>LR737384.1:15101658-15134712 GCA_902655005.2 Marronus borbonicus | reverse complement strand
CAGCTTTGTATCGCCCCAACCTCTCGCGGTTAAGCACCACTGGAAGGCAAGCGAGAATGTTAAGCTCTAGTAATGTGTTAAGTTGGTCAAGCCGTACGGGACGACTCATACGCAGCTGGCTAATATGAAAGGAATACGTTATTTTTATCGCTTCTATAGGCATGCCATGCAATAGGTTTTATCGTTTTGATATATGATAAAAATTTGAAGCTACAGATAATGTAGAAGACACGCTGAAATATATAAAACAACGAATCTACGTACAAATAGAATTCGATATTCGAACGCTGTGAAAACTGCCACTATCTATGCGAGACTGAATTTGTGCACTCTTATTTCCTACCGATAAGCACGAACGGACGACTATGCTAGCTAGCAATGACGTGTTTCCGTACGACTTGACCAGCTTTGGTTATAAGCTTCGTGCCAACCTATAAAACAAAACAATTTGCATGTGCTAGAATATATATTCACAATTAGGTGTTGTACAGCGTAACCATAAAACCGAGCTTTAATAATTCATTTGCTTCGAAATCTAATATCATACGTATGCAACTTTTTCTCGTATCTCTAATTACTAATTGTTGCTATTAACGTTACAACTTGCAATATTACACATCACGTTGCTATAGTAGTTTATTCGAATGGCCAGGTTATAATAATACAATTCGCAATAAATCATCTGGATATAAATTATCGCACGCTATGACCGTACCTACTAAAGAGATTGAAAAATATGGTGTAGCGCCATTGTGTCTCGACATTCCAGCGTGCGGCATTTGATTAACAAGAAGTGGATTATCTAGAACAATGCGCTATCATATTCTTATGTAATAAACCTAACCTCTATAATTATGTTCTTTGGACGGGATAAAAATTCTTTGATATATTCCTTCGAAGCATGTTGTTGCATATTATACATCAAAAAAAAATTTTGCTGAACAACCGTACATATAAAAACAATTTCGATTTAAGGGATATTATTATGTAGTACCATAATAAAATGATTTACTTCGTCATAATTAAACATCTCATTATTAAAATATCTTGATTAAATAATCCAAAATTAAGTAACTGAAAATACCGCGTACAATTAATTGCTTTAATTAATTTTTTAATAAACAAGCCCGTTTAGTCCTTCAAGCTCATTTGGCCCGACGAACCACTTTGGTCCGACAACCACGCTGGCTGTTAATTTTAACAATCCTTTTTTGAAGATTAAAATTATTCCTCCCAAATTTTTCTTTTGAGAAGAAGAAGAGAGTAGCTGGCATAAATACTTTAGTGTTTACATATCTTTTAATTTAATAATGTAGGCTAAGTGCATTGGCAATTTGATACCGAAACATGTAAAAAAAGAATTATAAAACAGGATTGACATGTTCACTTATTATGAGAAGGACAAATGTTTCACATTTAAGACAGCAACAGAATTCCAATTTTCTCTGTTTCATTATTTATTATATTTTATGATTATATTAAGATAGTCGTTAGTACTTATTGATACAGAATAGAGTCCTTTAGTATTTGCAGCAACACTCGATGAGGCAATAAATGAGGAAATTAAATTTGGGACATTGGAAGTTACACAGTTGTTCTAGCTGAATCGCTTACAACGAAACATAAATATCCTTATGTGCGAATTAGGAACATAAAAAAGACAAAGAATGCGATATCAAAAGAAAATATAAACACATGATATTAAACTAAATGAACAAACAGTCCAACAGGTTGAGGATTATAGATATTTGGAGACGATTATTGAGAAAAATAGCAAATTGGAGAACGAAAAAGCAGAGAAAACATTCAACGCAATGAAAACCCAAAAGGAAAATTGGTGAAAATATAAAAATCGAGGTATCATGTAGCAACAAATCGTAGTTAACAGAAAAGTACAGACGAAGATAAGTACCTAAGGAAGGTTAAAAACAAGAGAAAAAGAGACAATACATGAAATGAAAAATAGAGATATCGACTAAAAATCGATCCTAACAGCCACAAATAAGGGAAGAAAGATCTGTCAGAAGAGTGCATGAAACAAAAGTATCCGGAAAAATTCCAGAAGGAAGACCTAGGAAAATGTGGGAGGAGGGAATAAACGGATAAGCCGTACACCCCACGATAGAAAAACGTCGGATCGGACGGATTTGAACTTCTTCTTGTCTCACAGAACAGGCTTCTTGAGCGGACTTGGTGGGCCGACAACCGGTGAAGCTGTCGGGCCGATGGGTGAGCCCGCTTGGCAACTTGACAGACCGGGCCGAATCGGGCTGGGCCTACAAAAATCTTAAAATCCCCAACTCTCCCTGTACGTGCCTCCAAGCATATGCCACTCCATATCATAATTGATCCTCTACCGAAGGGAAAAATAGGAGAGAAATTACATTGCCCATTTTCTTCTACTGAACATCAATACAACCTTTTCCTATCACCAATTTGAAAGATTGAATTTACATCAAAACGGCTTCCATGTGTTTATTATTATTTTAATGAGCGAAAGCTATTCGGGCTACTCAAATATGTCTCTCAGGTATACTTTTACTTTTGTGTCCTATATGACCGCAAACTAATTTAGTGTGTTTCCACGTACCTCTTCCAATTCGTTTTATGTTTGAATTGCTATCTATTTCGAAGTGTCCACGACACCATAAATCGACCATTGTTAAGCATTCTCACCCTAATCTTGTCTTCTGATATGTTCTGAAAGTTTCACTCCAACGCCAAACATTACGATAGATTGCCAAACATAGCAATATCAATGTAACACCGATCACAACTGCAGCCTTAGCGATATCATATGATGCTAAACCGCCCATTAAGCCATTATGGACTGTTATGTATTACAACCAATATGAAAGGTAACAATAGTCAACAAAAATACACAGAACTAGCAAGTACCAATGAAAATTAAAAAAACCTTAGTGTGAGTTTCAGATGCACTGCCGAAACTTGGACACAGCATAACTCGATAAAAATGATGCAAAATGAACAGAAAAGTGTAATAATCGATGTTGACTCTGCGTGCGTAATTTATGTTGAGGTAAATGGGAAACAAATTGTCCAAATCGATTTCGAAGGAGAAAATGTGCAATCTAGAGTAACAATATAGGGTAAGGTGGACATTTTTTTAATCAAATTATTTATAAAACCATTTTTTATAAGTAAATACTTACAGTTAAAGCAGATAAAAATTGTCGAATTCATAAAATTGTACTTTAAAATTGTAGTTTGGCATTCATGATTATCTAGACATGGATCCGCATAATATTTACACCCGTTACCTCAGTGTGTAGTCTCTGTATAGCTTATTTATTTTACACTGGGCAATTAACTATAAATTCTGCATCCATTCATACGTAACTGTATATCTTTCGACTATAATAACAATATCTATATGCAAATTGGGTGTACGTCCATACGTACGTACTACCAAATAGCAGTTGTATTATCTAGATTTCATTACGCGTTCGCTTTATAATTCATGAGGATTCAATTAGCAAAATTCATTAACAAGTACACGATAGTATCCTACACAATGAGTTTCATTGCTTTCATTAAACGTGCATTATGCCTGCGTGTAGGTACGTACTCATGCAACGAGATTATCTGTTGAATGCTCGTTGAAGTGCAAACAGTAATTAATTTCCATACCCCTATCTATCCGGTCGTTAATTTATTTTAACCTCGAAAAAGTGGTAGTAGGCGATCGGTGAAAAATTTGACACGCAGAAAAAAGCTATTAGAATGTAAGCAAGCCGATTATGAGAAATAGATCATGCGGTTAATTAAATCCAATGCGTTCGGTACGGTATACGGCTAGCAAGTTATTTATTATTAATGATAGTGGATAATGGCAAATTGATTCTACTTTATAGATCAGCATCGTATACATACATAAAAACTTAAGACTAGGAAGTATGTATAATCAATTTGGCTTAGTTGTCATAAATAGTTTTTTTTTATTTATTTTGTAACCATCACACGTCGCAACTGTGAAACTGCGTATTATTAGTAATTTCCACGCTAATGATGTTTCTGACAAGCCCGCTGTCATTAATTACTAAACTATCCATCTGAGGTAGCTAACAACCGCAATGTCGGCAAAAGAAGCCACGCACATATGTGATTATATTTCTATTGAAGCATCGAAATAAACTATGGGATGGTCATTAATGCTTTTTAGGAGCTTCCTTTATTCCTAATGTCTTGTTCTTAAGTAGGTATACTTCTTCCACTTTAGTTACCTGTTCTGAATATTGTTATTGGACTTCATGCTAGACGATGTTTAAAGCAAATATTCGCGATACATACCAGTATGCTATGTTACGTACGCCACTGTCAGTTTTACTCTATTCCATATGTTACCAGGTTCCTCGCGGAAACGAAAGTTACGTTTTAAGGTTTTTTCGGTTTTGCATACGAAATACTTATGGACTTTCTTTCGCACGCAAATGAGCTTCATTTCAACAGGTAAACATTTTATTATTTAATGTTGGTACTATTGATGGCAATGACATGCCAACTAAGTTAAGCATCATTTCTAACGAACGCTATGAAATCTGAAGTACCCAAAATAGTGCTAATTAGGTACATTTATTTGATTATAACTTATAGGGCTCGGCAAGAGAGTCTGCGACTAACTGAACAGAGTTTAGGCGCTGTGTGTTTGAGACCCGCTGGAATCAAAATTATTTTACAAGAGAACACCGACAACCCGAAAATTAAGATTTCGGTGGAACTGTAGAGATCGAAAAAGAGTATTATGGTATAAGAACAACACATTTTTCTTTAGCAGCTGAATGAAGTGTGTTACATAGTCAAGGATGCCGCAAGTTATTTTTGAAGAAAATAAACAATTAGGGAGTGGGATGCCCCATATTTTCCATATTTTTTATATTTTTTTGTTATTAATAAAAAGTAAGGTGTACGGACAAACCAATGTTGCCTAACAAATTTAAATTGTCAAACATTAAACATTCAAAAACGATAATAATGCTTAACATTTTAGCTTAACTTTCTTAATACTGTTCACTAATGACATTTGACTTTTTCTATTTCTCTCTCTTTGTTTGGAGGTGATCTCAAGCTATATTCTAAAATTAGTTGTGTTGAGGACTGCCAGATGATACAGTTTGAATTAGACCTTTTCCAGGGTTACTGTCTAAAAAATAAACTTCTTAACATACAAAAATGTAAATTGGTTAGGTTTACTAGGGAGAAAAATATAGTTCATTATAACTATGCTATAAATAATAATGCAGTTACCGGAATATGTTAAATTAAAGAGTTAGGTATAATTTTTGAATCAAAGCTATTATTTAAAAATTATATAGTTACAATAGCTAAGAGTGCCTTCAAACTGTTGGGTTTTATCATTAGCACATCTTACAGAATTACCAATAAAGATCGCGTAATCCATTTATATAAATCATTGGTACTCAGTAAGTTAAATTAAGATGTAGCTCCATCATCTGGAGTCTTTAATACAACATTCATGCAGATAGAATTGAAATAATACAACGAAAGGGTAGATTTTAAATTTCTAAATATTACCGATTTTAATTATATATTGTACTGTTACAAAATAACAACGAGGTTAGCTGTCATCAGCGCCAGATTCACTTCACATCTTGGCATGTCAACCTATCGGGTATGAGGGTCCATCTGTTGGTAGGAAGTTCGATCCCTAGAGAAAGATCTCTGTGTTGAGCCGAATATTTCTGGGGCGTAAAAATAAGAAAATTAATATTAAAATTAATAGAAGTCCAGCCAACGACAATCGTGGGGAAGACTTATATTAACTACTTTTATCTGTCACTCTACTTCCATCCCGTTAACGTCTAAAATTTCTACAGCAAGTTCTAGTGCATACGTTAGTCGTATAGCAGTTTTCTTTGTCAATTAAATGTCTTTCGGTCCGTTTCATCTAAATTCGCAGTGCAATTTAACGTTGTAGTGTTGCATGTGGGCAAGAGTGTCATCAAAGAACACAGAATCCTAGCATCAGTTGCGTCCCTGCATCATGCTACAGCAAAAATCTTTCCTTTCGGCATATATTTCAATAATAGTACATTTTCAATGGGCAAAAAAAAAAATGATCATATTTATTATAGAATAAAACAATTGCCAACGTATTTGAACATTGGTTAAAAACAACGCCAATTTTATTTGTGACTTCCGGTCTAGCTGTCGTCCAAACAAGTTGTACGTAGCATTTCCTCCGAGTTAAATAGTCTCGAGGAAATATTTCAATTTAAAAGTTTTTAATAAGTGTGTTCAGTAGTCTATTAGTAAAGAAAAGAGGTTCAAAGAAAGACATAAACCAGGTGTTTATGTATTAGAAAGTGACAAGATTTGAGGTTAGTAGTTATTTTCGTTTCTACGTCTTAACACATCTCTTTTCATCTGCCGAAAGAGCGTCTAGGAACATTCCCGGATACACGACCCGCAATTTTCGAAGAAAAATTTAAAATTTCCTAAAATTTTCCAAATTTCCACATTGTCAAATCCCACTACTGTACCGCAAAATCGAAAGATTTAGGCACTAAAAAGTGGTGTTCTTATGCCATGATACTCTTTCAGTCTTTACAATTTCGTCGAAATTTGAATTTGTGGGTTGCCGGTGTTCTATTGCTAGTGGGCCTTGTACACTCACCATTGCCGATTAGGTGCGCTTCACTCTTTACGGCGAGTGGGTAAAGAGCTGTGGAACACTTTACACACCAAAAGGCTGCTGAGGTTATGATAAGCTTCATAAAGCTTATATACACACCCCGTTTGGCCGTCACCATAGGCATAAAAAATTATGCGTGTGGTGACTCTTACAAAAATTGGAGATGTCACAAGCATTTATTGTTATTCCATGCAAATTGTGATTAAAACCAGCTTTGCATCCGCAGAATTGCAGTTGAATGAATAAGTTTAGGAGCATGCACGATTTTAAAAGGTCAACGATATTGTAAAATTAGTCTTCATGTTTAAAATGATTTTTTACACCGCCGAAATGTTACGTATGGATTGGTAACATTTCGTACTTCCCAGAAATATGTATTCTATGAATATTATCCATTTATTGATCTGATATATTTTTAAAAGTCTGTTTTATATGACATTCGCGTGACAAACAAGGCGGTTTTTAATGTTTTGAAATCACGAACCTACACATATTTTCTTAATTTGTCATACGTGTTTTGTTCAAAAATTTACATATACGGAACAATTTCAGGAAATAACAATCAAACGTTATTTTTAAGGCTTTTAATGGCGACAAGATGTAACTGAAGCTAGAATGGAACGTTAGTCATGATACTTTGCAATATTTCACGGTAAACATATTTCAGTTCCAACCTAAGCAACGTCTACCATATACCAAAGCAAACAAAAATACGAGAAAACAGGGTCTTATGTATGATATGTTATTATAATTTCAAATTATTGTAAAGTTATAAAATTCGAGATGTTCCACCAGGAAATGTAGCAATGTAAAATTTTAAGTTATAAGTTTCGCAGCAGAGGGAAACTGTAAATTTAAGTTGCAAAATGATAATTCTTAATAATATTTCAGATAGGTTGGCTCCATCTACGTATCGATGGTTACAGTTGCCAATGGGATACCACTAGAGGGGTAGATACGGTATTAGTTGCAATTTCTAATTTACTTTAATCTCATCCAAAAACAATAAAGCATCATAGTCACAAAGAAATTCTTCGCGCCTACCATGGAACTCACGTGCTTTGTCTCTTCAAATAGAATAAAGGCGAAATTTTCGAGGTTATTGAAATAATAAAATTATTTTAATGGTAAAGTGAGACGACAAATATTAGTACACGCGTTGGAAAATATAGTTCCTTCTACGATATAGCGACCCGAGTAAAGCATTGAAACTGTAAAGTTTATTACGGGCAAGTACCTGAGCACAGCAGAAGATATGTTTTGGAAGGTCGAAATGTAAATGTGCAAAACATGTCCTTAATCTACTTTTAGCATAATTCCCCCTATTGAACTTGAAGAAAATGTATAGTATATTTCTAATCCGATGTATTAATTAGTTATTAATAAAATTTCAACATTTAAATTTACAAACTTTCTTTTAGGATTACTTAATGAATACATAAGTTGTTGTTTTGAAATAAATGCATAATTGACAGAGGGATGAAATTGCATTATATACAGAAAAACGGTAAAGGGTGATTTAGTGGATAGATACTTCTCATTAGGAGTCCATTTGTGTATATATGTGTGATTGAGTGTAATCTGTGTAAAAATGTGGAGACTGTGGAAGTAACCGAAGAAAGCGGAGATGATAAGGCATCGAACGAAAACCTTGTCACAATTAAAGATAGCATCGCTGAAGAAAATATTACGTCGATGACAACTTATTTAAACTTTTAAACCTTTAAAACCTGCACGAATATCAGCAAATAGTTTAAATAATGAAAACGTTAGAAGTAAAAAAAAGGTTATTGAAAGAACGTCCAAATTAACAGGAGAGTCTTATGAAACTATACATAAAATTGTTATCAAAGGGTTTTTCCATAGAAAGAAACGGCAAAGGAAAATCGAAGGTGGTGGATATTTACGGATTTTACAGAATTAGACGAAAAATATACGATTTCTATAGAAGAAATGAAGTTTCTACGCTTACAAATTTGTGCCAACGGCTATCGGAAAGTAAAGGAATACAATATGGCGTTCGTACATTGTCGCGAATTCTACAGCAAAATGGTTTTAAATTCAAATCTATTGATAAACAAAAGAGGATTATGGAGTCTTTAAGAATACAGCGAGGGGATAGGGACAAATATTAACGAAACTAAAGACGTTCCAACAAGAAAACCGATTTATTTGCTAATTAGACTAAACTTGGTGCGATAGTCATGACTAAACCTGTAGAAACCAGTACACTTTCCGTGCGCTTCACGAAATTAGCAGAGACTAGACAGACTCGTGTTTTGTCGACTTTCGAGGAAACCAGTAGGCAACACGAACCCATTCTCATGAGACGAATAAACACGAGTCTGTCTAGTCTCTGCTAATTTCGTGAAGCGCAACTCGTTTTTGCAGGCTTAGTCATAACATTGTTAAGAAAGGTTGGAATGATGTGTCTGAAATGTGTCAAATTGATGTACCTGCTTTCAGAGGCAAACGCATCATTATGGCACTTGTTGGATCTGAAAGTTGGATTGGTGAACCACTGCTTTTAGTAAAAAACGCGAAAACTTCTTGTGTCGATTACCACGAAGATATGACTGCAGATCTGTTTGAAAATTGGTTTATCAGAAAGCTTCTTTACCTTTAGTCTTCTTTACCTCCAGCAAATGTTATTATAATAGACAACACCAGTATCATCAGACAGCTTATTAAAATACCAAATAAATCGTGCACAAAATTAGAAATTTCTATATTTCTGGGAGAAAATGAACTGTATTTTAAAGAATGCTACACAAAGAAACTTCTCGAAGTTTTACAAACAAATACTTTTTCAGGCTACCTTCCTACTGTTGTGTTCTCAATCCTATTGAACTGATTTGGAGTCAGTTGAAGCAATTTGTATGACAAAATAACAGTAGTCCGACATAATAAATAAAACAATAATTCGGAAAATGTATGAAGAAATATCTCGCATTTCACCAGAAAACTGGAACAAATGTATTACAGATGCTATCAGTTTGGAACATGATTATTTGCGGCATCTACATTTAATTCCACAAATTATAGTAAGCCTAGTGAAAATGAAACTAATAGCACTGACTATGATGATTGTGACAATTGCGAAGATTTTTAGTACGTTAATTTGATTTGTATATAAACATTTAGTTTTGTACTTTTATATAAATATACAATACATGGGCATTCTGAAATTTTGTTTTAATACGGCCCTGGTTGGGTATGTATACATAGTAGATAATGCTTAAACAGTTGCAAAGGTTTGAGATAATTATAGTATGCAATAACATATCGGGTCGCTTTATTGCAGAAAGGACTATAACCTGTAGCCGTCTAAATTAATCAGTTCGTACTGCAGTACAATAAAGTTATAAAAATATACAACACCGTGCACGTCCATTTCCAAATTTAACTTACCCTTGTTTTATGACTACCATGTACTAAAGAGGGCAACAGGAATAATTTTTACAGCACACCATACTGAAATATATGCCCAATACGGTCGAACACTGTTTAATATTCAAATTTATGGTGGATGTAATTATCAGTACCACTATATGTTATCGTACTAAGTAGATGTGTATACTTGCAATCAGTACAATTGTATTCCGAAATGCTTTTAGCTGTATTATTTTCCGTTTATTGCAATATAATCGGAAATATACCCTGGGCTATCAAGTGGTATTTATATCGAAGAGTAAAAAAAACACTCAAACGTTGCAAAATTCAAATTCATCAGTAATACTACTGCTACGAACGTCGCGAATTTCTTTAGCTTTCAAAAAACGCGAATACGTTTCTTGCAGTAAATTTCATAAGTAATATCTAGTTACCAAGGTTTACTGCATTGTGTATTTCTAAAAAGATTCTGTAGATGAATTATAGAATATTCGCCAAAGACACTAACGTGGAACTCCCATTTCTTCAACTTGCAGAAAGAAGCCATTATGACATCACTAATATGCAGAAGGGGGAAACTGGGATACTAGGCCCTAAATGACCTTCTGGTCATATATTGTAGTAATCAGACCCACGATCACCTAAGCCGCACTCCTTTGGTTTGGTGGCCAACAACAATTCAGAAGCAGCAGCAGTTTCAGAAACTCGCTTGTGTACCTTTGTTACAGCGGCACTGAAAATCCAGCTGGGAATAGCGCCGCTTCACATTCGTATTCGAAAGCAGACCCTCACTCTTAGTCGAATTAAAGGATTGAAGACTAGAATCTTAAAGGGTATCTCAAAATATTTAAAGATCCCAACATAAACGATCTGATACACATCGCAAAGGACACGATTCCTACGCAACACAATTTTTAGCAGCCAGTGATCATGGAAAGTCATTCTGAGAGTGAAACTGCATACGGGACTCCATATCAACGTACTTCAAGCAGAAATTTCTACTTTAATTTTGTGTATAAGGAACCTCGAGCAAAATACGAGGCGCAACTATAAATGTATTCAGTGATAATCAGGAACTTCTAAACACTATTAGGGCCTATACATACCTACGAATGTGCCTTGATATATCACTGTACGCAATCTAAGGCAATAACCACGTTACTATGTGGGAGATCGAAAGAAATAAAAAGGCAATTAAGCTAGCCAAAGAAACAGCGAACATCCCTTTCATTGGTTTTAACTCCTTTGGTGATCTCCAAAGGAGCAACACGAAACAAGCAATTAGGATATGGGAGGACAATCAACAGGCCTTGCACTGAGAAAGGACAATAACAATCGAAAGCATTCATATCAGGCTTGCCAAGGCCAGCGCAGCTAGTGCTATCAATCAGCGAAAGGGATCTTAAGTTATTGATAGGGTTTTTGACAGATCATGTAGCTCTAAAATATCACTTATTTAAATAGGAAAAACTGATGATCAAACCTGTCATCTATGTCAAGAAGATCCGGGGACGGCAGAACATATTCTCAATAATGTGTTGATATCAGTCGTACACGATATCAACATATCAGTAAACCATTTTTCACACCTACTGAACTGAAGGAGGAGATACTACAGTGTAGAGAGTATTTTGTTACAATGTATCCATTAAGAAGATGGCAGTGACTGAATATTGGAATTAAAAGTATTATATAAGCTATTATATTTTGTACACAGTCTTATTACAATTACAAAAACCAAAAAATGTATCTCACTAGTACAGTTAGCGGTACTGTTTCTTGGAAAACCAACCTGTAGTCATATATGGGATTAAATCAACATTCTTAAAATTATTTTGCGATATCTTTCGGATTTCATCCGGGGCTATTGACCGATTTCCAGTTGCTTAGTCTGCTGAAGTTAGAAACTTAGAATGTAGGTAGACGATTGAGACGATATTCTTGGATACAGCGCGTACTTTCCACAAGGTTTTCCACCGCCCGCGGTTTGTTTTTCAAAATGGGAAGAATTATGGTTAGTGAGACTAATTGCCCTAATAGGGTCTTATGACACATCTTATTGAAATGTCCTTCCCAGACGTTTCCCTCAAGATGTAACTACTCTGTCCACCATAACACGAAGTTCGGCTAAGGTCTCGCAGAGCTCCTCGTTGGCTATTGTTGTTTTTACTCTATAACCACGATGTCCCTCAATATCCACAGATCGAACTGTGATATTCGCAGGTGATACTGTAAAGATTTAGTGGTTACTCGCTTTCAGAGGCATCGACAATGACTAGTTATTCTAACACCTTTTTACACCTACTGGAGACAACGAACGTGAACGGGAGGAATAAAACCGTCTATAAGTCATGAAGGGGCTAAAAGGCCACGGCCTGGGTCCAGAAGAGTAAGGATCTCGGGTAGTTTTTTCAAGAAAACGTGGTGTATCAAAGTTGTTTTTTTTAATTGAACATTTTGCATTCTACGTGAAAAATATGAGATTCTCTGTAACTAGTTTTCACAGTTTTCAGGATGCTATATGACAACGTAATCTTCATAAGAAAAATTAATTTCGCCGAAATTAATTAATTTAAACAAGTTTAGGATTACTACGAATTACGGATGGTTTGGAGTATTTCTTGCGGCATTTTCAAGGATTGAATATTCGACTGGGTATTCGCAAACGTCTCAATAAGAGGTTTTCAAAAAGGAACACAAGCTACATTATCCATAAAAAACAAACTAAAAGGAAACACATACAAATACTAGAAAAGCTGCCATCGAAACAGATATAAGCCGGCCAAACATACATAGATGAAGAACAATTTTATCTTAGTCATGTTGTTTATTGCAAAATATTTTTAGAATTCATATCCATACGGTACCTCTATAATAGCTATCTACATATCGTAATGGACAGTGGGTGCACTTGCATTTTAATTCATTAAAATGTTATAACATGCGCAGAACATCAACATTTAATTGAAAATTTGCATTTCGAAGTATCAAGATGTTAGACTGGGCATCCCTGGGACAACGGATAAACAAATGGGCGTAAATACGAACAGATTTTGATAGTAAACGTATTTTTCGAAGAAACTATCTAAAAACTTTAATTTTGGCCGACGAAAAAGTATTGCATTAATGTAAAACTATTAAAAGAACAATCAAAAAATTGTTCTGAAGACAACAAAAAAAAAACATAATGTCAAGGGAGAAAGAGAAATCCACCAGAGGGGATTTGAGAGAAAGGAATTTGGAATATTAACGGAAAAAGGGAGGAAGACGGGAGTTTAAGAAACAGGATTTCAATGAAACATTTACAAATAAATATAACACAATACATCTATTCTGCAAGTAAATTAAAACAATTTCTATAAAAATCATTGGAGATAAATATGGCATTTTTGATCATCATCATTACCACTTAATTCGACTGTTCATTTATTAGAACATTAGATTAACTTTTATAATCAGAATTTCAGAAACTAAAAAAATATTAATACGAAAGTATTTATTACGAAACAAAACTGTTATCCTTCTAAGCATGACAATGTAGGTATAGCGCACTTTCCTTATTTGAAGTCACACTTACAATATTTACACTTACACCGTGAACCATGAATACCATATTTTATCCGTCAACGTGTTACATTTGTTCTCACGTTAAGTAATAACACATGGGCATTTTAAATATTTACAAAGTCATTACGACCGCTGGAAGCAGACTCACAATCAGTCCTATCCGAACCACAATTTTCATTAACACACGAAATCTCCATGTGGATCGTTTATGATAACCAGTACTATGTTCTTAAATCATTCTTGCGATACTTTAGCAATAATGTACGGCAATATTTCAGGCAATTTTTGCCTTACACACTGCGAACGTGTTGGAGTAGGTGACTGGTTTCTTTATGCGCCACCTCCACAAGTAACGTAAGAAGGTATACCCGAGGCTAAAAAACATTTTTTAATTAAGGCACCTATTAAGTTTTTATTGTTATTTTTTTTGGAAAATATGATTTTGCCCGTCCAGTTATTAATAACCTGGCTTGGTGTTCTACTTATTTATTTAAGTTTACAGTATCAATATCATGCAAATTCATACTTTTTACTTACATAATATGAAATTACACGGAAGATAAACGAATTATCTACCCATTTCTAAACGAGCACATTTAACAATAATTTTATCGGTAAGTTTTGGAATATTACTAATGATAAAATTGCGCCCATACCCTATTTAGTTATTTTTACAAAAAAATATAGTAAAAATAGTAAATACCCCTGATATTTACACGGAATCTGTGTAATTTTTGTCTTATTGTTAGAGTATGAAGGAGCTATTGTTTATATATTGGGCTCTTCGCCTGTCAAGCTTAAGGAAATATAATCGTTCGAATTGGATTTTATAAAGGAAAAATAATCTGCAAATTTTGAATTGCAGACCAGAATAGCTTATTAGTACTAACATTGTTTTTTCCATTTTTTTTTTGCGGGTGCAACAGTTAACAATAAAGCAAATGCCATTTAAATGTTGTACACACCCGTTTATTTTCACATGGTATAAAAATATATGAGATATACTATAGTTCATTCTGCATGGGTACAATTATTACTACAAAGTAGGCTAAAATAGTGAGATAGTAATAATAATTTTTGGCACGTTGAAAATAGAAATTCTGCTTATTCATCGCCGAGAACAAAAATATAAACATAATTTTCTGTTGTAACGTTACATTTTAATGTAAATCTCCTCTTGTGTATTCCGCCGTTGCATTTCGTAATTTTACAGACAGTTGAATTTTTTATGGATGGGGCAAAGCTCGATATATCTACTATTTAGGGAGATATTAAAAAAACTTTCTAATAAATATTGTAGACATTTTTAAATATCACACTTTAAAATTACTTAAATTTATGTAGGAGCATCCTATAATTTCAAGGTGAACCTCGTTTTTAAATGAAATACCTATGTATATATTAATTTAAATTTTGATTAAGCTCATTCCCGCCGCCCCCACATTCCCAATGTTGTGTTTCATTATATTATGCTTGGTATTTGATAAGTTATGGTCAATTTTATTCTTAAAACATGACAAACTTAACTTGATAATTAATGAATACTTCATCGTTTCAATACTATTACGAATAAACTATCAACTGTAATTCCCAAGAGAGCCGCATTAATCAGGGTAAGTCAAAATGGAAATTTACGATTTTCTCATGCCTTCCAAATGGATACCTATATATATATATAGCATTTCTTATACCTAAATTCAATTGTTGAGTACATATTTCAAATTATTACAAAAAATTGGGATTATAGAAATTATTTCAATATATCAATGTAACTTTCGACTATAGCAGATGGCTTCCATCTTCCATAGCGTCTTATTGTGGCCAAATTGCTACCTGTATTGGCTAAATGAGAAGCTGTGAAACGTGGGACAAGGCGAACAACAGCTATACAGTGGATACCTCAGAATTTGGCAGTTTGAGAAAAGCTGCAATCGCTTTAAGCAACTTCCCTGTCGAGTTAATCCCTATGGGAGCAGAAGTGCTGCCATATATGAGAAACAAACAATGATGGATATTTTTTTTGATCGTATATCAGCATACTTGTTTTACTAATCTAAATGAAACCTAAAGCCTGAATATACTCCATGCTTGTATTGCCGAGTATATTGCGTTACCATTAACAGCTTTCTCAATAAATTCCTTAATTTCTTCCATCTCTAATGTTTGCTTTTGGTTCGTAACCTACTAATGGGCGTTTCAAAAATGTGTCTACATTCTTGTAAATATTAAAACATGCGCATAATGTGAAGTACTTCAACCGCAAAGTAGATTTTTTTTGTTTTGAAAATAGAAAAAATAGTAAGCAGAACTTGTTTCATAAGCCTTTTTGATCCGTTCGGGTGATTTTTGAAATTCCGGACGCGTGCGACAAAATGCCATCTTATGAAACCTGTTTTTGAATATATGTTTCTTATTTTATTTTACTTCAATAACTATATATGTATATTGACGACGACATTTTACTTGAATATCGCGATATACATTATTTTAACATACAATTTCGATTAATATTAATACTTTCTCCGCCACAGTGATTATTAAAATCGACGAATTGATATAGTAAAAATGATATATCCTATATTACAATGAGCCGAATTTTTGCATAATACAAATTTTTATTATTCGTTTTAGAACCATACTTTATGAAAGCTCTTATATATTAAGTTTTATATTTTAAAAATTTCTGAAACTATACATGTTTCATTAAAAAAATATGATGCATTAAAAACACGATAGTGTTGATGGGCCTGCATAATCCAGATACTCTCTTAGTCAACAGTACACCCAATAATTAATATTGTGAACATTTACACGAATCTTATACTAATTAATGCTTGGAGTAATGTCCATTACCTCTCTCTGAACATAAATAAGTGCACTCTGGTTTCCTGTAGTAACATCAAACCTTCAGATTCTAGTCTTGTTATTTACCAAATGTATTTCATCAATGTGTTTATCCGCTTCCCAAAACAGAAACGAGTTGCGCTTCACCAAATTAGCAGAGACTAGATAGACTCGTGTTTATTCGGCTCATAAGAATGGGTTCGCGTTGCCGAATGGTTTCCGCGAGAGTCGACAGAACACGAGTCTGCCTAGTCTCTGCCAATTTTGTCAACCGCATGAAAAGTGTACTCGTTTCTACAGGCTTAATTGTCATACGCTCTATTATTTCGTATCCCCACTATTTATATCAAAATCATATGATCGAGCGTATTAAAAAAAAAGTCTCAAGTACCATTCCTTTCGAATGAATAAGGTGTGCTCTGATAGAGGCGCTGAATATTATAGCCTGTTTTCAAGCCATCGTTTTCTGTCCCTTGCTGATCGCCGTGAGTATCACAGTATGAAGTTTCTTCTCAAAATAATATTGATTGGCCAGCTCTTCTATCACAAATAAACTTGACAATACTTACTTGCCACAGTCGATTTTTTAATATGTTTCAAATACCCACAGTTAACACCAAAGCTTAAAGCACCTATTAACCACATGATGAGGAATATAGTGTTTTTGTTATCCTGTATACTTTCAGCATATTTTCTGTTTTTTTTCTAAGGATTATTATAAGCAACTTGCATTTTATTTTCTTAATTTTTTGCTATTCTGTAAATTTGTTACGATTACTATTATTGCACACAAATGTATACTGATAAGCCGTAATACAGCGAAACGCGCGTCTGTATATGTTGGTTAGGTGGCCGCCTAATTTCTTTATTATTTTCGTTGTGATTGTAACTAATTTTATAAATGTAACAAGATTTTGCTTTAAAACTGTGATAATTGCTGTTTACAAAATAACAAACAACTTATTAATCTATATACAGAGTGTTTTGTAGGAATTTAAACTTGAAACCGTTTTTTTAGATGTAATTAACGCCATGATAAATCGATGAATTTTAGGTCGTTGTTTTATATTTATGTCTTTCTGTTTATCGCAAACAGTGTTAAAGTAAATCGTAAAATTTATATAAGCTCGGCATGACAGTCACACAACTCTTTTCATATTTATAGTTTCACTTCCATAAATAAAAAACGGTAATTAAGCACTATAAAATAAAAATGCTGATTATCTCCTGCGGGCCAAGCCTTGCTCGATTACAGTTTGCTGCTTAAATTGTCTTTTATCACGAAAAATGTTTCTGTTCACACAGAATTTATGTTACACACACATATATAAGGCGAAAGAATTGTTACGTTCGATTACAATTTCAAATTTAATAGTAAAGTTGACTTTTAGTAAATTATAAATAGCAAGTATTATATATTGCAATATGAATATGCGATTGTATGATCCGCACCTAGAAATAAAGGTAAAATACTATACATTTTTCAACGGTTACACAAAAGCCCATATCTTTTCATATATTACATACATAATCTATTGGCAGCTTTAGACAATAGCATATGATAGAACAGCTCATTAGTTTTGTAAATCGTCCGCATGAATATGTACTAAACAATGCATGTAAATCTCGGTGTGCCTTTTATTAAGCGTAATTTTCCTTAGGCTAAATCATCACGATCGATGTTTGTTATTATGTTTATTTAATAGAACGGACGAAATGGGAAGCGAAGTAAGGATATTTTCAACAGTTCATTATCAGACGTCTAAACAGTTTCTTTTATATCAACCGCCGACTATGACATTACTAAGAATTACAAACAAATAGTTATAGTATGAGATTATTATATATTTAGCGTGGTAAATGCTTCATGTGCAAATATTCTCGTATTATATTTATACAATTGCTGTTAAAAAGACTTGTAAAAAATGTTAGACTAAACGGCGCTAAAGCTGTTCATGCGAACATACACAGTATGTATGATAAATACATTCATTACTGTCAGATACTCCCTTACTTACCGCGTCGGTAATATTGTAATCTGAATGAAAAAGCCATCTTACCCTAATCCTCCCCCATACTCCAAAAAGGATCATTAAAGATACCGTATGTATAAGGGAAGTTATTTCCTTTTAGTATCATATAACTTTTGTTGATGATGGGAACACATTGTTTCTATTTCCTTCCAGGAAAATTTGATTCCAATTACGAAATTTCGGATTACGAAATGCTTTTTGGAACCAATTAATTCCGGATAGCGAGGTGCCACAGTGTACATATAGGACAAGTAAAGAAAAATAATCTGTACCAAATTGAAATACAGTCAAACTCGGATACAACGAATTCCACTTATTACGAACCCCCGGCTATAAAGAATGAAAAGTAATATTAGGTAGGATATCTGTGTAATTAGATGCAATTTGTTTATAAAGAACCTGCATATAGCAAACGTTTCTATAAAACGAACTAATTTTTATATTGCTTTGGTCACAAAAAATAACTATCGTGGAACACTTAACTTCATTTTCTTTTTCTTCGATTTATACTCCATTTTCCACCCAAGTGCTAATTGTCCATAACAAATTTACATTACATTAGAAACAATCTAATAGAACAGTGTAATTATCTACATATGTAAATTGATTAAGAATTGAATATTATATGTAGAAAACAGACGAGACATGTATTTAATATCCCGTCAACCTTATAATCAGTGTTCACGTTTTAATGTTAATTGTATATGAAAGTACATGAAGTCAACAGAGTGGAAGCTTTCCGCTTTATTGAAATTTTTTCAATAAAACAATAAACTGTTTAAGATTGGCATATTCAATTATAGATGGAAAGGAGTTATACAGTTAACTTTGGATGGAGCTGAGGAGAGGGAAAAATGTTACCACGAAAAGTTGCTCTTTGTGAAAAATTTCGCCGGAGAAATTAGTACCGTGAAGAAAACCGAGATCAGATGGACAGGGTAGTTAGTAAATTAAGAAAACGTAAGAATTCTTCAAGAGAAAAGTGCTGTTATTTATCATTCTAAACAAAATGCTTATAAAAGAAAGTTCTTTGTAATCCAAAATTTAACTTCAATATAAAATTTACAGTTGGAACTTCGAATTTTGTTTTTTTTTTTTTAATTGAAATCACAAAGATTGACAATAAACTGTCAGTAATAACGAAGTCATAAGGAAGTCATAGGAAGCTATGTATAATTATTGTTGTACATAACTTCCTCAAACTTCTCCAAATTTCTTAGTACCCTGGTGCAACTATTTAATTCACCACATTCTGTGACTCTTTCAATATTTCACGATCATCCTGAAGGTCATCTGGATTAAGATTTTGTTTTAAAACACCCCATAAGAGAAAATCGATGGGTATCAGAATGGGATCATGGGATGGAATCATGGGAGATCAGAAAATTTAGTAAAAAAATTAATCGGACTAAATTTTCCCGTCCATCTTTCTTCGAACGGATTTATCAACCATTGCCGTACTAAAAGTGTGCAATAAGCAGGACATCCGTCTTGCTGCCAAGAAATATGGTGTCGCAGAATGTTAAGAAATGGTACTAGAAAAACCTCCAAAAAACGCAGATGAACAGGTTCATTTAAATTTTCATCAATAAAATATGGACCGACGACTTGATCATAAGAAGTTCCACGTCAACCATCCATGAAAACGTTGACTTCGTTTGTTTAAAAGTAATAGTTTAAATTTTCAAAACCCCAAAAACATGATCGTTGGTCCGAAAGGTTGCTTCATCAGTAAAATTCTGTGGAAACCTATCTACGAGGTAATTTTCATCAACCCTCAAACAAAAGACCAATCGCTTCTTATTCATGTCCATTCTCAATGTTGGTTTAGAAGGCAGAAAGTTTTTTATAAATTCGTTGTAAATAATTTTTACTTATTTGCAATCTTCGTGAACGTTTGCTTAAAGATAATTTCGGAGTGTATGTTATTGCATCAATTGCTGTAGCACTGTTTCTTAGTTTTTTTTAATATTCAGAACAGATCCAGCTTCAACAAACTCTTTTACCGGTTTACGTAATGTTGAAAGATCAATTGCATATCGATAGGAGACGTTTCTGAAACCACAGCATGATTGTCAGATCAATATTGACAATATCATAAAATATAGTCTGTTATATTTGAGTTACTAATAGCCTGTACATCTGTTCTCGATTTTTTTCACCCCAAGTGGTCTTTGAAAAGCAGATTTTTTTCATAAAGAATCAATAATAAAGATTTTTTCTCTTGTCAACCCCATTAAGGGTTACACTCTATATAGTATTTTCCACCACAAAATAAGTTCTTCTAATGGAAAAGGGTTCTATTCTGTTGGAATCTTAATAAATTACTGTGTTTCGTGCACTTACTGCTAATTGTGACTACTAATGTTTCTCATTTGCGTTTCATACCTTATTATACGTAAAATACCTCTGCAGATATAAATCTGCAAATCTGAAAAACTGAAACATTATATTTTGCTTTTGGCTTCTTTTTTTTTATTTGAAGAATTACTCAATACACGTTACTCAATTTATTACACATATTATCAACATTCGTTGATCAACTCAATTCAGTATCCAAATGTACGCCTAGTAGTACAACAAAGACATCCGACAAGATATTATAGGACATTCTGAATATAAGAGAAAAAGTTGACTATCGTAATTACAAAGTTTTTTTTTTTTACTGTGAACTGTAATGGAGTAGCTTTCCGTAATTCAAATATATACTCAAGAAGAAAATATATACCTTATTATTTACGTTATAACAGGTATTCATCAAATCTTTCACCAATTAGAATTTTACTTTCAAAGATGTCCACATAGCGCACGATTATTTCATCACGTCTCCTGCTATATTCACCGCATACTTCAAGATGTTTTTGGATATTTTCCTCTTACAGTAACAACTCAATTTTTCTTGAAAAATTATCCATTCCGAGTATGGTATCTTTTCATTATCAACTTCTTCGAACTTACGTAGTCAAGAATGCTATTAGACATGATTGCTTAACGTATAAAAGGCAAAAATACGTAGTTTCTACATAGATTGTAGTATATAATTTACTAGTACGTATCAACGCACAAGTTAATGTTAAGGTTGACAATATTTCCTTTTGTAATTAATTAATCGACATGAACAAATTCTATGTACTTAACAAACAGATCCCTCCTGAAAGCCGGTAAGCTGTTACGCAATAAAAATTTACACAATTTAACCAAATTTTATATAATAATTTACAAGCAAGTTAATAAAGGTAATCTGTACGTTCCAGTATGCCTTCAAATAATATTTATTTTCAATTAAGGAAATTAACACGTCCGTTTCATTCATGGCTCTATTAAATCCTACAAACTCACATACACAGCCTCAGATGAGTATTCTAGATGTTTTTCTTTCTTATTTGTAAGTTGGGAGAGATTTTGGAGGTATTAAACGTGAAGTTAGATTGTCGCCCGTATCTCTTAACACTTTAAAGAATTTAGATGCATACGTAACTTAAGGTGAGAGAAAGAAACAAAAATGAAGATGTTCTAAATTACGTGTTGGAAATTAGGTTTCGTGCGTTTCGCAATATTTAGATCTAATTTCATTTATTTAGAAATACATATTTGAAGTCGCCTTTCCCTTCACACAAATTTAACCGACTTTTTTTAAGCAAAAGTGTAAAAAAAATCGTGTTATTCAGCAACCTAGAAATTTTAGAAGACATTTGAAAGAATTTTGGAAAAATATACAGGATCCAGGGGATTTATACTAAAGCAAAAGATGCGCGAATGGATAACAAAGCGTTACATTTTCTATAAATTACTCACATATTTCTTCTCTTTTTACATGTTCTTATTAGTCTAGGAATGTAACTAGAGTTAATCGGAACAATCATCAAGCTAGTGGACAGAAGTAAGATATATAATTATAAGAATTAGTAGCAGACAGCCAACTGCTGGAGTTTAGCTTCCAATACTTATGTTTTTCCTATAATAATAAATGTCAATATGTATCCTTATTCAGATGGTTCGAAGAACATGCAGATAAACATACTTTTCTTGGTGAGCTCTTAAACACACAAAAATAAGATGTTTGGCAATGCGTTGAATAAAGGTGCTCATACCCGGTCAACTTTTGAAACAAATAATGCGGACTAAGAGGGGAGGGGGTAGGAGCTCTCCATCCCGGACCCTATTAGCAGAGGGGAGGATCATTTTCACTTTAAAAATGTAATAACTAAATAAAATAAAATGCGATAATCAAAAGTACAGTCCTGAAGCCCTCCACTAATTAACTATCTTCACGACTGAGTCGGCTGTCTACAAATAAACGTATTTAAACGAAAACTCTTTCCATCGACCAATTAATTGGGGTGGACATAACAATTTGCTTTTTTAACAAAACTATAAGCTGTACACGAATTTTCAATCGAAGAAAGGATACCAGTTGTCGATAGAGTTGTAAACGTTGGAAGACCATTGGAAACTCATTGGAAGACGAAAACCTAAAAAGCGGCTATCTGCAGAACTGTTATGCGATGTTGGCTTAATAATGCAAAATAAATTTCATAGATCGGTATTTGAATGTGTAGATTAACTTACTCAAGAGTTTTCGCAGAGGTCCTCTGCAATGATTGAAATCTCAGATACATCTAAAATTGTTCAGCCAAAGTTTCTGATGGTAGCGCTTGACAATGATTTGGACTCAACGGTAGTAAAGCTCAACAATATTTCTGATGAATTCGAGATAAAACAAGTGGTATAATTTACTATGAAATGGAACTTCAATGAATCCTTTTCCAACATATCCCTTATCATACAGTACTTTTTGAAAGTTTGTGTGTCCGTAGTGTCTTGAGGAAGAGTTTCTCAAAACTTGAGTTAATAAAAAATTGCCTACGATCCAAAAAAGTCTAAGAAATGTAGCAATTTACCCATAGAGAGAAAAGCTACGAAGTTACCGGATTTTGATGATGTTATAGATAGGTTCATCTAAAATTATGGTTCGAAAACGGGTTTCATAAAATAGTTACTAATTCAATTCATTTAATATAGATTCTATTACAATTTATTCTTTTATCCATCGTCACCTTATCCAATATGAAGGGCCGGGTAGAGGCCGCCTTCAGCCATTAACTGTTGTCGATTGAGTAAGTCTTAAAAAATACTTTAATGAATGTACATTTTATCATTAAGCGTTTTGGCGATTGCAGTTAGGGACGAATTGGATGCCGTTACTATTTTGGCGATAAATTAGTTGCATCATTTTAATCCTGCTTAACTTCGGTTTGTTAAACATATCAACCGATGTGGTAATTGGAGTTTGAAGTGGTTTAAACCTTAAAAAGTTAAGTTTATCTGTCAGTAAATGTCTGTATGAGAACTGAAAGTCAGTAAGTGACAATCTGCGTGTACCTGCATTTGTAATATGATCTCATAGTCTGTATGAAGAGGGGCCTATTATAGCTAATAAACCGGATAAAATATGATTATTTATTATATTATTGGTAAAAATCATACTTGTCGTATTATTACATTGATCTGTCCCTTCGGTAACATTACAAAATGATTAAAAATTAAAAATGAACTTGTGACGACATAGAAAATTGATACAGCAACTAGTCTGGCATTTTTGTCGCATAAAACTTTTAGTCTATCATTACGAAAATATTGCTCTTGCGCCACGGCACTACATTAACTTTACCCAAACAAACCAAATTCATTTTGGCGAGTACTATCGCGTTAAATTAGAAATTGGCTAAAGTTATCCACAGAAAAAAAGCATAAAATATTATATCAATAAATCACACAAAAGTAATACCTATAATGATGCTTTTACAAATAAAATATCTAAAAATGTATTACATTCGGAATTCCAATAATCTCCAAATACCGCTGGCACTGCTTTATTTATACACGTTTCAATCTTATTTATCTTTTCAACATTGTTGTGATTATTGTCTAAAATTAGGCTGCATAGCCTCTTATTCTTGTGTTTACGTCTATGTCATACCAATTTCAAATCTATGTTTTGGTTTTTGGAACAAATTCCATGCGGGCACAAACAACATTCAATTTTTGATTGACAAAGAAAGTTCGAAATAAATATTGAGAATCAAGAATATGTTGCTAAATTAAGCGCCGGTATGGACTGCAATGTTGTTCCAATGGATTAAGTATGATTTCTTAAAAATTGCCTATTTTCGGTAATTTTAATTTTATGCAAAATTTTATTAAAAGATGGGAATAAAAAAGGTCTTTTCCAGACAGAGTTGTTGGATGATTGCGACTGGTTTGTGAGAATTTTGCCCTTTTTTTATTTCCACCTTTTAATATGATAGATTATTGTAAAATATTAATTTCATGTTTAAATTAAACGTCAACGTGATACTCAATGCTCTGAGTTTAAAATTAAACGAAATAACAATCAAAGATACGAAAGGAAAAAAATACAATCTTTGGTATCAAAAAGTTCGAGTAGTAACCTCAAATTGAATTAAATTTTGTTTAAAGTTTTTATATTTATTTTTATATATATTTATTCAAGTGATGATATTGTTTATTACTTGAAAGGATTATATATTGTATCTGGCGGCATTTATTAAAATGACACAATAATCGTGTTTATATTTCACAACAACAATAAAATTGAATAGTTAACGTTACTAAAAAGAAAATAAAGTTATTTTAAGTCTACATAAATAATAAATGTACTCACATTACATAATTATCTTGGACGTGCTATCTCACATTGATATTTGTGCACCCACTAAAAATCACAAAAGCGGCGTGGCGTCATCAATATGCGTGTACCCGATAACTAATTAGAAAGAGATCAGGACGGAATCAGTTCACAGAAGGGAATCACACTGTTATTCGGATATTTAAAAAGACAGTTCGCGCACTCATCGAACACAATTCAAATCGCCAAACAGCTTTCGCGAAAACACGTGAAATTCGAAACCGGCGCGCGAATACGATACTCAATTGTTTAACGAAGACGTTATTGCTATTTGTCGATTATTCATATTCTTCGTCGATAAGATACTGATATAGGGAATGCGTTTCCTTAACGAAGAATTTCATAATAAATGAGGCGAAGACATGTTATTTTAAAGTAAATAATGGGTGATGGCGTCTCGTAATTCTATATACGCTTGGAAGCAGTGCGACGACAAAGTCAAAAACAAAGTTAAAAAAAAAATTGTATAAGAGAACGACTCGCCGAATCGGCTTAGCGCGATCTTCAAAAGGACATAATCATCACAACAGTTTGCTTTCATCTAGAGACCGCAACCGACTGGTGTATGGAGCCAATGGGCAGAATAAAGAACTACCTACGTTCAACTTCAGAAGAGAGGAGCTTTACTTTCCTTCTTTGTCTCGCCACCGCAACTACCAATGTTAATACTTCTGAATGAATTGTGTGCATCGTCGATCTTGCTCTTTCGCCGTGTGTATATACCTACCGGAGTTTCAGGTTTTGCCCCGTTCCGTCTATGCGTGTTCTACCTACCTCTACCTACTCTATGCGCCTATACAACGTTAAGCAACCCCCGCCGAAATAATTAGGTTTGCACCCTTAGTGTATGTAAAATTTTTCACGGTGAGTTTGTCGCGCCAAACTGGCCGTATTTAATACACGCACGCAACGTTCGTATAGGTACGGGACGACCGGACGCATCTGCGTGTAGTACATACACATATACCTACCTACATTGGCGCTCATATAAATTTCCCATTTTCCACGGTCCACGGGATTAATTTTTCTTTGCTGCTCCGCACCCCGACGCGCATTTTAACGGATTTCGTCGTAACTGCTTTCATTTAATTTGTCACTTTAGTGAGGAGAGACGGTCGGATAATGTTTACATATACACGGCCAAACATCACAGTTTGTCAACCTTCTGGATTCGTTAGTTTCAACTTCTACAGGGGCGTACTAAGGACCACACTCGAATTTGAACCTATAAATGAATTCATACTATTAACAGGTCATTCCTCCAAACCTTTAATGCAAAGTATGTGTTTCTACGTTTTTTGTTTCGACTAGATTTGCACATAAGCCCGATAAAACCGTATAGAAGGTGGATCATTTCAGTGGGCTCGAAAAATTGTGCCTTTCTAAACGAAGATTTTTTAAAATGTTGTCTCATAAATTCGTAATTATTCAAAATCGTATTTTTTTAAAGGGAACAAAGTATTTCTAGAAATAATCAAAGCATCTTCTTGAAATTTTGATGAGTGATGTTACGGATATTAACATATTTCTTAAAAATATTTTCAACTTCATGAAACTCTTGATTAAACGGATATCAACGTCTTTATTTGAAATGGTGTATCGCTTGTATATTATGCAACCTTTGGGTAGACCTTTCAAACAAGAGCTAAACGATATACAATATTATAGATGTAGGACATAAGACACTTTTTTTTTGTGAAAAATTTGACAAACGAAGCGATTAAATTAGACATACCTTTTTTTCGATATTTCCCAAGTGAACCACTCCTGAGATTTTTATTAGCAGAGTGTTCCAAAAGCCTACTCCAAAGACTAACATATTCGACTAAAAATTATCAATTTGTTTAAAAGGCAACTCCTATTTTTAAGAATTTCTACATTTTGTACTTGAAAAAATTAGGGTAAAACATACTTGATTTCCTTGTTTCTGAATTGTTTTTAAAAAGTATGAAATCAATTGTTTATTACAAATAAATCACCAGAATTGACAAGGTTGGTTTTGTTTTGCTTCAGCTAACGACAAATAAACACTGCAATACTGACACTGCGTTTGTGTTTATATTTTTCTTTCTAAAGTAATTTCCGATCGTTTTCGAAAAAAGGAATCATAATTATAAAAGTAAACATTATTGGACCGCTACAGTTTGGCGCATTTAATAAGACCAACATTTCCAACAAAAGTTTAGTTTCAATGTATTTTGTTACATAAAAGACGATAATTTAAATTTTGATGGATGAAATGCGAGCATGTTGCTACCAGTTAAATGGATCTCTAGCGCATTGTACACTTAAGGTTACGGTTAAAGCAAATGTTAATAATCCATGGATGAGGCAGTTAGGACCTTAGACATGGCCAATAAAGTCCGCTCACTTAACTCCTCTTGATTTTTTTATTTGGACTTGTGCAAAAACAGGGGTGAACGACAATCCCATTTATACTCGAGAAATCTTAGAGCGACAAGTAAGGGAAGCATCTGCCGGTCTTAGCGGATAGAAATGCAAAGGGCAGTAAATTCCGTTCACCGTGGTATATTGCTGTGCCTGCAGTTAGATGGAGATTGTATTGAACATCTATAGTATGGCAAACAATACAAAAGTACCAGCACACTCCGCACCACGCAAGTTTAATTGATCAATACGGGACAGCTGTTTCGATGATATCCGCATTACCAATCGAAGACCGAATAATGCAAGAAAATGCTCTAATTCGAAATCGCACTGTTAAAGAAAGAGCTGCAACATTGTATTCTCGATTCAAGAATTCCGATGGAAGAACTCGTTGCGTCAGTAGAAACATCGATTACAAACCTAGATGCCGCAACGAAAGATTATGTAAGAAGCGCATGCATAATTAGAATTTCGAAAAACTAAGACGAGATTAACTGGATCTTACAAACCTCTACTACTACAGGAAACCTTTTTGTAAGATTCATCTTTAAATCAGAATGAATCCAAAAGCGACTTCGTTCTCTCCTACGTTGTAAATACAAAGCATCACCCTTCACTATTTCTTCATCTATTAAACTATTCTCATCGTTAAATTTTTATAAATAAGTTGCGGAAGTGGACGTAAAAGTACCCAACCAGTTTCATAAAACCAGTTTCATGAAATTAGCTGTTAAATAAAAAAAGTTTCAGACAAGAGCTGTGTATTTTTCTGTGGGCAAAAATATTTCCATTTCAAAAAGCTAACACTCGAAAGACATCGATGGCACATTCAAAATTAAATGGAGACCTTTTACAATATACTTTTCTTCACACGATAAATTTCGTATCTACCATATATATTTTTTGGATTTCTGAGTTATTCAGTCGTATCAAGATAAATGAATCACCTAGACCAAAAGACGAGGAAAACATTCTTTCTTCTTTATTGGAGCCTTATAAAACATTTTCCCAACATAATAATCATCAGTTCAACCAGGAAACTGACATCTGAAACATTCGAATATCAGTTTTAAGCAGCGTTAGTTGCCAGGGTTTTTGGTTAGACTTCTCAGTATTTAATGTCATAGTGCATATCAGATTTTCATTAGCTCTGCCGTTGGTATTTATCAAAAATGTCTTGAGTACCACTGCATGTTATTGCTGTGTAAATTCGTATTTACTATCTATCATATACCGCTATATGATGTAAATGTTTATAAAACGCCACTACATTGTAGACGAGGAAGCTACTGTACTACCGCAAGTTTCATTACACCGCAGCACTTAGAGTGCAAAGTCGGTAACGTCGTAAAGCAATTACCAGTGTACGCTTTAAAAGCCCTGCCAAATTTAAATATCCAGCATCGCACATGCGACATAAACTATTTTTCTTGAAATAGAGCCAAACGTGGGACTAAGATATTTTCATAACGTATAGGTGCTGAATTAAATCAATTATAATTGTAAAATCTTTTTAGAATTCCACCAATGTAACTAATAAGCTACGACCGCACATTGCGCTAAGTTCTGAAGAAATCCGATGAAAATTAAAACAATTATTGGAGAGGACGAGAAGATACGTTCTTGCTATTAAGACGAATATCTACTTGCGTAACAATATGCAATTGCATTTATAGTGATGGCAGTTGGGTAAATACCCGATGGGTGTGTAGATTATAAACGGGTGTATATCCGGTATTTACCTAAACTGATTTTATATACCCAAAAATTGGGTATAATGGGTGTACTTCTATAGTGGATTTGATTCTATACAACCATGCGTAAACTTTAAAATATTAATAGTTGCTATTTCGCTTGCGCCCAAAGAGCGTTTTAAGGTATTCAGCTTCACCGTTCGCCAAACATTAGCAAGCAAAACTATGGAAAAATCTCACTCTGAGAGTTGCGAGCCCCGGCCTCGAATCCGATATCTCGAGACAGCGCCATCCAATTCTCTCATAGTGTGATAAGTTTATCCTAGGTTTCCACTGTTTCCTTAGCGATTTTGTTTGGCTCCAGTGATGCAGCGCAAGAGTTGGATGCAATTCTTTTAATCCTCGCCGGATTAACAAAAATAAATCAACGAACACATGTATGACTAGTCTCAATTTCATGACTAATAAATTTATATTTCCCACTATTTGGTGGGACACTGAATTTACACGAATCTGCGCGATTTTTTTTATATTGTAATCACTAAACATTCATAATACAAATACATATTTAATTTTTTAGTTGTATATGCGGTGAGTAATCTATGAGCTATTAAGTTTATCTTTACTGCAGGAATATGTTTGGTGTACGAGAAGTGTTGTATGCGTTATTACTTGCCCCCTCGCCCAAAAAGATCAAACAAGTAGAAAGTGCAGTCGAACCTTGCCAAACCTTATAAAAGCGAACATTTTAGCTAGTAATTCATTCCACAATAACTTCATTTCTTCTAAATACTTAATACTCCCAAAACCTGAAAAATTGAAGGTACCTTAGTATTAATACAAAAAACCTACAGAAATATCGTCCATGTTTTAATAAATCTAAAATAATAGAGTGCTTTCCGCGTAAAGTGGTCGCAGTTAATGTTATCACTCGCTTGTTGTTATTATTTTAAATAAGTACGGGCTGCCAATATAATGAGATATGCCAATATTTCCAATTATTATTACTATGAATGCGATTATTGGTATCTGGTTTCTCTGGTTTAAGATTAAATTCGCGTATGGAATATTTCATTTCATTCAACTAGTTGCACCAGTGGTTAGTGGTCAGTATTAAAATTGCTATAACTATTTAATGTACACTTAAATATACCAACTTTATTATTAACTTGAAGATGTCATGTAATGAATGCGATGGATTGCCTTTTTTTCAGTTTTGAGTAATATGAGATATTTAAAACACGGACAGGCTTGAATACAAGAGAAACGGTTGTTGTTTTAGAAAAATATAACAAATCACACCACAGAAGCTCCGGCTCCGAAAACTATTCCATTGTCCAAGACAGTGAGGGTACTGACGTCCTTTCTAGGCTCAAAATTTCGTTTAGAGGACAGAGATTCTTATTGAGCCATCTCATTCGCAAACGCCTATTTTGAAGAACAAGACACCAATTACTATTTGGATGGATTAAAGCGATGAAGGCATCGTTGGGAAAACTGAGACATACGAGGAGACTATGCCGAGAAATTATATTAAAAAACAACAATATTAATTGACTTTATGGTAATTTCATTTAGTCAGATATTATTTGTCAGTGGTAATTGAAGATCATCGCTGTTGTCAATATCAAAACCAGAGTTCTCTAGATACGAGGTAGCAAGTGCCATAAAAAGTAATTTCACCTTTCCCAAATCGATGGATTTATTCGCAATTTCACTGTACATCCGGAAATTATGTTCATTAGATTTGTATTTAGCTATGAATTTGCATTTCGTCGATTCTTGCAATATGGTATCAACTTCCAAAGCTCCATCAGTGGATTTAACCAGAACGGAAACGAAAACACTCGCCGTGAAGCATGAAAGGTTTGTTTTAACCAAAAGGGCTGTTACCTTGCTAACGAAAATAAAATTTGGGTACTATATTAGATATTTTTAATTTATTTTTCCTTTTTTAAGGTATAAATGAAGCTGATTTTCGCGTCCGAGTCCAGAGATCTCCGTGGCCTAATACTATGTTTTTCTGTGACCTCTAACAGGTACGCTGTGGCTCCCAAAGGGTCTATATGGACCACGTTCAGAACAGCTGGTCTAAAATTAACATGTGCGTTTCACATTGAATTACTATTCTTAAGAAAATTAAGAAATTGCATTCTGCTGTCACATGTTAATTTGTTTGTATTTGTATGTGCATATTATTGAACCTACATTAATTTATTCGTTCAACAGAGTGGATAGTACCTCAAGCAGTCTACCCCAAATTTCAAGGTGAAAACGTTCTTTATGTAATTCGTACCTTTATTACCTCCCATACGTATTTTTGTAGAAATATCTGCATGTGCTGTGCAAACATGCTGTGTACAATCCCATAATATCGTCTAACTGCGTTTAATAATGAATATAAAACAACTTCGCATTTACATTGCAACATATATGTACATACATAGTGTACTAGAAACTGTAACGTTAATTTTCATTTTTAAAGTTGCTGTTGGACAAATGACTTAGCACCGATGTGCGATTATTATTTATAGTTTAGCATGTACTTCTGTTACTTATTTGCAACATTTATTAATGCTCAGTTTGCTTTCGTTAAGATTAACATAGGCTTTTTTAAATACTATCAGATATACTTACTTTAACCCCAAGAAAATTATTTTATTGGATCTTGCCAACAACTTTCTACAGATCGTACGTTGCACGTTTGGAACACATAGACATGCTTTTGTTTTAATTACATAATCCTCTAAGATTTTATAATTCTTTATAATTTCTATAATTTGACCACCTGTATAAATGTATTTTATTTACACCTATATGAGTTTGATAAATATAACTAATTACAATTATATGCGACAGTATTTAGTAGGTACGTGTTAAATTACATAATCCAAGGCCATCTGAGCGTTGTATAGATAGGTAAATATATCCTTCCATTTATTTATGTGTTGATTTACCTCATTTATAGTAACTGTGCTCCAAATAATCCGAAAACTATTTATTAAAGCGAAGTGCAAAATATTTCATATAATTTATACCTTTGTATACGTCACTTAACACATTTTATTTTAGACTGACTCTCGATGAGACTACGGTATTTACAAATCCATTTATTTATTTTTTTCTCTTTAGACAAGTACGCAGAGCATCTGTACCTTGGGCAATTTCTCAATATGTCTCCGAATCTATGAATGGGCAAAGCCAAGTGGACATAATATACATATACTGATTTTCAAAAAACCTTTGATCAACTTGATTATCACGTTCTCCTAGGCAAACTTGAACAAATGGCATTTTCAGGTTTGAAGTTTAAGCGTCCTTTTATGATCTTACCTTATCAATAAACTGTAATATGTGGAATATCATGGCACCACTCCCAATATGTAAACTAATTTGGGACCCGTTTTAGTACTGGCAGTTATAGATGACGTCGTTGACACCTTATACTGCGAATACCTTTCTGATTTCTGATGACTTTCACAAAATAAACACCAAAAGCGACTGTTCTACACTTCAAAATGATAAGATCTTAGTAGTTAGGTGATAGTCTAACTTCATTTGTAGTTTCATTCATTTTCTGGCTAATTAAGCTGTTAGTCGATCCTTACAGTCCTCACAGATTGTGATGCTAGCAATCCTTGGTCGCAATTGTTGAGGTTGTTTGCATATAGCTCAGATTAGGGTATCTTTAAACAGATACTCACATCCATACCAGGTGTGTCGGTAATTCTTTTCCGGTTTTTTCGCTAAAGA
>LR737384.1:15059396-15101258 GCA_902655005.2 Marronus borbonicus | reverse complement strand
CCGGAAAAACCGGAAAGGAATTACCGACACACCTGGTATATGTTTCCACGTTATCCGTATTTATACAATAATTAACGGATTGACTACCATTTTCCACAAACGTGCACTAATAAGCTGTATGACAGCGGTCCCCACGTCTGTACATATTAGTTGGGTGGTACTATTATTATTACTGTTATTGCTATATTAAAACACAAATTTTCCGCGTATTTGAAGTTTCCTTTTTTTGGATGACAATCATAATTTCTAGGAGATATACCTCTATTTTCACGTAGTTCGATAATAAAAAACAAATTTCCTTAAAGAACGAATGAAAACCTCTTTTTGATTCATATTTATGCCAGCTTAGTGTATGGAGTTTCTTCTGGCTGTCACCTATATAAAAAATTAATAAAAATTAGACATCTGGAACTTCTTTTGATACGCATCTAGTGTACAAAAGGATACATATATCTAGTAAATTGCGCATGCAATTTTAAAGGTATAAACAATAAGAACATAGCACCCTTACAATTCAAAGGATTGGGTTATTTCATGGGATCAAATAATAATAAGTTATTAATTTAAAGTTGATCTTGAAACTAATCAACAACTTATGTCTATCAAACGACAGATATAGAAATATTTAAGATTAATAAAATTAAAACTAAACGAGTTCCGGGTTCGGACTGTGTCATGGTTAAACAAAAACTCGACATTTTGCCCACAGTCATATGGGGCTTCTTTAGGAGACGAAAAGGTGGCAGGCAACAGTTAGCACGGTAACTCAGCGTATAAAGCTCCATAGATTGTAGGCGAAACGTCGAGTTTTCGTTTAACCATGACACGGTCCGAACCCGGAACATGTTTACGCCATCGATGTAGTTAGAAGAAAATGAGGAGTAGGGATCCAGAATGTATTTTATGCATTAATTTAGGGTACTGGAACTTGAAGACAGGCTAAATACTGCAATACAACGAAATTGATAAGCTGTGCATTGACGGAATTTACGACTTGACACGACACTTGACACTTGACGACATCTTGAGAGTGGAATGAGTCAAAAAGAACTTTGTAGTCTTGGGGAAGGTTTTAGCTTTTTTTTCGCGTAAATCAAACTTACTGAGTTGATACCATACATTGATAACATCTCGTGACTTATTTCCGACATTTGGTAATTCTTAAACTACTGTAGATGACGTCCTTATAATGAATCGTTACGTACGGCGAAACTGCCAACTGAAACTAAAAAAACTATCTATAAATTAGATGTAACGATGGACAAACACAACATTTTAAAACGACGGCCAGTGTTCCAACAATATAATATTTTAATTTCTGTTAATTGAGTTTAATAAAAAAAAGTACGTCTTCTTAAAGGATGCTATCAACGATTACTTCATCCCCTCCTTAATAAATGACCGCTGTAATAGGGCGGAGCAACCTATACATGTAAGATTTCGCTTTATTCCAGGCCATTTGAAAAGCTTTTGTGCAAATCCGCCCGCCATGTCAACGCTAATATTATGACGACTTATTACCCGACTGGCGGATATGTTTAATTTTTAAATTAAAATTATTAACTTAGAATAAAAACATGTAATTAAAAGGCACACCGCCTATTTATCAATAATATTTAACAATAAGATTATGTTCCTTGTTTTTATTTAACTGCGGAGGCATGATAAATATTCTTATCAATTCTCCTACTCATTTAAAACTATTCTATGTATTTCTACCTGACACGTTATTCAACTCAATCCTAAAATGATACGCATATTTCAGATGGAATGCGCGATTGCTTAGGAAGTACTGCACTTAATTTTTTTTTTCTATCCCTTAACATTGACGTCGCTTTGTAATCTTAAATTCTGTACATTACGTTGTTGTTCGCTTCAACCTCAAGTTAAGATCGGAATGAAATGGATAACGCGTTCGGTGTACGCTTACCTGAAATTTATATTGACTCTCTGGAGTACTAATAAATATCTTCCTAATCTGTTACCGGGTTATAAAAAAAAAACCACCGGCTTTATGCCTGGTGTAACACGTATGCATTCTATGCGGACTTCAAAGTAAAATATTTACATACATGCATATGTTGTGCCTCTTTGGAGTGAGTTCTAAATATAATTATACGCTTGCAGTTTCATTAAAGATTGCGGTAGTTTTGAAGTATATCCAGAAAGACGCGTGGACAGAAATAAATATAAAGTCTCACGTACACTACCATTTATAAGTTTACTTACATTGCAGAAATTATGCTTGTACCCCGTAGAAAGAGAAAAATAAATTAAATTTATGCATGAGCACATAGATTACAAAATATAAATAAGTAGCAGGTTAGTTTGATAAATCATCTGGCGCAACAAATGAGGATAATTCACTCAAAATTCACTTTAATTAAATATAATGGAAGTCGTACATACATAGAATACTGTCTTAGAAAGTGGAATACTCGATTTAAGCAAAAATTGATAGATACTAGTGTAATTGTATAGCTCAACATTTGTAGAACCAGATAAGGTGGGTTTGTTGAGTTTATATGTATGCTCCACGTATGACTAATAAACAGAAATATGTGTACTATTATCGTTTAATATTGATCCACAATTGATCCTACTGTATTATTAGTTAGGTTCGAAAAACCAGTACCAGACCACGGGCGTAAAGGTGCAGTTTCCAAAACAACAAACCTCTCAAACAAGGAGCTCTAAACAACAGAAGTATAAATTCGTAACTAGCACTTGTTTTAAAACACAACTGGAATCAACTGAAAGTGAAAAAGAAACGAGCGGAAGAAGAATATGTGAAGAAGCAGTTAGAGAATACACGAATAATGATGAATTGATTGATTGATTGAATGCGGATCAAATGGAAGTGAAGAAGGGCTTGTAAGGAAACAACTACATGAAAGAATCTAAAGTGAGTGCAAAGAAGCGGTTTATAAGAAAGGGAAAAGATTGTGTTACAGTCCAAAGAAACGAGTAACATAGAATTAAATAAAAATGAAGATCAGACTTCAACATGTACTGAAAGAAACCGTTGTTCACAATGTGATAGAGAATATGCTGTTTCTATAAAGATGAACCATAAAGACTGCCCCAGCTATGAGAATAGAAAAATATTTATTTGTGATTTATGCGAATAAGAGAGAGATAATCATTTTTGCTTTGAGATTGAGATAATGTTAATTTTTTACTTATCTCAATTTTTACAAGTAAATAAATTATTTACTGGATTTTAAACTGCCAGTGCTTGCTTTAAAAATGTGCGAGCTTCTACCCCACGTCATTCCATCATTTGCCTCATCTGTGGGGTAGAGCGGGCCAATTACATTCAAATAGTAGTTAATTACAATTATTACAATTATAAAATATTTTTCTTAAGGAATTAATTACAATTACAAAGTACTTTTCTAATTACATTTGCAATTACACTCGTTAAATCTGAGAAAAAACGTTGTGGTATTAGCTTCCTGCAACTCACCTGTTAATGATTTATTGTTAAAAAAAACGGAACATAATTTATTAAATAAAAAAAACAAATAAAACAACCAACCAAGTGAAAATACAAAGTAAAATGTGTAATTGCAAGAATAGGCTTAACAAAAACATTAAATTACTAAATTACTGTTTCTAAGGACGAAATGAGTTAGCCTAAAAGTGAAAATATCAAACACAACTCTATAACGTGACTAAAAGCTGTGCTTGCACAGGTAGAATCCCTTCTATAGAAGAAATGGGGGCGATTAAAGGTATCGTCCATCTTTCTGAAAATTATTGCTACTAAAATAATTATTAAATCAGCGCAAGAAATGTCAACCGAAAGTATTCAGTGTTTTTATTTCATTTTCAAACATTATCATGGTGCAGTATTTTAATATACAGACCAGTTTTACAAATTTATATTTCAACCCCTTTTTTCAGCCTCCTCTCCTGCAGAAACAGTACTCACCATCCGTAGTAAAAGATTTTAAAAACGTTTCTGTTGGTTTACGAATTGAAATTTATTTCTTCTTTATTTTTAAAACCTCAACTTCTATCTACAAAAAACAAAAAGAAAATTACTTTCTGTTCACGGTATAATTTTCCAAAATAATTACGTTTTTCTCCATTTAATCATATTTGTATCTGTTATGGTTTTTGGGTAGCAATGTTGGTGCATAATAAACCAAACAGCCTACATATATTGCGTAACTGATTAACTGAATAAAGTTTTAATTAATAACGATTTCTTAAAATGCTACCCATTTTTGCGATAGAGAGCGTTGAAATGAAATAATTTGTCATTTTACACTTCAATGTCCTCATCAGCAGTATCAGGTAACAGCATCACTACCAGCAACTCTAACAATATTGCCAACAATATTTTTAGAAGCGTGAATAGGTGAATACCGAATAGGTGATCTTGTATGAACGTGTGTGAACGTATCTTACTTGTCAGTATAAAATTTTTTATTTGAACTTTAACTCATTTCGTATTGGTATGAAACCAATACAAAGTTTGACCGCCAAATTTCTAGTTAAAATGTTTTCTATTACTTGTGAAACATCCTGTATACAGCGTAAAGCTGTCGTAAAAAATGAATGATTTGCCATCAAAATTTAAACAACCCTGTATACCAGGAATTAATTTTATATTATTTGAAAATTTCGTCAAAAGAACGCAGCAAAGTCGAGGAGGATGTATTTTTCAATATATAATTCCCACGTCTACTTTATGATTAAATCAAAATTTCCGTATTTTCTCAAAAAAACTTTTTTCCTCTTGTGCGGACACCTGTACTAAGGCGGGACACAATGTAACAAATTTCAATGAACCCACACAATGATAGGTACATGGATTTATCCACTGTTGCAGTATAGTGCGCAGATCATGCAAGAAAGATAAGTATAAGTAAATATATAAAACAAAATAAGTTTGTAACTAACCGATGCTTCTTTCAAAGCTCCTCAGTGACAATAAAAACACTGCTCGCACACATATTACAAACTGCTAAATAAAGCCATGCAAATACGACGGTTATAGTAGTCTCACAAAATATTCTTTGAACAAACAAAAAGTCAGGTAGGTTCTACATTAAAACTTTGCACTTAATTTATTCATTTAACTTTAAATTAATAAGTTTCAGGATTCTCAAAAAACGCAGTTGTTCCAATCACTCTTTATGTTCCAAATAACAAGAGATTCCGATTTAATTCAACAAAAAAAAAAATTAAACGCAGATCTCTCAAATATCTTTATTTAAAAAACGTCGTTGTGCTATCCGATTTATAGGTACGTTAATTTTTAATTTGTTCTTTTATTTTTACCATTTACTTGTATCATCTTAACACTTGTAATATCTTAGTCTAAAATAGTAAGTACCAAGAACTGTATTTTATCAATTTATTAGAATTTTGGACATTGTTTAAATTTTACCAAAACTTTATTTGTTTTAGTCTGAGCGTGAAGATGTGCGAAGTGCGTCCGAAACCGCTAGCCTACCTACTAAATAAAGATATTTGTGAGATTTAGTTTTTTTTATCTATGTTTAACAGCTATGAACCCATACCGACTCACCAACTTTGTAGTTGTAACAATCCTATTTTGTTTAAATTAAATAAATTATTAATTTTGATGAACGCATAAATTTCTTGACAAAACTAAAAAACAATAAACAGTTTTTTTTTAGTTTTGCCAACTTTATGAACAAAGAATTGATGCTAAACAGCATAGTTGCAACAAGCGTAATACTCTAATCAAGTAAAATATTGAATTAGCCTAGTACATTCCCAAATGTTACACGGGCGTGATGCATCGAGTAAAAAGTGATGTCTGGTTAATGAAATTTTGTTGAGCCAATGTATGAATTTTTCTGAGTGTAACATCTCAAATTATCTAAAGCGCAATCTTTATGACGTCGAATACGTCCTTGCCAATTAATGTACCGAAACCTACAATAAATTTAAATGATCTCTTTCTATAACAACCGTCCGAATTACAAGAAAGAAACCTTTTATGACAGACTAGGAACGCAGTTTATGACAGCATCCAGAATACGCTACTATATGTAGAATTTATGGTTAAAAATCTACTTTACTCTACCTTTACAAGCATATACAGTGTATTTTTATTCGTGCTGCACAATGCTTTAATCGGGAGTGTTCCATGCGCTCCCCTCTTATATTAAATATTTTATGCGAGTTAAGGGTAAAAGATTCTTTAGCTCGCGATGCTCGTATAAATTTTTAAGGATGACATAAAACCGAAAGTTTTAATACGCCTGATCAATTGCTCAAGAAACCACAAATCTCGCGTTTTATAGCTCATTAGTGAATGATACGCTAAAAAGAAATCGCATCGTAAAACGGGTCACCGGTAGCGTAAATAACGCACAACTTTTATCGCTATGCACCACACATCGCGGTCCGCGTCTCTTACCCAGTCCATAAAACTTTCCATTAGAAGCCCCGCACATTGACAACTCGTTGCGAAAATTGATAATTCGGCCGTAAAGTAAAAGCCGAAACGGTAAAAGCGTAAGACTTATCAGCTTTATTTATCGTCGATCTATGGTAATGGTTAGCTGAAGTTCGTATAAATTATTGTGACTTCTCAGGCGCGAAAACGATATACCACCACGTAGGAAGAAACATTTGAATAAATGTATGTATCCGCGTACGTACATATGTAAATATCCATAATCTTACAATACTTACGAAAAGCGTAAAAACAATGAATAGAGGTGTATAAAATCGCGTCTCGTTCAGATGAATTGCTAATAAATGATTATCATATAATTACAAAGGGGCATTTTTATGTCATCTATCTAGACACGGAAGAAAACACCTAGAGATATCTTCAAATAATTAAAAATTGCGTAGGCTTTCAGAGCCTCGGATAAGAACATTAACGCCGTCTTCCTGAAGAACAAAGGGTTCCAGTTGAGCCATAGATATGGTATCATGAGTTGATACGTTAATACTAATACTTGAAACTATACAACGCGATAGCAGGTAATCTAAAGCTGTGATAAAATGATTAACTTTTAGTGATTCTATTAAAGAAAAAAAATTGAAACAAAAGGTAAATTTCTTAAATTCAAAAGCAACATGCAAAACTATTAATTCCTATTTACAATACTTGAATTCCTAATTGCAAAAAAAGATGTGCCCTTTGTAAATTCACATCTCCTGAACCATATAGCTTTATTTTCTGACATACATGAACGAATTTCAACGATTCAAGTTTACTTTGTTTTTTGTATCTATAACCACCGAAATTAGATTTTCAATTTAAAAAAATTAGTAGGTAAAACTTACCTTTCTGGAATTAGCGATAATACAACGCAAAATAGTACACTTGCAACATTTTAATGAGTGAAGCCCAAGTAGCTGCATAATAGATTAGAATTATGGTCCAATAACCTATGCACTTGCCACCTACCTTAAGAATCTTTTGAGCCCCCAGTAGTCTAACGGAGATCGGGGCGAGGAGAAAAGGATAGTAAATCTCCAACAGCAAAATAAATTGCAAATAAAGAGTCGTCACCACCAGTATAAACTTTATATTTATATTACATATATGTTATATAAAATACAGACAAATGTGCGGATAAGTTTATAAACAAAAAGAAGCTTGTTAATTGTGTAAAATAGGTACATATATTAAATAACCCACTCTTAGTGCATAATACAAATATCCACATAAGGAAAAACTTACATAAAACATAAATGTTGTTAAATTATTAGAAATGTTTAGCGCAAACGTTCTTTACAATCAACAAAATTTAAAAATACGTAAACGAGCAAAATAAATGTTAATGACATTTTGACATGTTTGATAAAAAGAAAAAATTAAATTATATAAAAATATGAAATAAAACAAAAAAAAGCTAAATTTATTAAATTAAAAATTGTAATACAGTTGATCAGAAGGTATAAAGGTAGTCGTTATCTTGAAATACTTGCAAAGGGCTGAGATTCCAGACAATGTTGAGGATAACGAAGGTGGTTTTGCCGGTAACTACTCGATCAGCTCTATTCGCAAAGTAATTCCATCTGGTATTGGATGAGAACCTAGTGCAAATCAATCCAGGTGCATATAGTTCTTCTACGAATAGATGCAGCACCAAATGCAAACTGATTTGATATAAATTATAGGCTGTGGAACATTTAAATTGCTCCACTATAAGTCGATCCAAAATAAATTTGCTCAATATGAATTGGTCCAGAATAAATTAACCAAGTACAAATTAATCTAGAATAAGTTGATCCAGAATAAATTAATCCAAAATAAATTGATCAAATATAAATTGCCTCGTATAAATTGTCTAAAAGAGAAGACCAAAAGAACATAAGAATCATACACGCCACTGTATACAATTAAAAGGGTGCTTGGTGGTAAGATTTAGGAAAATCCTGTGTATACAATTACAATTTTGTAGAAGCTACAAAATTCTGCACTAGCAATAACCAAACATACTCAGAAATTTAATATTCCTACAAATTTAAAGAAAGCTTCAACAAGCCACCCAAGTACAGTCAGGCAAAATTTCCGAACGAACCGACGTGAGGCGAGCAAGAGAGATAATATCCCCGCTAGGTATGGACCGATATCTTCTTTCTTGCTCGCCTCACCTCGTTTCGTTCGGAATTTAATTCCTTGGCTGGGTACATTCAACATCCCAACATGTAATTACTGCTCACTATGGAAACTGCCAAAATCAAAGGTATATCAAAAGAACAAAGAATGAAACCAACGCTAATAATGGACCAGAATCATTGTAAAAACTAAAATAGATAAGTAACAATATTAAATTAATTAGATAATTATATTGATAAGAATTTAAGCTAACCAATGTACTCGTCATAAACATGTTAACAAAATATTAAGTACGAGACTGATACCTACTCATAGTTTGTCATACAAAAAGAGAGGATGTGTCGCAGTAATTACCTTTTTCCAACGATTTTTACGGTGCTGTCGGATTAAGTATCACTTCCGGTTTTGCACTAAATGGTAAAATTATCTTAAATAAGTAATTTACAATGAAAATCTAAAAATCTCTGAAAATGTCAGAGCTGCTCTTTCTGCAATTAACAATTTTGAAGCAGATTGAATATTGTTGATTCTAATTGTAACTCGCCGTGATCGTAATTTAAATTTGTGCCTGTGTCTCGCATTTCATTGTTGAAATGTAAGCACACGTGTAGCTTACATTTCTAACTTCTAAAGGCAATCCAGTTGATAAAACTTATCCTTGGCAAGTATTTGAGTTCTATTGAAAGAAAGTCAAGAATCCGGAGTGTATTACATAAACAAATTATTTAAGTATTATATAAGTTGTAATATATATATATTTTTTAAGTTTATCACAGTTTGGTATGACGCTTTGTATGCGATATTCCCTCTTATTATTTCTCCCCGAAGTTTAGGGAACTCATTGGATTTTATTCTTTCCGTATTTGTATTCCATAAATACAGACCTTGTTCGCCATAAATTGGAACGATAACCATCTTTGTAGCATTACATTTTGAACAACGACTTTACTTTGAAGACACTGGTGCTCTCAACATTTAAATTTTATCGTAAAACATTTTACTATCCACCATTTTATTTGTAGTGCTCTCTGAGACATTTGTTTTTGGGAAATCCCGATAATATGTTCTCTAAATATGTTCCAAGTTGTTATAATGAGCTTAATACTGAATATCACTTGCGTTAGAACACGCTAACTAATTCCCACTTAACTGTAAAGTAAGGAGATTTGCTTATTAAGTAGTTTCACGAAATAAATCAAAGTAGGGTAACAATCCAAATTATTCACATTCTAATGTCTAAAATTTAATTTTTTGCGTACTAAATGTAATTCTCTCCCTATAGTTATTAAATCTTGTCAAGTCTTGCTTTATAACTTTGCAAGTCTTCTACTTACAGATCTCTTTTTTAGCTTTAAGAAATGAGGTATGAACAACTGCTGCAGTAAACCGTTACTTATTTCATGAAGTGAAAGAGTTTTCCAAATTTTAGGATACCTTCCTTGGATAAATTTGTCACTATCCTTGATCTCCGTCAACCTCATCATGTGACAAGATGCTACAAGTATTTGCAAAACATATTTAAACTGTTTCAAAGATGATCTGTTAAGACTTGGTGAACTTAAAAGTATAATTCTTGGTAGGATGGTAAAATTGCTGAACTAGATTAAAACCACAAAACAAATTCTTCAATGCTTTCTCTGAATAGCCCTAGGAGGAACATTTCTACAACGCTTTGTATCTTTTTTTTGTCTTGAATTAATACAACAAATTCGTTTTGCACTAATGAAGACTAAACATGGTTCACCATGTTTTGTAATAAAAAGAAGGGAATTCATATATTTTTTTCCTTTTAAAAAGTAACCGACGCCCTGCTATACGAACCCTGTCGAAAGCATCTCCCATAGTTGGCAACAATGAATCTGTTAAATTATTTAAGTATTTTCCTGTATTGACAATTCCGTGAACAAAGTGTTGTTTTCCGACACCTTTTGCGCACATTGAGCCCCACACCATAACAAAAGTTAGAAATTTTACCTTTCTCTTCAAGAACTCTGGATGGTATGCCTCGTGTTTTTGTTGAATAAGTCTCTTTCGACTATTACTTACGGAAACTTCAAACCGAGACTCGTCGCTCCAATGAATCCGATTCTGCTGTTCAGAAAACCAATTTTCTGTTTTTTTAGCTAACATCAAACTATTCTTCTTTTGTTTTGCCGTAAGTAATGATTTCTCTTTGGTCTAAAGAAGTTGGTACTTTTTAAAAAATTTTAGGCTCGTAGAATAACAGACAAAAAGTTGCTGTATGGGGCAGACTTTTCTGCGGACGCTGTACGTTTGCCCAAATTCAATAAAATTTGCCCTTTCATAACAAAATTATAGTTTTGGAGAGTGGGCCAACTGATACGGAACGGAGCTATCGGAGCTATACATATTAGTTGACTTTATCATTATTCCATAGTAGGAGTGATTCTGTTGGACGATGACTTATACTGTTCATTGATTCACCTATAAATGGTAAAATAATTTTAATAATGCAATTAAAAGTTTTCTTGATTACTAATATAAGATACATTTAAATAATTTTCTACTATTGCCACGCCCTTTATATTCCAAAATCGGAATGAAAACAATATCCAATTGAAACACAATAAAGTTGTTGAATAGGACACCATATCATATTTTATTACCTATGTTTAACAAGCACATCATTTTTATATGTCTAAAATACCACAAGTTCTTGCTTGAACATTACTCGATAGGTGGATGCGACAAAAATGGCAATAATATTTGCATAAATATACTATTCAAGCTGCTTAATGAGCGCGTGGTTTAATTAATTGGTTATAAGGATGTCAGTGCCATTACATGGTTTTATTGTTGAATTAATTTATTATCCTTCTTTATTTTTATTTTCAAATCTCACAGCTATCGGCTGCATTGTCAGTATGTGCGCATTAGCACCTACTAATGGGATGCGTTTTTTAACATTGTGTACTGACCTAGTTGTAATGGAAGGTTTAACATTCGTTTTTACGTATTCCTGTGGATACTATTATGATTCAAATACACAACAAATATAAATATTTATTAGCAACTGTACTTTTTACAATTGTTACATTTGGTAGTCTTCCCAGATTAGCATAGGCGATTGTATTGTGTGACCTAAGGTGCTTGGCATGAGATATAGAAGATCACCGTATTATGTACATTATTTCAATTACTCACATCTATTTCAATACCTAATGAAAACGCTGCTTTCAATGTAAAGTATATTGACCTTCCCATTAGAAATTTTAACAAAACAATAACATGTAGCAATTGGTGCCCACATCGGTCCCTTATTATCCCATTGAAGAAGGCTAATGGGCTGTTAATAAGATCATATTTCGATTGATATGTTTTAGTAAATGAAAACTCGAATTAAATGTGCCTGTCTTTTATTTTCAACGCTTTTTAGAATATAGTTACAGTAAAGGTTTTGTGTTTGTGTTTGTTTTGATTTTTTTTAAGTTCCTTTTAGGTTAATGCTCCAAATCAATTTCTTCTAAACCCTCTGTAGTCGTTTCATTTAGTTTTTCGAATTGATTTTTTCGCTTATTCTCTTCAAAGTAGTAAACGAATGCGATGCTTTAATCGTTGACTCAAATTGAATTTCTAGAGACTTTTTTTCGAAAAACGTCTATTGCTCATCATCAATCAATCATTTCTGATGTACACGTTGTGAATTTAGACTGCTGAATTCCATATACTTATTGGACTTCAGGGACTTTGAGTATCTCCCATAAAGTGATGTTAACGGAGTCTTTGGTAATATAAATGATCCAAATGCCAGAACACGAATAACAACCAAAAATGATTCGAATTCTGCAAATATGAAATTAAATTTTCAAATTTTACGAATATTGAAGCTAAAATAATAAAAATTAATGAATAAAGGGGTAAATACCCGCACTTCGCCTCAGTGACCTAATACAATATATATTATCTTCAATAGCTTTTAAGGCATATTGCTTTGAAAATACAACGCATATCTTGGTGAGTACAACTTTAAAAGCTTAAAAAAACATGTACATTGGAAGAAGAATACTGAATAACGTATAAAATTATATTCAGTTTTGGTTTCTTAAATGAAACGCCTCATATATTACTACGTTTTTGAAGGCTTCTCCCCAATTCCTGTCTACTTTCAACGATGTTCCCCATACCTATCTGTCTTCATTTTTGGGATAATTGACACAATTTATTATTTTTGCGAAATACTGCTATTGCACAAGATGGTTAAATAAATCGTTCCATCCAGAACGCGTGTGGGTGAAGCTAAGTTTTCCTGTAAAGTGCACAAAGCATGCAACGAAAAGATATTGTTACATTTTCTAGAACAACTAATGTTTCGAGAGTAATATGTTATAATTTATACTGCTGAAAAAACCTATGGGCGATGCTTTTAATAAATCTATTCGTGTTACGCTGAATTTCTTTCGCTATTTATTTGTGAGCATCATAACCATGTACCAGCTAACTGTCCACGTTAAGTTGAAGTTCCTCAATCACCTCTTATTTTATTTTTGTATTTGTTTCTATCCCTCGCCAAAATTTCGGCCCTTCTCCACTTCAGTTCACCCTTCGTATTCCTTAGTTTTTACCGCTTTCTAGACATTCTTGTACTAGGGATTTTGTATAGAATATGATTTACTACATGTACATACATGTACAAATTTACTACATTTTTTTTGCTTATGCCATTGCTTGGTACCCTGAATTCCAGTTGTAATTCTGTTTTTCTGCATAATATTTTCATCTCACTAGGTTGAATTGTACCAATTGCATCGAAAGACCTAATGTTTACACATTTACTTGAGCAGATATCTTTATCGAAACAAAAAATTTTTGGCATCTATTCGCCACGTTGTACTTTTTTAAACGAAAAATTATTCTGCATTGCTTCACATTTAATTTATTAGAGGCGGACGCAGTTTACCCATAAATCAAACATAGGAACGATATCGACAACCATTTTGTAAACCTTAGTTGATATAAAAACAGGAAAATTCCCCACAATACAGTGTGAGTGGATACAAACGTACTTTATATTTTGTTGTCAATTAACTAATGTAATTAATTCGACACCAAAAAAATTGTTGCCGCCGAATCTTGAAGGCTTAGAAATCAATCAATCTTCTAAGTAAGCGTAATAAATACACAATACCGCAGTAAATTTATGCGAAATTGTTTTCAATTACCTCTGCATGCAGTGTTAGCGGGGTTCCATTAAATTTATTGCTTAAGCCCTCACTTATTCCTTTCCATATAGTTTCCATTTCTTTTCATAGGTGATTTATAAATTTCAGTTTCTCGTATATTTACCTCGTATGTAGGTTTGGATGAATGCGAAGTAGTTGAATTCTTTTAGAATATACACAAAAATTCTACTACTTCGTAGCATTTTTCCAAAGTAAGTTACCAGATATTTTAGATGAATTAAATGGGCATTATGAGGGTATATTCTGTAGTGAGAGTATGTACAGTTGCGATACCTTCTACCTGTACAACTTGAAGCTTATACTTCGCACTAAGCAAACAGGAACAATAGTTGAACTACACCGTACACGTCTATGTGCTGTTTCAAATTGTCATCCTATCCCAAACGCCAATGATAAATAAACACCCAAAATGTATCGATTATGATAATAGTAAAGGGAATCTTAAGGGAAAGATAACTAAGAAACTCCTTACTTAAAAGTTCAAAAGTAGTCCCGGTCTTTAAAAAGGGTAACAGAGCAGATATGCACAACTATAGACCAATCACGTTAATATAAAATGTGGCAAAGATATTTGAATATTGCATCCTGACACGATTAATAACATTCATTGAGAAATAGAATATTTGTCCAATCAAGGACGGTTGCGGTGGAACGGATAAATAATTTTCCTCTGTTTAGTTGCCTCACATCCTAAATCTTTCAGGTTAATGCAATCTTTTCCTACAACAATCTGCAATATAATTTCAGTCGTATCTCAGTTGTAATTTCATAAATTAAATATGGTTCCACAAATAATGGTCTTGTTTGCCAGTAAAATTTAATATTGTACAGTTGTTAGTAGTGTCACGTGTGTTAGAATAGCGTAAAATCAGGCTTCCGGTTACGTCTTTGCTTTACATGTTTCATGCTATTTCTAAAAATAAGAGTATCCGGTTGAATTTCATTTTGAAGGTACTTTTCGAAAGGTCCGATAATCAAAATTGGAGAGAAGTAGCGAATTACTTATTTTAAATAACTAGTATACAATTATTTCTTGTGTATTCTTGTATCAAAGTTCTGTATACCACAAAAACGTAGGTATTTCAACAAAAGATCAACGGTAAATTAGCTTGTTCTGCAGCAGACTCAATTCAGGGACTGTTATACTCAACAATGTGCATCCAAGGGTTACGTTTATTCGATACGCTATCCGCACAACGTGCGCAGACTTGTTTTATAGCCGTAACACACGGACAACTCTCGGTGCAGTCCCCTGGTACATAACTAAAGGGACGAAACTAAAAAAACAAAAAAGGAATCGTCATCAGACCCTTCCAATTGGAAAATTTAACGTATCTATACACATGTATGTACATGGTGCGCGGGAACAACCAACCGCTAATCAACAAGAGAGGATCGTTAAAGTTTTACTAGCTGGATAAGTTAAGGGTGGCAGTGGAGATAAGATAAGCAGGATCCCCGCAGGATTTCTTGATGAGGTCATACAAATCCTTCTCTTGAAAGCTCTCTAAACGTGAAGCATCCTACATCACGATGTTATAACCACCACTGTCTAAGTGGGACGTCGCGGCGATTTCATTTTTAGGGATATACATTCGTATTAGTTCTAACAAGAACGAACGTACAAAACTCGTTCGTGCGTTGCAAAGTATGTTTCAGTTCGCAGCATTAGCAATTAAGGATAAAGTATTAAACGTGTGCGTTGCTTCGGTATGCATGTTAATTGTTCTTAAAATTCATAGCGTATTTGTACAGGATTTTAATTTGTACCTTCGCATACCAACATAATGTGTAATTTTACTGCACGCTGAATGTCATTCCACCAGGGCAAATACCACATTGCTTTATATTTAAGCGGACGTAGTGCCGCCTATTCATATATGGTTTATTATTACTCTGAAGCGTAACCCCAGCTACGTATTTACTAAAGCTTAGTGCACCCGGATGTGGAGAGGACTTATTGGTTTGCAGTTAGGTATCGCACAAACAAAAATGGATGGGTATGCACTGAAAAGAAGGCAGGGCTGTAGGTGGAGCTATTTATATTCATTACAATGGCTTGTTGTTTGTATTCTTTTATTACAAAAATCGCCATGATGTTGGTTATTATGAAAGTTGATTGTGTGGAACTTGATTGGCGTACTTGAATGTCATTCGTGCTTTTATGAATTTCGAGGCACATACGCAGTAAGTATTGAATGGCAAACAGTTTTTCCTGGAGCAGTTAATTCTTTCAATGATCGTGAATTTCATAGGAAAATGAATTTTGTTTATGTTATTCAGTAATAACAGTAACCCGTCTGCAAGAAGTCCTTACCAGAGAACATGCAAATGAACTCGGACACCTTCAGAAAGCTGATGGCAGCTTTAAAAAAAATATTACAGAGGCAGTGTTAGATATTCATTTTGCACCCTTCTACCACCTCGAGATGGACTCAAGTCAACCATCAAATGCGGCACGAGGTCTAGCAAGTAAAATCTAACAACGATAATCATAATATGGGCTTTATTGCCATTTAAACCCTCCACATAACCACATAGCATGACAAATTTATATTATCCGTTTTTTTCATTTCGTGAAATTTTTTCATTTCACTTTCTTGATCCTGAAACTGTTTCAACGTGTATATTAAGCATCGGAAGTAATGCGGCTGGGAATGACAGGATAGGTACAAAGGTGACTGCCTCACACATTGCTTACATTACTCATAGTTTTAACTACTGCGATCAGTAAGATTACATCTTCCTAAGAAAAAGATTGAAGATTTTTGTGGCATGCGTCCCATTAGTCTTCCACCGACTCTTAGTAAAATTTTTGAAAAAATTCTTTATATGCAGCTTTCGGAATAGTTATTGCTTTTAATATTCTTCCACCTTGTCGGTCCTATTTCAGATCTAATTTTAGTTGTATAACTAAGCTTTTGAAAGTAACTAATGACATAATTGAAGCCAGAGACAGAAACCAATTAACCAATGCTTTTGGATTTTAGCAAAGCTTTCGACACTATTGATCATGTTATGCTACTGACAATTCTCTATTACATAGGCTTTCAGGTTTCTGCAGTACATCTTCTTCGATCACATATTACAATTTGTAAGTATTTCAGATTATTTCTTCGGATTCCAAGTCCTTGCCTGTCCTCAGGGATGTGCTTCAGGGTTCTATCTCGGGGACTGTATTGTTCTCAGTATATAATATATAATAGCGACACACGATGTGCTATTACAATGTTAAACATTGATCTAGATAGTATTAACTCCCTTTCTGAGGCTCACAGGGTCACGATAAACGCTGAAAAAATGTTAATGGGAATGTCAATATTCTGTCAAAGAATTCTAAATAAAAATCATTGTCATCATTTGTAAAAACTTTAGGTATAACTGCCAATAATTCCTTCAGATATAAAGATTACGTGTCCAAACTCGTCGATACACCCTATTCTAATCTAAAATTGCTACTGCCATATAGATCAACTTTTAATACAAATTTCTAATTTATTACAAGCAAATTGGAACAGCCACTTATGGCAAAAGAAATAGCTCTTTGTGCATTCTTTGACATAGAGAGTGTTTTTGGCCAACACTTTCTTCGAGAGCATTGAGAGTAAACTCTGCCAAAGGTTTTCACTCCGTACTCCATTTAGTGGATGGAGTAAACCCATACTTCAAAATTGATGAATAAATGTTACACTGGGAACCAAAATAACAATAATCAAATTCAACAGAGACGCCCCTAAAAGAGGTGTTCTCACTTTCCTCGGGTGTCTTGCCATAGATAATCTGTAAAACTTAACTTCTAACGGATATGAAGTGCAAGGGAACGCTGGAGACCTGGTTATCATGATTCGTGGAAAATATTTGAACAACATACCTCAACTTATGCAAAGAGCTTTTGACAGTACCTGCGAATGGAGTAAAAATCATTGCTAGCGCATAAACCCGCGATCGATTTCGTCCTTTTGATAAGGAGAAGAAGGGTCAGTCTAAAATCACACCCTCAATTGAAGGGAAAAGAATTAACTTCGGTGAATTACATTTAACAAGAAGGTATCATGGAACTCTCACATCTCCAACTTACAGACAGAAGCTATTACGGCATCACTAGTGTGCCCAATGCTGCTTGGTAAGAACCGCAGCTATAAGCCACAAAGGACCTTCTGATTATATACAGCAATAACCAAACCCTTGATCACCTACACCTCTTTAGCTTGGTGGCCAAAAATAAACTCAAATTACTGTACAACAGTAGTTTCAACATATTCGGAGACTTACATGTCTCAGCATCACAGGTGTGATGCGTACATGTTCTACAGCAGTCTTACAAGTACTTACATATCCCGCATTCAAAAGCAGGCTATATCAAGAACAGTACCCAGTTTATGTCGCGGCTTTCTAAACCGAAGATATGTGTCGATATTTTTTGCATGTTTACCGTAGTTTTGTTTCTGGCAAAAATCTGCATTGAGCGTTGTCGCTCTTATCTCTAAATCTTGCTATAAGCGCACGATCTAATTGTCCAATAGCAGCTAAGGAGGAGTGCTCTTCCAAAATAGCTTCTAAACTTTTCTAAAAAGATGCAATCTGCGGCGCGAAAGTGTTACTTTTGAGTCCCAGCTACCTATTAGAGATATAACATGTGTTCTTCACTAAACAGTTATTGTTTTCATTACCATTCAACCCATATTATTATTTTATTTTAATTTAATTCGCTTTAATGTAGACTACACTTGATTTGGCCACTGTTTCATAAACAATACATATTCGTTAACACACGCATGAGCTTATGGGAGACTTAATAATATTTACACTATACTCAGCATCATCACAAAAATTAAAACTTCATAGAAACCATATTGTAGCATATTAAAGTTGAATTTAAAATCAAAAGTGAAAAATTGACGTTGATAAAAACAAAATCGTGGAAATTGTAAGTGGAAAAGTTGATTAATAGTGAAGGGTTGGAACTAGTTGTAAATAATAAATGTAAATAATTAGAAAACGAAATTAACTTTAAAGATTAAATTAACACTGCAAAACAGTTAAAAAGCTGTAATTGTTGTTTTGGCTTTAAAGTTTTTATTTTATTCTATCTGCATACCTCTTCACATTTTTCCATTTAAATTCAAAATTGAATCATTCTTCCTTTTAACCTTCCACTATTAATCAACTTTACCATTTAAAATTATTTCTTCCTTATTAAATTTTTACCATTTCGCTTCAGCATCAAATCTTCACTTTCCAATTTAACTTTAACAGTATGACTTTCATAAAAGTTTAGTTCTAGATTATTTAAGCTGATGATATATAAATATCGAAACTAGTCCTAGAGCAAATACATTTTACCAAAGACTAAATAGTAGTTCTGTATATTTTCATATTTTATTTTATTCTTTAGTTGGATTGCTAACTCTTTTTTATGATTGCTAGTTGACGAATGTATCAGTTTTAAAAACACAAATTATTGCAGTTACCTATGTACTTAGTTTTATAGTTGATTACCTACTTGTAATTGATACTGTTTAACGTTAACATAATTCTAATTTATTCTGTGTGACATAATAAGTAACTTTATTACTTTGTCTTGAAATTTTCGTAAACGAAATGCAGTAAACATACAATTACGGATTTGCTTCGGTCTTTTATGGCAGTGAAATTATTCCAAGTACTATGTGAAGAATGGATGTTTATCTTATGTAAGGATGTCAGTCACAAATAAGCAATGTGTTTACAATGTAAGAGACGTCAGTGTCAATGCAGACTAGAAACGTAATAAACAGCAAAAATATACACCCTTTCCAATTTAGTCGCTATTATTGATGTTTTTTGCCAGCTCCACCAGATTTTTACGCAGTCATTTTTCCACTTCTTCTTCCAAAGAGTCCCGCTAGTTGAGTAAGTGCCCCAGTGTATTACCAATTGTACCAGCAGTTAGTTTCCATATATTGCTCCTCATTGCGTGTGCGAATTTTCTATCCGCTAACAACAACCAGAAGGGAAATATGATGGACATATTGTAATAAAACAGAAATTTTATATTACCTACATATTTTTGCTCAATACTATGGCAGAAAGGTGTTGTGGTGTAAAGTAGGAATATATTTTTTGGCCAGTACCTAGAATGACACCCAACTAAGAATCTCGAATAATCATCTGTTGGTTACGTATTACATTCTAAAATACATCAAAGGTCATATGGAAACTTGAGGAAAAAGTTGTCTGAACAGAACGTTAAACCAATGAGATGAGTCATCTCAGCGTACTAGAAATACAATAAAATCTATTTTATGCAACTAAATATAGCTTCATTAATCGAGATTGTGACAATTTCTTGTGTAAATAAACTTGAAATTTTTGTTGTGTTGTTACGACGTTTCTGCACATAAACTAAGTACAGGAGATTGACTTAACTCCTTGCATTACAGAATTAAGCTTTTTATAAAGGATGAATCGGGAAGAACGGACCGAGCTCCAGGAGTGAAAATAAAATAAAGAAACTCGCATGTTTTTAACCGACTTTATTTATTTATATATATACATATTTTTATATTTATATATATATATAAATAAATAAACAAAATTTCATACATTAACATTTTTTAACCCTACCGGTTTTTTAATAAATTTTTAAAAATACCGCTATTGACCTCTAAACATTTTATGCTTCATCTACGAAGGGCGTCTGTTACTCCCCTAGTTGCTTCACGTTTTTCTTTAATATCGGCTACAGTATTCCTAATACATCGAGTTAATCAGCGTCACAACTGTCGATCTTTACCATACAAACTTTATTTTTGAACCAGCCCCATAAACAGTAGTCTAATGATTAGATAAGTCTGGAAAAACTGGAGGCCAACTGATAGGACCACCGCGACCAACGCAAAAGCCCTGGAAACTTGTGTCCAAATGTTGCCTTGACTTGACGAGCGAAATGTGCAGGAGCTCCAACATGGCGGAAATACATTTGCATTCTGATGTTTAGAGGAACATTGTCTGGTAGTCCTTTTCTTTTACTCTCCTGTGAAGCGATTCTCCAAAATGAAAAAGCCAATTAAATAACTACGGACATGATGAAAATTATTTTCGACTATTTTGTGGAGATTTTTGTCTGATCATACATGAAAGTTCTGTCACCAGCTGTCACCAGCGAATGTTGCTGTATCCGTAAAAATTATGCGCGGTGCAGCATGACAATTATTATTTATCCAGTGAGAAAATTCCATATACTGAGCAATGCCTAATGAGTATCAATTCTTCATCAGTTGGTCCTCTTTTACTAAATCCAGAATATTTTCTACTTCTTCTACACTTTGTCAAGTAACTTGTTCAAGTGTTATTTTGGCACTGGGTAGCATTCTGGTTTCGCGCAATTTGTTGAAAGCTTTGGTAAATAGCATTTCTCTTGTGGAAACTGCGGGCGATATTCTTCAACAGCAGCTGTAGCATTTCCATTACAAAAACCATAAACAAACATCAATACATCGACACTGACACGTATCGGAATAATACAATTATTGAAATGATTTCGAGCTTGGGAAGAATTGAATAAGACAGCTGGTAGGTCATATGTAGTAAGAAACGAAAAAACTTCAAAAACATTTTAAATTTAATTTAAGCCGCGTTTACTCGAAAACAAACGAAAATTTGGACCACACACAGAAAATGGATTACTGGAATCAAGTAATAACTTCTTGGAGAAACTAAACGGCTTCAGGTGTACAATACATTTCTAGAGTTTAGTCCGTTCCTTTCGACTCACCTTACATCAATACATATTGTTGCTTTTTCAATTTCATGGATGGTTCTTTGTAGTTCGCCTAAGGATAGGTTTCTATGAAACTGGTATAAAGCAGTGCCTGCATATTAATAAAGGATTTATGAGAACCAGACCAATTTTTTTCACCTTCTAGATACCACGTATTTTTTTACATTTTTACGAAAAAAATTGCACATCGCGTGCACATCGCAACGAGACAAATGAATTTATCAAAGTTATCTATAAGTCTGCCTCGTTATACCATAATTACAACGTTTTACTCCAACTTCTTCATTTAATAATCAGTGGAAACCGTGCGCCGCGCCGTCTTATCTTTCATTTCTAGCATATTACGAAACTATCCTACAAGACGCAGCAATTTAGCTACTTAACGGTAAAATTTGCATTTTCTTTGCGAGAAGATGACATAATTTGGGTTAATACTCTTGTCGTTAAGAAGAATTAACTTTTCTTTGAGACGGCATGTTTTGTACTCTAAAATTGCATAAGAGAGAAGTTATTTAACATAACAATAGATGGCTTAAATGACTTCCTATCGGTAAACTTAAAAATTAAAAAGGGGAGAGCTTCGAATATTGTCTTTCATCAGTTTTACGTTAGTTACAGTAAATCATCGATCTGTACCGTACAGCCAATTCTTGAGCATTTAAACGATTACTAGTTTAAGTAAAGCAGAACGGTTATTTCACTGGCAACTTATAGATCTTACAATTAGGAGACAAGATGCGCTTTTTCCGATGCTGTCCAGTCTAAACATGTTCTAATCAAAATGTCATTAGAGAATTGAAACATGTAGGTAATGTCTTTTTGGCGCAGGTTTTGATATTTAACTTTTTGGGCTTACCTTGGATTTTAAAATAATTTACAAAATTGTGGATTATTATAACAGTTGATCCTTGTTTTATCTACTTATTTCGTATTTGTCTGTAAATGCCACAAAAGGTAAGTCGTACACGAAACAATATACATCAAAAAACTTCACAATTGGAACTACAGAGTGTTTCTTTATACTTTAGCAGATATGAAGTTATTTTTTCTTAATGTTACGCCTACAAAAGAGCTTAAACCATCAAAATGTTATATTCCCTGATGCAAGGGTTCCTGCATGAACATTATCGTCAACTGTTTTTGGATTAGTTAGTACTCCATAAGTTTGCACGACATGACATGGGGAACGCGCGACAAAATCGCGCGAAGAGGAGATTAAGAGGTTGTCCAGCGACATATGACGTAAGCATTGTTATAAGATTATACAATAGAAAAAAGTGCTTCGGAGGATGTTAGGAGCTTCGTATCGAGCTTCTTGTAGACCGTTGTTCCAAAAATCGAAACACAAATTGTGTTTGTAGTTTCGATATGTTTATATATTCTTGAAGTTTCAATTTATGTACATAAGAACAAATAAACAAATTGTGGAAAACAATAGTCCTACTTATGTACAATTACAGCATCAGAAGCATTGACATTCATTTGTCTAACTATAAACTAACACTAACAGCTAACAGTTTATTTTGTTTAGGTTCAAAGATTTCCAAATGAATTTAAAGTAAGTAAATTTAAGCTATTGCTGAAACAGTATTTAATAAGTAGACCTTAACTATAGCCTACAAGAGTTTTTTATAGACCTCAATTTTATCATTTCATATTGATACGTGTGTTTTACATTATATCGTATTTTGTGCCATTTCCTACATTATCTGTTTCTTGTTCATAGGAAGTAAAGTTATATTATTATTATTGTTATTAGTAGTATTATTATGCACATTAAAACCGAGAAATAATTGCGGAGATAATTAGAAAAACTTGAAAATCGTGCAAATTTTTGGAGGGTAGTCTATTCCTGGGCTGTTCCCCCGTAACTACGAATTTTTGTAAATTTGTTTTATTACCATTGGATGCTTTATCACTACTACTGCAATTTATTGCAACAGCAATTGCCCAAATGAAAAATCTACTTTTTAGTTTAAACTCTCTCAATTATCCAACAATTGACAAAGCTGTTTGAATGTTGCCCAAATTCAGAGATTTTACTTCAGTTAAGCTATGTATTTACAGAAATTTATCATTTAACCTCATAGCACATTTATAAAATGTGCCGCCATACTACCGGTTCCGGAATGAATGTCAAAATAAATTTCGGCGTTTTCAAATGTGCTGAACTTCCCCCAAAAACAATTACTATAGTTTAATAATTAAACAGTTTCCGGCAAGTGCAACATTTATGCCTGTCACTGTATTAAAAATTTAATTGCTTATATCAAGTGCTGTAGAGGAAGCTTTAAGCGTGATGACAGCATTTTACCACATTTAAAATTTTTTTTTCTAATCACTTGTGTAGTTTTACAGATATCAATAAGCTGTAGTTCCCGGTGAAACACCTCTATTGTGATAGCATATTGGATGTATTGGAAGTACATGCATTGAACTGAGTGTAATAATGTATAAATCTGAAACACGCGCGCTAACTTTTTCTGGGTACTACATATTTCTGGTAGGAATAAAAATCACATTTCTTCATCGCCAGTCGCCGCCCCTTTTTGGAATAACTACCGCGCCAAGGTTATCGAACCGGTCTCTGCTGCTGTATGCTTATTATTTTCGTTTAGTAACAAACGCATTATTTTATTTAATGTTTATTCTATATCATGCGCCCGAGTGTTATACACACATATAAACACAAAAGAAAGAGAAATCTGTACGTATAAGTATTAGCGCAGCAACCTGTTTAAACAACCAGCGCGAACAATGATGTTTGCATGTGTTTACTAACGATATTAGGGTGGGATATTTTTATAAGCAAGCGATTATTTTAGTAGGCACGTATATAAGCTATTATGAGGAATATGTATATTGTATATGAAATTAATAAATTATGCTTTGCAGGTTGACCGTTAAACGTGAAGTTCCCTCTAACAAGAGGAGCGAAACGATATCCACTTTTGCAAATTCGCAAATACTCTTAAATCAAGTTATCCCCAATTTTAAAAGACTTCAAAATGCTTCCATTACTAAAGATATCCTTAAGCATATGGCCAGCCGCGAATTAAACAGTTATACATATAGTTAAGAGGCGCTTATGATGTGGTAATGTACCTATAACAAGGTCTCAATTACATTAAAGACTGCAAAGAATGGATAGAAGAAGATAGCATTAAGTTTTTCTTAACCGTGAGTAAATTGGCGACAAATCAAAGCGCTCGTCAAACAACGGGCACCTCGTCCATCTGCTATATTTGCTTGCAATGTATGGTTGGCAAACGGGCTTTATCGCAATAAGACCTTTCCTAGTGACACTTTTACCAAATTGAACTTGAAAAGTAACGACGTCATAATAAGAAAATAATGCTAACAATAGCTTCCTCATGGTATTGATGGAATCATTCGCGGCAAAAGGAATGTAAGGAGAGAAGAAAACAGTTCACACCGCTTCCTTTCGAAACGACGAGCCAAACATTTCTCAGCGCTCTCTAGTGACAAGAAATACATGCCTGCCAGCAATAAGAACCGGATATTGTTCCCTAAGCCATGAGCCGTGGGCTGATGTACTTTCCTCAATTGCTTTTGCCGCGAGTGATTCTTGTGATCCTTGTGAGGCTTGACGTATGCAATGTTATAAGATTTAGTTCTGCGATTTCCATTTCATTGCAGAAAACGGAAAAAGAGGTAAAGGTAATGTTTACTAAGTTATTTATAATAAAAATGTATTGCTACTGGATGCGATCCATAACAACAGTAACTACGCAACTGTAAACCTACATTTTAGTTAGCTCTGTTCATTATGCAAGAATTAACAGAACTGTTTGAGTATCAACCAGAATTAGCTTCAGTTGAGCTACCAAAAAAAATAAAAAAAAGGAAATATGCAACTTATTTTCAAAATAAATAAAACCGTAATTTTCCGCTTTTAAAATCATTGGAGAAGTTGTCAGATTCTCAGGAAACCTCACGTGTAGTCCAGATGAACTCGTTAGGTTTTTTGCTAGAGTGAGTACACCAATGATTTTATCAACAATTTTTATCCTTTTAATAAAGGCTGATGATCGAATTTCCACTAGATCGTTTCTTAGTTGTCTACTTTGGTTGAAGAAACAACAATGGATTTTTCATGTTGACATATCATCATAAATCTATTAATCAAATGTGTTGGACACGAAAACGGACGTATTGTAAGAGCCAAGCCCGGTCTTATCCAGCCTGCAGGTCGGGATGGTAAAGTCGGGCCGGCCCAGTCCATTCATGCCTCTAAATTGCGGTGCTTTTATATTTTTTAATTAAATCTACGCCTGTTAATAAAAATGTAATTTCTTTGTTTAGAGATAGAAAGGCAAGGAAAAGGTAGCTCAAAAAATATATTCAACTTATTGCTTTTAGAATATGGATGAGCATATTTTAAGCGTATGTATGCATTGTAACGTTTCGTTTCAGAGAAAAATTTAAAAATAAGTGATTTTTTGAAATTAATTGATTCAGTTTTGGCTTTGTGGAATTCGGAAATGTTTCAAGAACACTCTCTTGGCAATTTAAGTTCAAACTAAGCTGATAGAGCGATGTTCTAACACATTTGTTTATATGTTCCTTACTGGAATTCAGCTTACTTGAACCACCTCACGTGATTACCATTAGAATTAAAACGATAAACTTTGAAATTTGAAGCACAACCAAATACGTATTAACTGCATGACTATTGATCTCAAAAGTAAGAAATTTAATTGGCATCTGCTCAATTTTTTATTTAATCGCGATAGCGATTGTTTTGATCACACCAAATTTTGACAATTTTTACCATTCCAAAAATAGTTCGAAAACGAAAATCAAACGAATACTTATATCTTGAGAAATAGCATAATGCAAACGATCCGGGGACGCCGAATCTCTGAAAACGAGCGCACAGCCACTAGGGAAAACAAATGGACGTATTGAACTCGCTATGCGTGATGTATGTACGTGTGATACTAATGACAGCTTAACTCGATGTTGTGAATTTACAACACTACAGCATTCATGGAATGGAAAACAATTATTTTAGATGGTCTGAAATAGGTTAAAAATAAAAAACTCAATTGATTAGACCATAATATATAGCAATACTCTTCTGAAATTCTGTAGTTTAGAAGTCAAGAATGTTCGTACCTGTGTAATAATAAGTAATAACTTATATCCTTTTCATAACGTCTTGTTTTATGGACACATTTTCCATAAATTATGTTCATCTAATGGTAAAAGTACGTATAAATATGTATGTTAGTTCGTTAGTTGAACGACAGATTTTATGACCTTTTAATCAGTTGACGATAAATAGTACAGAATAAACTTCGTTATAAAACAACATTAACATTTTGATACTTTGTTGCGAAAACACTGGGCATAAAAAACTATCGGCTTATCTTTATTAACCAATGATTTTTTGCTCTTTATTTCATTGAAGTGAGTAGTTAGATACCGGTTTTATTTTGTTAATAAAACTCCCTATCTGGCAAATAAATTCTAATTATATAAACTCGACTATGAAATACGATTCGCTTAAAGTGGTTGTGCTCGTGATGATGATTAGAAATGATCAATATCGAAGCTCTAAATCACGTTAATAGTTGCTATCTATCAGTCATAGAAATTTGTGTAATTATGCAATAAACAGTCGCATTGACCGATTACTATCTAATCCGTTTGCCTATTCGTGCTTTTTACTTTGTGCATTTTTTCAAATCTTCTCAGCAAAACTGTCGTGGTGAAGTTGTAATAAAATAAAATCATTTCGGAGAGACATAAAGCTTAATAATATTAACGTATTCGTATCTACAACATTAAACTACCTGTTTGGCTACTTAAGTCACATTTTACTCAAACTGGATTTCTAATCAAGTATTTTTGTGTAATAGGAAATAAGTTATTAATGGGCAATATAGTTCCAGATATAATGGATTTAATAAAGAAACATACTACTGAAATATATATCTTACCACATAAGGTAATGTAATGAGTAGAACTAACTGATTGCAGCAGAGTCGTGTTTCAAGCTATCAAGTGTAATAATAACAGGATTTATTGGCGAAATATAACATAGAACATGTAACAAAAAAGAAGCTCATTCAATAAGAAATTTAACTTTTCTTGGGCAAAAAAACTAAGTCGCCTCATTTAGAAATGCAAACATTGACTTTCTACCTATAGCCTAAATCGAAAAAAATAACGCTAGAAAAATATGAAAGAAACGAGAAAAAGCAATAATATAATACAAATATATCTTCCAAATATGTACAATGCAGGGTAAAAAAAATGAGTAGATGAGATGTCTAGTCATTGGAAGTGTGCATAAGCAACTTGTCGAATGACCTTTGGTTTCTGATGAGTAATAATGCATTCATTCGTATTGCGTTTGAACATTACTATGAAGTTGCCATATTCAATTTTTTGTGAACAATGTTTTGCACACATCCAATTGAATTACCAGGTAGTTCCTCACGGACTAGAAATTGTTCCCATAAATATTTAGGTAAGAACAATGGTGTCAAAAGATTTCGAATAGGAGGTTGTATCTGTATACAGACACACAAAAATGCTATGATATATTTATCGTAACGGTTTCATCAAGGAACCGGGTATTGAAAAATGTGTATACAATAAGTCTGTTACATGTCCGATCAATGTAAATTTAAATTTTCTTGACGAAACTATTAGATGCAATTTATTTTGAAATTTGGATGCTCATAGAAGAATAATTAATGATGTCAAATTTTACTTATAACTGAAAATAAAAAGTATTGTTTATTTTCTCGATTAGAATTAACAATGTTTACGGCCACCGCGCTAACGAATACGTTTTTGGACGCCTTCAGGTGTTCTTCTCAGATTATAAATTTTCTCCGCTACACTGTTGCATTTAATTTCCTTGAATCTCATTTCGCACGCAGCTTTTTTTTTGTGAAGGGTGCGGTAAATTATAGATGCTCTTATGGTATATTAGCAATCTCTCTAATCTGCACCCGGTGGTCTGCTGAACTCATGAACCCTCCGTAATCCCTCCTATGAGGCGAGCTGGCCACTTCTCGTCAAAGACGGATGTTCGGTCACACTTAAATTCATTAAACCAATATCTAATAGTAATCATCGAAAGTTTGATGGCTTCACGCGTCCCACTGGAATTGTTCATTTTCCATAATTCCAGAAAACGTGTTAACTTATAACAGCTTTTAAAACAACACTATCCGATAAGTCTTTCCGAAATTTTGAGAAACGTTGACTAAAGAATAGTACTAACAGTCACGAATGCAGATTTTGACACAAACCGCCATCTCACGAGTGCTTCTCTTATACCATCCTCGTGCACAATTGTAAATAACTTTTATATAACTTATTAAAAGCACTCAAGGATTCACAAACATTTTTATAAGTAGCTAAATATTTTAAATCTACGAAATAATCTTGTATACAAAAGTTTTTTTTTTGTAAATAAATACATATATGACGAAATTGCTTATTGTTCATCTTCATATCTTACAAAAGTTAAAAAGCGGCATGTTTAAGGTGGATATGTCTTGTAAATTAAAATAGTATTTTAGATAAATAACAGTTTGTGTACTGCAAATAGTTTTCTCTTTATTAAAGCGCCATGGAGGGTGGAAGTCAACTGTTGCAGTAGAAGTTTACAGTGATACTTCTGATGAACAAAAACTACAGTATTATTAATTGTTAATCTTATGAATTCCTTGCTTCGAATGCAACAACTCAATAAATTTTTTTTACTCCTAATTTGCTCGGACTAACAATTAATCCCCATGAGTCTGCTGATTCTGTATTATCATATATACACACTAATATGTATTAAGTGCATTTGTGTATTTTATTTGTCATAATGATATGAAGAAAGATGCCTAATTTAATTGTCTTATCATTGTCATTAATCAGGAAACCAGCATTAAATAATAAAACGTTGCGTGTCGTAATGAAGTTCTTATCTCGTAATCTCTACTACCTTAAACATATACGTGATCTTTGTCCATTTCGTTCTATCCAGTCCAGTTGGGATTCTTTCTTTCAGAATTTCGGTGATTCCTTTTATTTTCTTGAGAATTTTCATCACACACGCTTATAATTTGCCTTCCAATATATCCGTTAACACCCATGATTCACACCCACATATAAGAACTGATTCATAAATTCTCACCTTTTTGTTTCTGATACTTCTCTCTTATTGAAGATGATTTTGTAGAGCGCCCAATATAGTGAGATTACTCTGCATTATTATTAAATAACTAACCAGATACTTGGTTCGCTACTTATCGATCATCCTGTATATCCAGATATATTTTTGAAAGATAACTTATGATGTTTATCACATTAACGAACATTTTAATCTTTTACCATTTACACAGTAGGCACAATTCCAGGAGGTTGAGACATCCTGTATAATTCATACGCGTTCGCAATTTTCTAAAGTATAAGATTTAGACAACAATATGGTGTATATGCGCATAGTAGACCGTACTACACAACGTACGTGACTATTGCTATAAAAATCTACTTCATCCCCTTAACATCACATGCTTCATATGAGACGAATTTCACATATCCTCTCCGCTTCTTCATAAAGTGCGTGCGTAATTTTACGTGGAGATCCCCAACGCATGTGTTTCCTCTTCACATAAAGGCAACCTTGAAATTTCCTTGAAGGAGGAATTTCACACAAAGCCGAGTGCATGATCGAAATAATCAAACAAATGTGAATATGGAGTTGGGGAGAACACAGACGTCGTATCTTTTGTAACGCCTATAAAACCGCACTGTTATTTTATTACTTTCCTCTTTGTTGCTGCGTTTCGTGGAATACTATCAACCGTATTAGAACACGGAAATGTGATTGCACCCATTGTGAGATTTTATGTGCTTCAAATCTATTTATTAGCTCGGTTTCTCTGACTTTAATTACCCTTTTAGTAAATTAAATATCCAGTTTGCTCGTAAAAATAATGACGAAACGTCGGGACAACCTCTAATTTTCAGTCATTAATAACGCTTAGTATGCATTTGGGATCATATAGGTAACGTGTCTTATATTAACTGTCGGGTAGCGTAAATTAAAATCGTCCGAAATAAATGTTACACTCGGTAAAAGTCATCGCCTTCCTTGCACTACGAAAACTATCATTCACTCATAAAAGTGTATTAATTTATTTTATGTTTCTGAAGTTCTATTCGGATATTACTGCGTAGGTATACATAGCATTAATATGTTAAACGATTTAAAAAGAAATGGTTCTCTAACATTAATTTCTTGATACATTTCTTAACACCCAACTAATACTTACTTTGTATGATGCAAATTAGTTTTATATGGTAATAATTAAAACAACTTTGCATGCAATACAGAAAATAATTCACAATTTCCGAAAAGTAAAAAACGACAATGCTGCTTAGAAATTAGAACTGAACATGTGAATCACATGGTTTTGATAAAATAGCACTCAAGTTCATATTTAAATGTGTTTATTTTCAATTGTAGATCTTGCCGATTTATTTTGGGAACAATCCACAATACCTCGAAAATCATAACTACTATATTAATGTGTACTACATCATGTACTATACACATACTTAATACCCAGAGCTTTAGTGACAATTGATTTTCAGCTGACTTATTATTCATAAGCGTCATTTCTTCTTTCAAGATAAAAGTACCCACTTATCTAACGAATTTATACATACGTACGATAAAGTAATAAAGTTAATAAATTCACCCCATCGTTATTCTATAAAGCATCATGTTGCGTATGCAAACCGAGATCATTCCAAATAACCGTCCCTAAACTAAATGAAATGGTCTGGAAACGTCCCACGTCAAGAAAATAAACCAAAATACATCGCATAAAAGGTACTTTGAACATGCATAACGTGACCATTTGATTTTGTCAGCGGTGATTTGTATTAACCCTTTTTTCGTTCTCATATGTAGGAACTAATGTCATCGTGAAATATCTCATGCGTTTGTAATACATATCTATGTATATACAAGCAGGCTCTTTCATTTGTCTGGTATCAAGTGTGCTCGTTGCATAGGGTGCACGAGGATTCGTAGTACATTTAGCCCCGAAAATTCACTACAAATTCATTTTAAGCGTTAATTCGGTGCAATGTTATGAATACGAATGTCACCGCCCTTGATGAAAATGAACAGGCGATTTCGTCTCTATATGCGACGCTACACGTAAATATGCATATAGGAACGTGAAAATATTTCTTGTAGGTATACACAAATATACAGCGTCATTCACGATGATGGCCGATTGAATGTATCTTTAGAAATAATTCAAGTATCTTTTTGAAATTTCTGTGGGGAATATTAAGAGTAAAAAGTAAAAATATTTTCAACTTCATGGCACCCTTAATTAAACCGGTTATTTCAAACGGTATACCTTGTATACTATGGATTCTTTGGGCAGACAAGTTCAACGACATGCACTATTATAGATGTAAGACGTGCCACCTTTGGGATATTCATATTTTTCTAAAAAAATTGTCAAAGGCAAGTTTAATCTAAACATCAATACCCTTTATTCGGTATTACCCATGTAAAGCAGCTTCGAGATTTTTATTGGCAATGGTTAAGTTGGAAAAGTTGAAGAAAAGGTTCAAAATTTTTCTCACAATTTCTTTTATTCCAAATTAGGCGACAAGTGTCGTGTCTAACACATCATCAGCTCAAGAATTAATAAAGTAACTAGATTAAGTCAAAAACACAGTTATATTACTTCTTTACAATTCTGACTTAATCTACTTTATTAATTCCTGGTCTGATGATGCGTTTATTAGACAAGAAAAGGGCCGCCTAATTTGAAATAAAAGAATTTGCGAGAACAAAATTTTGACCGTTTTACTTACTTACATAAATTCCTCCTTACTGCTGTAAATACGTATCAAACATGTTACACGAAATGTTCCTTTCTAGTGGAAGAGCTTTCATATTCATCAATGCAGCGAATATTACGAAACCGAAAACTGCACGACTTCAAATTTGCTCAAAAGCAGGCGTTAATAACAACTGATTTAGATAGACGAAAGGAATGTTCTAGTCAAAACACAAGATCCAGTCTTTCTTTCTAAAGTAAAATGAACCAACGAAGCGAAATTTTCTGCACTCCACATTTAACAGGACCACAACGCTTCCAACTGAACTTTAGTTTTAATGTATTTTTTTTTTTACTTTACTATGGAACTATTAATGGCATTAAATTTTTAATTTACTACAAATTAACGTAATGGAAATTATTAACGGTCTAAATGTGAACGAAATACGAGTACGTTGATACCAGGTAGGTGGAGCTCTAGCGTATTGTACAAGCGAGACTACGGATCAATTAACATAAATGTTTGATGGTCAACGGGTCAGGAGCTTTGGGTCTTGGACATGGCCAGCCATGTCCGTGGCCTAAGTATTCTTGATTCCTTTGTTTGGGGTCGTACAATGGCGTACAGCAGTATCATTTATTCTCAAGAAATCTTGGACAAGCGAGTAATGAGAGCTTTTTCCCATTTTAACGGTGTAAATCCCATGCACAGTGTCCGCAATTAGATGGAAACACCATAGAAAATATTTTTCTCTTAAGAATACAAACTCAACTGCTTTCAACCTAACTTCAAAACCGAATTAAATTCGACGAGAACCATGTGATCGACCTCATCCCGTTGATTGGTGTTTTTTTACAAAAATTTCAAGAATCGAAACCACATAAAAACTAATTTTCCAATTTTCTTTGTAGGCAGCCATTATTGAATATATTCCTTCACCTGCCGCAATTTTGGTACCGACTTAGTTTCAACAAATTCAGCTACGCAAATTTTTGATTTCAGATGTACGAATTAAACAATGTTGCTTTTCGATTTTTAACAATTTATGAAAAACTTGCTGTTCACATTTAAGTAACACCTTCGGGATTACGGTTGCTATTGTTTATGCGTCATTGCCATATATATTAAAAAAATATAAAAAGACCAGCTTTGATCGATTTCACCCCGGTTGAGTGTGCTTTTCATTTAATTTCCGTTAATTTATTTGTTCTTCTTTGTTTTGTTTGCTAAATATGTCGGTGCGTTGATTTTGTTCAAAAGTGCATTTGGTAGTAGCTTTTAGCTGCATTATATTATTTATAAAAATTATATTTGCCTGTACATTCCATGATAACATACACAGGCTGCAGTCAAAAACGAAGCTTGATGATACAAAATAATGTAATTATCAGGAAATTGAAAGGAGAACTCGTAAGCAATTGGATATCTTGCTTTCTAATATTAATAAAAATAAATTAGTTCCATCAAAATGTTCTGTATATTTTTGAATGTTATAAATTACTTAGAAATTTATAAAAGTAAACAACTTTTTCTACTATCATCACGCAGACTTCCCCACTTATGAATAAAATGCGAAAGAAGATGAAATGTAATTAATAAAGATCAGTTTTTAGAAACCAGATTTTGCAATAGTGATAGACCGCAATCAGGAGCAAAATCAATCAAGGTTGCACGCTACCTAACATTGCCCTCGAGAAGAATCAGCTTCCCAAGCAATATGCTCCGCGAAACGTACATAGAACTACAGGTCATTGCTCCAAACTGCTAAAACCAGTAGCAAGAACTTCTCCAGCATTAAAGGTCCGAGGTAATAGTAACTATTGCTTTCGGCTTCTCAAAAAGTAATGATGCAGAATGTGCTCAGTATGCAAAAGTCCACCATGGTGAAGTTGGCGATTGGTTTCGGCCCATTCATGAAAAATGTGCTTGTTCTGCGATTATCACGAGTTTAATAGCTTATAAACCTCGTCGAGATACTAACTATATTAACACGAATGAGTAATAAGACCGGAATATGTAAAATTACATATTACTGTTTATAATGTAATGAAATTTGTAGTATGGTAGGTACTATTTTTTGGATACTCTTCATATAACAATAGTTTTACTCTTTTACTCTTGTAATTTTAAAATCTGTAGAAATTGGCGTATGGCGTTTGTATATGGAGTTGCATAGTGGTAATGCCTACACTTCTTTTTTTATGTATGTGTTTAATGTAATTCTTGTATTTCTAAATTTCGTTTTAACCAAGTTAAGTTTCTCCTCAACTTAGTGATGTAAATTCTAATTATATTTTACGTATTTTTAACAAATTTTATTAAATTAAGACAATTAAGTGTCTCAATAATTTTTAACATGCAAGTTTGTTGTAACATACAGAATCTAGTTGATAATGGCACATTTTCAATCTAGTGTCAGACTTGAAGAGATATAGAAAAAAAAACATTTTTTAACGGATATTTCCTTAGAACATCAAGTATTTACTAAAAAAAAAACCTCAACAAAAATGACCATTAGAAAATACAATGTATATATTATATATTACTTAAATATGTGTCTAACATTAACAAACTTCTTCTATTAATCTTTCCTGCAGGATTTATGATAACCGTAAATTATAAGCACATTAAATATCTGATTTATGCTGTACGAAGACATTTTTAATGGATACGCTATATTTTATTCTAACAATATTAGTGGCAATCTGATTAACTTATTAAAATGTACAGCGAGGTCCTAAAGTACCCTCGCCCGCTGTACTTTAGAACAACAAATGCTAGCTACTTCTATTTTTATGAGCTAACTTTTGACATTATCAGCCGTTCAATTACACATCTGGTGTCATCGGAAATGACATTAACTTTCTTATTTTAAGTAGAACAATCAATGTATTTAAACCTTTTTGGAAAGGTACTATTATGCAAAATTGACTAGGAGAAAGCGACAAATTACCCTCTATAGTTCCAAGTTGATGTGATGATTTCGGTAAATGTTGCCGAACTGTCAAGACTCGAAATCTGAAAGCCTAAATTACTCTTGCATCTTCCATATTGTCGTTCTTTCTTCTCTGTTGTCTTTCCTTATTTTCACCTCTCCAATTAATCGCTATTGTTCCTTCGCTTCATTGGATTTTATTCGAATTAAATAGTTGACCGGTGCTTTTAAATTCAGGTATTGGGGTTTGGTAGGTAATATATCTGTTTTTCAGACTTTCAGAACGTTACCTTGGTCTGAACTGTGCAAAACTGCTGGGTCAACTTTAATAATTTGTAAATCTAATAGCAATTAGCACCTTATTTGCCGTGGTTGCGAAACAAATTTTATCTTCAATTAAGTTTTATTATCTACTGTTACAGCAGTTCGTTCTGTCGATTTTATCCCATCTATCAAATATAAAGTTCCGGCTGCAGAAGCGCAGCGTTTCATTTCGTGTTAGTTATTGCCAAATTCATCGAATATTAAGTTTACTTAAAGAAGCCATTGTAAAGTTAACAACATAAAAAACGAAAAACTAAGCACGTTGTGTATGAAAAACTAATACATTTAAACAACCAATCATCGGAACTTCGATAACGTAGCAATTAACAAAATACGTAGAAATAAGAGAAAATAACGAGAACAAAGAACGAGGATATGACAAATACAGGATATAATAATAATAAATTACACGCTTTTATAACTGATTTGGCAATTGTTATGATTACGTTGCTTAGTAACGAGCGATTTGGATTAGTCTCGTGTCACAGAAGATAATTCGGCAATCTTTTCTAACCCAATTTACATACCAACAAAAGCAGATTACCAATACTTTTATTGCTGCTTATCATAACATTTCTGAAGTTAAAGTATATAAGATATATGGCATCGTTGTATGCGTCTTTCTACTACTTTGCCTATAACATAAAAATATATTGGGTGGTCTATTTTAAATAAGAAAATTCACGTAATTTCCAATGACAAAGGAAATGAAACTAAACTGCAGATAATGCCACAAGTTAATTGATGATAAATAGAAATCGACCTATTTCTTCTTCCTGGTATAGAAAAATAAAAGTTTCCTGTACTGTACAGTGTATGTGTATTTCTTTGACATTCTGTGATACCTTGTTTACACTTTAAAAATGGATTCGGGAAAATTAAATCTAATATTATAATAAATCTACTAATATTGCCAAACTTAGGGTTTCATTTAAAACACGAGACATGTTAATTAGGATTAAATGTGAGTCATAATCCAATAAATGTATCCTAGTAAAATTAGATATTATTTACCTATCTTCAAAACTACGAGCAGAATCACTATTACTCACTATTGGTATTTACTTATTCGATTTACACGGTTTTTTGTATACATGACTGCTATTGTTCAATAAAAATTCGCGGCCACAGATCTCGTAATAGTCCCGTTTACGTCGATAAGTGTTCCCAAATAACCGATCAAATTTGAAATACAAGTAGTATACGAATATTTCTAGTTAGAGCCTGTTTACGGTAAGATTACTTCCAAGTAGGGAAAAATTCAATAAAAAATAAGATCAAAATAAATTGTAACGATTAGAGCAATAAGTAGATACAATACATTTCAAATTGAAATAAGAAAATGTTCGCCACGGAAAGTATAAAAAATAAAATCTAAAGAAAACGTTTTCCATGAAAACTATAAAAAATAGAATCTGTAAATAGGAAAAAAGGAGACTTGCTCTCTCGATACAATTAGTCTGAGATGGGAGAAAAGCATAAGCTTACATTGACATAAAATAAATCATACTGTATGTATGTATGTATGTATTTACAGCTCATATGTATAATGAAAATGCACGAAAAAGCATATAACCCCAGTTGATAATGATAAATAAGTAATTTGCTCCATTTTTCGTCGCAGACTCGCGATAACCATGCTCTGTTGTTTAGTCTCTTTTTACCAATCACCGGTACTATAACAATTGTAATATTACTTGTAATCAATCAATATTAAAAGCTTTACTGAAACATTACATGTATTTCCCATGAAAACCCTTCAAGCGTTTTTCCACCTTAAAAATTATCCAAAAAACTGGAAATTTTACTAGAATTTGTAGAAGTTGTAAATTCACTTGCAGCTACATGAATATGTTCTTATTATTAGTAAGCTAAACAGGAAGTGATTATCTGGGCTTATAGCTTTTGCATATATTTTGAAATTTAAATTATATTAACATCCAATGATTTAGTGGTTTTAGCCAAACCAGAACGTATCGCATTAAATCGTCGTTGATATTTAAATTGCTCTCTAATAGTAGAGCTAGCAACCGAAACGAGGGTAATTTGTAATTTACAACATGTATAAATTTCGCACAATTAGTTCGATATTATTAGGCGGCATCTTCTAGTTGAGGATATTCTACATTAATTCAATTACCAAAGGAAAAAGGATCAGAATAAACTGTATTCATTGCAAATTAAATGAAATATTATTCACAGATACGCTATGAATTGCCAGTGCCTTCTAATTGGTAGTTTACACCACTTGTAGTACATTCCATATTTAGAAATACATATTGAGTCAGTTATTTTTAAAAAGTTGGGATTTTTATGAACGATTAATGAATTCTAGAAAACGGATTTCTTAATTTGATCCTCTTTATTTAAGCACCACGTATATAAATCCCGGATTCTTTCAAATTACTCGTCATAACAAAAATATTATTTTATGTTAAATACAATTATTCTAGACGTGCTTAGCGGGTGAAGTCAGATAGAAAATTAGTGATCGAAAGAATACAGGGCGAAGATGAATTTTGTTCCCGTTTTCCCAAGATCATCGTTAGCTGAAAGCATATTTTCTGAATAAAACGTGCTCATAACCGATTTTAACAGCTTTATTTTTTTCTTAATATAAAATGTGTGTTGCTTATTTTTCATTATATCTATGCGTAATTCGCACCAATAGGAAACATACGTATATATTTGAATCGCTATAACGGTTTCTTCACTTTAGCCAATATTCAGTTTACGTGTTGTATGAAGAACACATATTTTATGAAATAGCTTTCCACCTAATCTTCTCCTTTCGGCCTTTTTTTTATTTATTTATTTTATTAACTACACTAACTTTTGTTTAACTACGCGTCCTGATTCCTTAATGTCTAATAACAATGTGCTTAGCTTAACTACTACTGTTGTCGCCTCTCTGTCGCATGCAGATGCGCACCGCGCAAACAATAAATTTGTGTACAATTGGTTGCTTCCCAGATTTAAATTGTTGTATAATATTGATAATCGAAAGCGGCCTGAATGTCAAAGCCAGTTTTAAAGCTATCTAAAATATGAAACAATATTATTGCAATTTAGAAACATTTGGAAAGTAAAAAGAAAGCGCAAAATTGGAGATAAGATCATCGAAAGAAGAACAGAGGACGACGTCTAGAGAAAACCTTCGATAATACAGATAGAAATAACATGAAAAACACGTTGGAGAAACAAGGAATACAAGAATGTATAGTTAGAAGAACAAAAGGCTTGTATCAAACAGCAAGAAATTACGTAAGGAAAAAATGTGAAACCTCGGAAAGAATCAGAGATATAAACGCCGCAGAGATTATTATGTAAAATGCTATTTTTTATTAACTTGTAACTTTGAAATTATTTTTTTCTTTCTCATAGCTTTGAATATAACTTGTTATCTTATAATTCTCTATGTATTGCAAGCTACTTCTTTTTCTTTTCCTTCACGTTTACACGGTATTTGTGATTAGAACAATCTTTTGTCACTGTCAAACTGCTTTTGTAATTTAGTGACTTTGTTATCCCTGGTTACCGCAGGTTTTGTTGTCATTGTTTTTCTTATATTATCTTGCTTTGTAGTGTTATGTAATTGCTTTTTCGTTACACATGCATTTAGTTTAAACTCGCGAAGTTCCTGGGGTTACTTGTCCTTCAATCAGCTTTTGCGCCAGCTACGTCCCCATACATTCCCAAACATTCTAACCTCGACTTTATTATTTCTCCATACTACGAGACGAAACAATAAAAGAAATAAAAATCACGTAAATAAAATTGACTACTGGAAGATCAGAAATATGTTATGCCGACGATACGGTCATTGTAGTAAAGTACAAAACGACGCAAACAAGAATTTAAAAAGATATCAGCAAATACTATGTCTACAAATATAACATGGAAATGTTGAATTAAAACAGGAAAAATCAAATACCTAGGAGCAAAGAACATGCATGGAAAATTTAGATGAAGAAATTACCGCAAGAATAATACCACAAACAGGAAAATTCTTTAATATCAGAAGACATACATTCCTACGAAACAAACAAATACTCAAAAATGTCAAAACCGAAGTCTGTAAAAAGGTCACAATACCTACTGTTACGTATGTATCAGAACCCTGGAGACGTATTAAAAAAAGCAAACGGAAAATCACGACTTAAAATTGCGAAAAATAAAAGGCAAAACAACATTGAACAGAATTACGAAACATTCAGAAACAATATAAACGTAAAACCAATAAACGAGATGGTGGAGAAAATCCAACTTCAATGGCTGAGCACATTGAGCGAATGAGAGCAACGAAAATAGGAAGAGAGGTTTACGAAGCAAAGGTAACAAAGAGAAGAAGAAGAGGAAGGTCTAAGAGATCATGATAGAGTGAGTTAAGGAAAGCAGCAGAAACGAGAGGAGTAAAATACAGACATTGGTGGAGTAACACAAGATCTGGAAAAGAAGCCCACACCAGAGCGATTCAACCTCCCATATCTGCCTTACATTACATACCGATAGATAGGCATAACATTTCCGCAGAACATTTAATACTATCAATCACAACTTCTTGCTTTCTTTTCGATTAATCCCAGTCTCTTAAAGAGAGTCAAACTATCTCAGAATTCTATTTTAGGTCCTCTTCTGCATCCAGTGTACACTTTAGCAAGGTTCATTTGTCTTTTACATTGTCATTGCCACTTACGCTGATGGTACACAAGTGCACAATGGCAACAAATAGCCATCCGTTGTCGTTGTCAATTATAATATTTTTTTTTTATATTGTTTAGGGAATCTTACATAAGCTTGACTCAAAATGTTGCTTATTTGAAACTAGATTGGCATCGACTTCCCATACAACTGGAAGTGACAAACTAGTAAAACTATTTTATCTAAGCTTTATATCACTGGCGTTAGTAGTTCACCAAGTTTTCCAGATTTCGTTGACTGCAATACCCGGCGAGACACTCTGCATTATATCAAAAACTATGTATTTTATGTGAAGATTACACTTAAATAAACTGGAGAAAATGTTTCTCGCACGTACCATATAAACAAATTGTAGCTACCCATTACATTGTATACGGCATATGCTACATAAATAGATTTCTTTTACTTAAGCTTTATTATCTCGTGTATGCTTAAGCTTCCAAAGGCTTCCAAAGTTTTAATACCACCAATGTTTCTATATATGAACTTGTAAATTAATGCATTCTCCTTAAAATTCTATAGTGAATGTCTTATAGTCATAACTAAAGCATATAATAGTGGCTAGATAGATACAATACAAAGCTTTAATATCTGTACGAAGTGTTTAATAAACGTAGATACACACTTAAAAGATGCAATTAAACGAATCGTCTACATATTTTCTTTTACCTTAATTATCGACTTTACGTTAAGTTTTCTCGATTACGGAGAAGTTCTATCTGCATGTGGGTCGACGTCTCTATATACATTACACGCATTTCATTATTGCGTAATTCAATCCGTGGTGTATGGTATAAAGTATCGATTGTATTCTTTCTCCTTTAAAAACGTATTCAGATTTACTGACAGCAGCATATGCCCTTTTAAAATTAACGTAATAAATCGATATAATATAAACGCGATCGTGTAAAATTTTGTAAATGAAACGCGTTTCGAGTAAAAAAGCTTGTCTTCTGTCATTAATTTAAAATTTAATTTATATTCAGATTAGATTACATTGTCGTCCAGTCCTATAAGTATTTTATATAGTACGTAAAAGCCTATGTAAATATAGTTGTATTCGTGTCACAATATATCGGAGACAAATAAATTGCACCTGGCATCACAACAAAAATAGGTTTGATGGTACATATATTTCGCACCCTTGCGCATCACAGTTCGCAAGTAAGTACTTTGTATAATCTAGACTTTCGTTGTAAACTTAAAAATGAATCGGTTAATTAATCGCGGTCTCATTTACGCTTTCTCTTTAGATCCTACTATTACCAACATAAATTCTCTATATTAATCCTCTCTAGAAAATCTTGTAGGTTTAATGACATGTATGTATAAAGTTACATACATATCGATATAACATTAAAGTTATGTATATTCATGTTACTGAATTTGGCGTCCTAGCCTTATTAAACATATTTTAACGAAGAATATTCGATTTGGACGGCCACCTAAAAATTTTATTTAACTGTACTTATTTCCAAACTGTTCATTCATTTCGTCTCTTGTTGCTACCGAGACCTAC
>LR737384.1:15018500-15054396 GCA_902655005.2 Marronus borbonicus | reverse complement strand
TAAAAGAAATCGTGTTTTTCACCCGCGGTAAATTAAACTGTAATTGACCTCTTCCTGGCAATCTCCATGAATGTATTCTCCGGAATGTATTTCCCCCAAAACTTTCGAAATTCTTCATTGTCTACAATATTTTGTAGAATGTTTCACACACTTAACATAAAAATAAAGTCATATAGAAATTTATAATACGGTATATCACGTTTCGCATTTAACAGCTACTGCTAGCTATTAACATGTCGTTTACAAACAAAAATACTGTATGTTGGTAGTACAAACAATACATTTAATATTAGAGCCAGTGTATTTTAATGTATGACCCTGCGGTCGGACATACCCTGACTTCGGGTATGTCCGACCGCCTTCGAAATATATCGAAATGTTATCCTTTTGGTGATGTTGTCGGTATAATTTTAAATACGACACTCTGTATACCATTTAACTTTTGATTTATTGTTGACATTTTTAAAACCAGATTTTTCTCGCTTGCCCCTACTTACGGGATGCAAAGCACTGAACATTACAATATAAACGAATTGCGTTTTAACACCCATTTAATACATCAACTAGCGGCAATCGTTTCAAGTATTTGACGCGAAAAAGCATTCTATTGATACAGGTGTAAATTCTAAGATGACATAAATCGCTATTATTATCATTGTATAGTCTAGAATATTACGTACATTATATTTACTTCAACAGATTGTAATAAAGAGTATTTCTTATAAAGGTTACAAAATCAATTAAACTGAGGCTACTGCTTGCTAATTTATGATCTTTTTTTCATTCATATCACACTATTGGAGAATTTCGCACTACATTGCCTCACCTTCTTTATATATACCACTTCAACAGCTTTATTAGTAAAAAACTAATGACTTAATTGCTGTGTTAATGAATTAATTACACGGTTTTATCTGAAGCGGCACCTGCATTATTTAACAACAAAAGATTTCGGTCAATAGACAATAGAAGCAAGTTGTACCGTTATGTACCGTGTACACATCCAAGAAATTTCAATTTAAAATTTTGAAACGATTCTGGGAGCTGCTAATTACGAAGCTATTAAATGAATATTCTTATTTCCTATTTTTAAACGCTGGAATATTTCATGGCATCTTATTATTGCTCAACCACACAGACACGCGTTTGTTTCAAGACACCGGTAATTCCTCACGGACTAGAAATTGTTCCCATAAATATTTAGGTAAGAACAATGGTGTCAAAAGATTTCGAATAGGAGGTTGTATCTGTATACAGACACACAAAAATGCTATGATATATTTATCGTAACGGTTTCATCAAGGAACCGGGTATTGAAAAATGTGTATACAATAAGTCTGTTACATGTCCGATCAATGTAAATTTAAATTTTCTTGACGAAACTATTAGATGCAATTTATTTTGAAATTTGGATGCTCATAGAAGAATAATTAATGATGTCAAATTTTACTTATAACTGAAAATAAAAAGTATTGTTTATTTTCTCGATTAGAATTAACAATGTTTACGGCCACCGCGCTAACGAATACGTTTTTGGACGCCTTCAGGTGTTCTTCTCAGATTATAAATTTTCTCCGCTACACTGTTGCATTTAATTTCCTTGAATCTCATTTCGCACGCAGCTTTTTTTTTGTGAACGGTGCGGTAAATTATAGATGCTCTTACTTATGATACCTCAGATATACTCTATCGGTAATATGCACAGTGGTCGCATTTGATAATCCAGCTGTGCAAAAGTCATATTTTAAAATATTTTGAATTCGAAAAATTGTAAAGCTTTCTAATGAGGGAAAGTAGGGTAAGATAACGTCGCTAACATAGCGAATACGTTTTATTTCAACAAGTGCTAAACTGAATACAAATTTCTCTCACAGTACAGTTGATTTACAGTATAAAATAATATATAAAAAAATATTGCCTCCCGGAGGCAACTCTATAAACGTTGGATTTATTTACAAAAAGAAAACAACATTCAAAATATACGAAATATGAATGATAGAGCTTTTGGCTTAACAGTTGTAAGACTGAGTAAAATGTTTTAGGAATTTGTTGTGTTAGGCGCGAGGCTGCACCATCTACTTCCAAGTCAGAAAGCGTGCAATTCACTTTCGAGGAAAACAAAGTTATATTTTGTCTCGGGCGCGAAGAAAAACATATGGACCCACCATCGGAAGATTGGACTATATACGAAAATTGTCACTAGTGATAGTACGATAAATGAGAATGTTTGTGATTTTTGCATCTTATTCTATGCCGACTGCCATGTTATACGACTCGCAAGGTAAGATGGTGAAAATGCATTATGCTCTGTTTGTTTTTTTGAATGGAAAGTTATTTCTTACTTGCTGTAATTCTCTAGATAAATATTATACGATTGCTATTCAATCTTCTTTGCCATATATCTTAAACTCATATATCAAGAGATGCCCAAATGACGGCCTCTCTTCCCTAACATCGCCATCTTATCCAACCCTCCCGCATATAAACGATCAGGGAATATCGAAATAACAATAAAAGAATTCTCGGAAGTATGTAACAGAGGGGATATATTAGTAAAGGGAAGGTTTCTTGTCGGCAATACTCTTACGTGATATAGCGAATGAAGTAAATAAAACATTTTATTTGATCATCATTAATATCAAATTTTACTAATCAATTTACTAAGAATATTTTTCTTTCTAAGGTGGCTAATACCTAGAAGAATCATTGGACTCAAAGTAAGAAATTAATTAGCGCCCCTTCACTCTCTTTCTTAATGGCGATGGTGATTGTTTAATCAGAGCTAATTTGGATAATTATACCTTCACCGTACGGTTGACATAGAAAATATGTAACGTCAACCTCCTAAGAGGAAGGCTGCTGACCCACGTTTCCGCATGCAGTAGGCTCCTACCGACCGATAATAGAGAAGAAACTGCCCGCACAAGTCCGATTGCTCAGTAGAAGGAGACTAGCTGGTCTACGATGGACCCTGCTTCCCTCGTGCTCTCCATATTAAAGAACTTCCCTTCTCAACCTTTGATAGGTAATGGTACGTACCGATCTCTGCGAACCTACCTTACATCTTGCGCGTCGGACCCTAGGCCGCCCAAGTGTGACAAATGTCGGCTCCTCGAGGCGCAGACCGCCGGGCACTGGCAACTATCGATCAGCAAGGAAAATGTGATATAAGCCTAAACAACGGGGATGGCCAGGCCAAAACCTGTATCCAAATCGCGCCGACGGGATGTTTGTTACCCAGAAACCTAGGATTGAGTCAAACTACGACGGCTAGCTGCAGGGCTTAGAATCCAGGTGAGGAGCTCCTGGCATTAGGATGAATCCAAAGGATTCCCCAACCAGCTGGTACACAGTCGATGCAGCTAAGCTGCCTCCTCCCCTATGTATAGATGGCCCCGCCACCCCGTTACTCTGAAGCCGGGGAATGGGTAGTGGTGCAGGGCTTTATGGGTAGACGCAATTGGGGTAAACGCCGACCCAGTACAGTTGACAATGGGAGTCCACGAATTTCCGAAACAGTTGTTCCGAATGATCAAACAACATGCGTGGTGAGGAGTGACACTATTATACTCTGCAGTCCTTGCTATAATTATTGTATTCAAGGACAGAACTAAGTATCGGCAACCTCTGCACCACACAAGTTGCCGATATTTATGTGTTGTTTACCATGCTACGCCACAGTCCTTGCTATCATTATTATCAAATATGTTGAATAGGAAATGTTAATTAAGACATTAAACGTAAAATTTATGGTATATTTCAAATTAAATCAACAAACTAGTGGAACCTATATCTTTAGGTTATCTTTTAAATGTGACGAGATTTTTAATGGAATAAAATTCGTTACGCTGAAAGAGCGACAAGATAGCTGTACCCGCGCTTGTATATTAACATTTACACCCGAAGTATAGGTATTTATTAATTCCTTTATGGTGGCATTTAAAATTACTTTTCCTAATAGGTAAAGAACTAAAAAAGAATGGAAAACGGTATAATAAACCGGATAAGAATCGAAACTATACACTGTAAAATTGAAGAGATGCTTTAAAAATTATTACTCCTATTACATTATCTACAGTAAACCTTACTTTCGTATATTGAAGTTAATCTTGTGCGCTGATAATGAAGAAACTACCTACAATAAATATTTTAATTAACTTGGGCACGTTTAACACGATTGAAAAAGTGGTATGTGATAGATGTGGCTCAAGTATATCCGTCTGAAAATTAATTGAACTCCCAATCGTTAAAATTTACTGGTAGTATTAAAAGTAAGAAATTTAAATGTCTTCATTTAGGTATCTTTTATAAATGAGAGTAATTTACATTAGCGTAGGTAAAGGATCACGTCTGAGATATCATATCACATTGACGGTTTATATATAATGTTGCATGAGCCAGTATAAACCTGTGTAATCGCTTGCATACAAATGACTCATCCTATCATCGTTATTGAAGGTCTTTCGCAATATTTGTTATTTTATACCTTTGTGAAGTCAAACACAGAAACAATTAACCATTGCGGAATACACATGCAGCCGGCATAGTTTTGTCTTGAAAGCACCTCTTTAAAACTGTGTTCTTATATCAAATCTGCTCCAACGGCAGATGAAACAAATTGCCGTGACCATCCGTTGACTGTTCCAAAAAGAATGTGTCCTTTTGGAATTGATAAACCGTGTTTTTATTCATCGACAAGCAATTTAAAATAGTCAGCAGTAAAGAGTGGTATTCGTGATAAACATTTATCAACCGTTCCAGATCCATAGTATACGGTATGTCAGATAATAGGTAAATTATAGTATCAACTATTCGCGGTTAGAGATATGTTTCGTTAAAAGGTTTTGTATGTGTAAATCCTATAGGGTATTCAATAACAAAGAAATTTTTTTGGGGGGAATACTCTTCAGGTATCACATTCGAAATATTTAATGATAACCACTTCTTTTGAGAGATGTTCTGTTTAAACGATTAATTAAGCAGTGCTGAGAGTCATAAATGATTCGGATCTTAAATACCGGTAGTCTAGTACCTTTAGATAGCGGCCAAGTAACACTTTTTATTCTAAGAAGTAAATCATATTACATTTTTACGTTATAATCTCTAAGTCTATTACAAAAGCAATTTGCAAAATTGGTCGTAAAATTCTAATTGAAGTGTATAATGTGTTTGATGCGACGTAGGTTCTTTGTTTCCCTCATGAATCTTTGACATTTTACAATGAATAATCTTTTACAATGGACACACATAAAAATTTGAAATCAATTCTAGCACCTCCCGCATTACAGATACTTCAGTGCAGAAAATGACGTAGGACACACTAAAATAGATGTAGCAAACAACACGAAATGCCTTGGTATTTACATTGATTCACACATTAGGTGGAATAAACATTTATCATATTTAGTTAAAAAACAGGTTCTTATCTCAAAATAATATCATATACTGAAATTTTAGATATACAGCGGCTAAAAATTATATAGTTGCCTTCTTCAAAGTCAAATGATATACGGTATAGATAGATAAATTTATTTCTTAACCAGAGTGCGTAGAATAACCAAAAAGATAGCTTCCTCATGGTATTGATGGAATTATGCGGCAAACAGAGAAAAATACACCAACCACGGACATGTTTCTGCTTACGCGGCGTCATCAGCTTGGTTCCGAGAGTATTTCAACTCTATCTTGTATCACAGTTAATGCCACATTTTGAAACGACAAACTAGACATTTCTTGGCGCTCTCTAATGTTATGAAACACATACCTGCCACTTAGAGAGCAACGACATAAACCGATCAGTTATTAGTTACCCACACAGCAGATATGTGTTTCTTGGCACTAGAGCTATGTGTTCATTCCAAAATTTTCATTCAAGGAATAAAAGTTATAAGATTTCATATAATTTTTAAGACTTAATTTGAACTGTGTGACTGAGCCACACATGATAAACAGTTACATATTTTAATGCCAGTTCTTATGTATGAATGGAAAACGTGTTGGATTTAGCAAAATCACAACGAATATATTCTTGGTTGCGGCTAGTAATTATGAATATCCGCGTTTTTTTTTTTATTTATCAATTTACATATGTCGACGCCGTTAAAATGGACACGTTACAGAATTTCAGTATGAAAGAATTTCTACTGTTTCTAGAACGTAGAAGTACAACACGGGGATCTTCTACGAAGGTCTATATACAACCTCTGGAAAGAATACAAAAGTTAATAATTAAGTCACCCATCGAAATTGTTTCATGGGGAAACAAAGGCGTTTGATATAGGACAGTTCCACTTGTACAAAATTGTGTTATCGCAGCACGTTAATAAACATAACCTCATACTGATAGAATATACATATGACACGTAGTAGATCGAATAATGGAGTGCCGCAACCGTACACAAAAGTGTATTGTTAAGATCTTACTCCAGGCCCAGCATGTTTTCGACATAGGATATTTTACACAAAGTATATATGATACCATTAACTACGATTTATTATTGGCAATTTTATGTTATTTTGGAATGGAAGATGCTACACTGAAGTTATTATCTACTTATCTGAATGGTAGATTTCAATCTGTTGCGATTGGTGATAGCGTCTCAGCTTCTCTGTGCTTAAACTCTGGTGTTGCACAGGGTTCTGCACTTGGTCCGCTTTTGTACACAATTTATACTCGTAATTTAAAAAATTATATTCATTGCTGTAAATCGCACTTTTAGGCGGACGATACTCAAATTTATTATTCCTTCTCACCGAGTGAAGTGCACGTAGCATGTGATCGTATTAATTCAGATCTTTATAACATCGTGGATGCATCCACGCGTACTGGCCTGGGGGTTCAAGTAAATCCGTCGAAAAAGGATATGATTGTATTTGCCCCACCTACAGAAGCATTGCTCTGTAATATCAATATAAAGGTTTATAATACAGAAATTCCCCGTAAAAGTGTAACAAAAAGTTTGGGTTTGCTGATTGATGAACATTTGAAGTTTAATGGCTACATTGTACACAAAAGTGTACACAAAAAGCTTATACTAATATAAAATTGATTTTCAATAGGAGAACGTTTCTTACTAAAAAACTAAAGACTGTGTTATGAGAATCTCTTGTTCCTTCACATTTTAATTAATGCGATTCAGTTTATTCTTGCAGCTAGAAAAATACAGAAAGTCCAGAATTCATGCCTGAGACTCACTTTTGGCGTTCGTCGTCGAAATTACATAATTCATAGATTCCAAGATGTAAATTGATTACATTCTGCATGTTTATATTTAAAAAAAATTGTAAGTGAAAAGCCTCCCTACATATACGATAGGATAATTTATAGATCAAATGTGTATACTCTTAATATTAATTTTATAAAAGTTGCTTTTCTTATCAAATTACTTATATTATGAACAATTTTCCCTCATTTATTCGTCGTGTTCTTCACTTAATATGTTTAAATTGCATTACTCAAATTATCTACTTCAGCAACGGATTGATTGGATATTTGATTTTGGTCGTTGCCACGTCTTGGGGTTGGTGGCGTGGTGTATGGTTGGTGGTATGAAGCTTCGTTTCTGTAGCATAAATTTTTCTCTCAGGATGTTGAAGTGTGCCCTTGTTTTGCTTTGGGTCTTCAGGTGAGAGGTGAGTGAGTAGCCAATACTTCGTATACATTTGTTGTAACTTGTTTACGCAAACTTAATAGGGTTAAGATGAAAAGCAGACAGTAGTTTGATATATATGTCTATTATGTTATATTATTATATATGAATTTTTCCATTGAAATTAAAGTTACAATTACTTGACGCGCTATTTAAAAGAATCGACTTTTAATAATGATGATAAATAAAAATAACAAACTCAGGAAAACCAGGTATGCGATCTGTTTCTGGATTATTTAATAAAAACAGAAAGTTGTACATCGCAGAAAAGAGAATTTATGCACGCGAACTTAAAATACATAAAAATTACAATAAATAATACGTAGTTGATCAATATCTGTTTTAAAGTTTACTGTATCTATAGTGCCATTAATGTGAAACACTTTCCCCAAAAAACAACTTCTATAATTGTTTTGAATCTCTAAAGTACCAACATTGGCCAGTTTCTAGGCTATGATTAGCTACCCTTACGGCAATCGCTTTTATGCTGGCTAATCCGACGTTTTAGCCTACCGCACACGTGGAATTTTATAGACGGAGTTGTTCTGTAATGAAGGTAACTCCGACCTTAGCTAGAGGGAATAAATTTCTAATTTGTAAAGGGTTATTGTTCGGCCTTGGTGAATTGTAAAGGATTATACCTAGTGATTTTTATATCTGATAATGGTTAAAATAATTGAAAAATTGGTAAATTGTACATCTAGTCCAAACGTTTATATTTGATCCCATTTGACGAGAAGTAGTTCAAAATTTATACCTACAATAATTTTATCATATTTGGTCTTCTTCATAATTACAGTAACTCCTAATGAAGTTCGGAATAAAAAACGAAATATTGAGTTTTAAAGAAATAAAATTTTATTACAGCTCCCAGACACAGACCTCATACCCGGTTCCTCAAAATTTGTTATTTCTATTTCTCAACGAGTACGATCGATTACTTCCCCTCTGGTTTTTTCTAATAATAATATTTATTTTATTGCCTTGAGAGTGAAAAGTATAAGCGTGTTTATTAAAGTCGGGTGGGAAAGTTGATTGAGAACTTTAGATTTTGGTTTAGTGGTTATCTGTAATTGGTTGACTTCCCCACAATAATTTCTTATTATCTATTATCTACCTATCTACAGTTTCGACAAAATTTGGACGGAATTCTATGTGTGCATGCGCAAAAAACAAGAATCTACTGATGGAAAAATCCTCAACAGCTTGTCTCAAAAAAGACTCCCAATAATCTACTTATCTAAAGCACTCCCTAAAAATTGAGAAAAATCTTAAATCCACTAGTCTACGGTTATATTAGAATACACTTACATGCCTGTATTTCCTATTATTTGTTGCTTCGTTTGAAGAGTTAGAGAAGAATGTGATGTTTACCCGCTGCGATATTTAAAACAATAGCTTTCCTTTCAACTGTCACCGACAAATTTCCTTCCAGCAAAACCAGAGAACCAAACACAACGTACCTAAGCATTTAAAAGAATTATGGTTAAATATTTAACATTTTACGATGTTTAATTACATATTTTGACAAGAATGTATGCGTGCATGCAGTGATTAAATATTTGACAAATCTACAATATTACACATAGTGGTTTACATACGGTGCATACGTGTCTGTAGTGGCGAATAGCTATATTGACTCTCTTTAGAAATAAATATAAGACAAAAATGGGAAGAGTTGCATTATATACTCGTCTATACGTAAAATTATATAAGCAACTTTTGCATTAATATTTTAGTATTTTTACCAATTGTAAGTATATTAAATTTGAATTACAATTAGTTTTCTTTAGTAAAATAAAGGACACTAACCTGGCAATTTGACGTTTATCTCGACTTCTTCTTTTAAAAGACCCGATGTCAAGAATTTACAACAAACTAAGCTACTTTTGAAGACAACTCGCTTTTAAACACATCTATGTTCTAGTACACGCAACTTAAAATTCTCGTTTGTTTTTGCGCGCCTTTGCTCATCCATTACACAGGCTAACGAAAACGTTTTTTTCGATTTCCAAAGATGTTTATACGACTTCATATTACATTTGAAGCAAGGAATTTTGAAACAATTTATATTTCTACTAATAGGCGCTAGTTTTTGAAATAATGTGTAACAACTAAGATTTCATTTTTTCGGTCAATTGTAACTTTTATATTACGATAAACGAGAGTTTGCCGGCTTTTTCCGACATGTCACAGTATATTTTCATGGTATTGCGCGGCTACCGTCGAAATAACGTAGCACCTTAAGCTGCGCTCTCAAGCTGGGGCTCATGAAACAACTTGTTAAAACCTTACATAAAGCAGGGGAACGCTTTAAATATATTTGTAGTTCGTTCCTCAAAGTAAGTTTAGAAAAATTAGATGCTGGAATTTTTGATGGTCCTCAAATTCGCAAGCTCATTAACGACTTGAGTTTCCCAAAAGTCATGACTGATATTGAAGCTTCTGCTTGGTGCTCTTTGTTACTGTGCTTAAGAACTTCTTGGGTAACAATAAGGCAGAACATTGTGAAGAACTCGTACGAAATATGCTCGTTAATTTTAAGAGAATGGGCGCTACTATGAGACTTTCTGCATAACCATTTAGGCATACTTTAATAAAAGGCGAGCGATTCCATCAAAACATATAGTCAATGGAGCAAAGGTATCAAGCACGATGGGATACACACATGATGGCAGACTATTGTTGGAACCTGCAACGTGATTGTTTTCAAGTCCAACTCAATAGAAAAACATACAGACGCAATTTTATTTAGTATTTGTAGTGACATGTCTTTAAAATATACTTTCTAGTTTTATATGACTTTTATTTTGTATAATTATAATTTGAGGTATTCTTCGTCTGCTTGCTAATGAATTTGTAATTTTATTTTATTTTTTGTTTTCTTCTTCATAGCTTAAAAAAAACACTATCATAAAAACTAGAGCCAATTTTATATTATATTTATATTTTATCGTAACTTATTGTTGTTTATTCCATATTTATGGAATAAACAACACTAAGTTACCCTGAAACTGCTCTAATAACGGAAACAATAATCACTGTTGCGATAGCATTTGTCAATTCTCGACCTAATAGCATAAGAAACAAGTTCTATTTAAAAATATTTATAATTTTTGAAATAAAATGATATAATTGTATATATTATATAAATAACAGGGTTTGCCGTCTAGCATCTCTGCAAAGTGCCATCACTGTGTATCTGCAACTTTGCCGCTAAAAAGATAATTGTTCTGTAAGGGTGATTTGATATGTGGCCTTGCTTGGTTCGCATACTAGTAGATGGTTCTAACATATCGTCATAAAGTTTCATTCTTGTGAGTTAATAATCTGCAGTCTCAAGTCATTCTGATGGTAATTCGTTGCTTGACAGTTACAATAGTGTTTCGAGTAAAATTGAAAAATAGAAAAAATTGTAATTCGTGGTGTTATTTAATTGCATTTTCTGGAAGGGAAAACAGCGAAGAAAATTCAAGAGAGGATTTTACCTACAATAGGTGACTCATGTCGTTTTTGTGAGTGTTCGACTATGGGTAAATGAATTTAAGCATGTTAAAACAAGCACTGAAGAAGAAGTCCATGATTTGATTTTAGCCGCGAGACGAGTAAATGTGTACGAGTTAGTTAATGCTTAAGTGAACGGGTTCGCTTCATGTTGCATAAGGAATTACACGTGCAAAAGCTTTGCACAAGATGGGTGCCGCGTTTACTCATTCTGGAGCAAAAGCGAATTCGCATGCGAATATCTGCCGGGAATTTACAAGTTACTCAAAAAAATGCAGTAGCTTTTACATCATTTTGTGACAATGGACGAAATTTGGATACACCACTATATCCCGGAAATTGAACATCAGTTAAAACAATGGGTTACACATGACGAACCAGCTCCGCAAAGGCCGAAAAGTGTTCCATCCGTTGGAAAGGTGCTGGTGTCAGTATTTTTGGGAGGCAAGGGAAATTTTCCTAATTGACTACCTCGAAAATGGAGAAAACCATTACCGGAGGATAGTATGCATCACTTTTGAACTAATTAAAGGCGGCAATAACAGAGAAACGCCCGGGAATGGCCAAAAAAAACCCTATTCAAACCGCGCCATCTATTCACGAACCTAAAAACCTTCCTGGCAGGACGAGAATTTGAGTCAAATGAAGAGGATGCCTCGAAATCATCATTTGCTGGGAACATATTTATTGAACAAAACCGACGGCACAGAAAGAGAGGACCAAAAGAAGTGAGTTAACAACGTTAACCGCGCTTAATTATGCTTGATTACAATATGTTTAACATGACACCACATGTATAAAATGCTGGCAACAAATTAGAACATATTTTTTTTTGGATGGGAAAAGTTTCTAACCAAGAAATTCAATGCGGCAAAAAAATGCCTTCCAAATTTTACAGCACAATTATAAACAAAAACTGTATGTAAATATACCGGATGTTCAAAATGATACAAGTTTAGTTCTTTCAATTCATGTTAATCTTCGTCAATGGAACTAGTTCTTGAGATAATTGAGATTTTTGTGAATCCAGTACGACTAGTGTATTTGCAGCATGAATTTTTTCGCACATATTTACAAACAAATTAAAAAGCACATATAAATAATGAGTAGCGTAAATAAGTAAGCAAATTTTGATTAAAGCTTATATAAAACCGATTGACTTATTTAATACATCGCACACCAAGCTTTTTCAGTACTGAATGTTGTTTAGAAAGTTTCGCATGGCTCTAGTGGTATGTTGAGTTTTCCAATGTTAATATCAAAGACTTTAACAAAAAAAAACAAGGCATTCTTCCTTACTAAATGTAAAAAAAAAGTAGTTAAGAGATATAATCTCTGGAGAGGAAATCGACATTATGTCTCTTATATATACGTGCATTACTTCTTATGGAATAAAATTAGAAAACAATTGTATTTAGAAAAAAAACTTTAAATGGAAATATCATATTAGTGGCGGCTGGCAAGTAGTGTATTATTGGAAAAAAAAATAATTTCGTCGTCGTCTACGTCACGACGATAAGCGTCAGATCTTTTTCCTATTTCTACCTTCACTCCGAGTCCTAATCAAGGCAAATATAATACAAAATTTGATTTCCTTCCGTATTGCATTTTACGAGATAAACGCAGTTCCTACAATAAATCGTTCACCCTGTACATATCTCCACGTTTGTGAAAGACAAAATACTACAGGAATGTAGTGGCCGTTTTTCGCTCCATAGATGGTGAATAATTACAGAAAATAGGTTGTACAGTGCGAAAATGTACCACCTATAGCACATACTCGTTTCGCTTGAAAACAGCATAATATTGTCGATCTTATTATTAATAGAAACAAAATTTTCCTTTTTTACCAGTTTTCATTGTAGTATATGTACATTGTACATATCTTGCCACTCCAGCCTCTAATTTCGGTAAATATCTTTAACATGCCAAACATGAAGTCTACAGGTTTACTTCTTTTTCCAAAAAGAAGCTCCCAACAGGAATTTGAATCTGTATCGTTCGGATCGAAGCTGACCGTTCGACCACCAAGACGGTCACATTTTACTACTAATTATGATTTTGTATTAGGGGGTTTATGACATGTTAATTACCAATTTAATTCCAGAGAGCACCGATGCCCAAATTACACATCGGATTATTAGGTCCAATTTCCCAAGCAGATAACCATAATTTGGTGTCTACTTTACGCCCGTCGATGCAGCATTTGTCTCTAAATACTTTTTATTAAATTACTTAGGGAAGGAATTATCTCTCACCCATGCACTGTTTTAATGAACTCAAATGGAAAAGTGAAAAATAAAGACAACCTTTTCACTTTACCCCGAAAAATAGATATTGCCGCAGCATATTATTAAAAGTAAAGATTATAAATTTAAATTAATAACATCTCGCAACATAGGTACAAAAATATACTTTTAATATAAAATAAAGCAAGTAAGATGCTCATAAATAAGCTTTTAAAAGAAAATAGAGTAAAACGACATAAAAGCTACTTCATTTGTTTGTGTATTATCTTGTTCGCGTAAGGAATTATTTATATGATTTTTACTTCATATAATTAATATTGTAGCTTTTACCATTCCTTCAATAATGACATTGGGCGCAAAATCTTTGTACGAATTCTTACGATTAAAATGAACCAATAACGACGCTGGTCGCTTGGATGATGATCATTTCGTGTAAATGAAAAAGCTTCAAGCAAAACATTTATGAAACGTGACCATTGCAAAATACTGTTGTAAGTTCTTATCTCCGCTTATAATTACAAACATACGGCTCATTCGGATAACGTTAAACACTTAATTGAAAGCTATAATAAACAAGTTGTCGCAAAAAGTCTTTCACTGGAAAAATCATAATTACAGGCTATCCGGTATCAGATCTTCATTAATAATTGATTACGAAATACAGTTTAATGCGTATACGTATGTGCTGTACGTATTCAGCTTGCGATTCGTAATTAATTTGACTTTCACTCGTACAGCTATGTAATAGTCGGTTTTAATTATCGTAAACCGAACCACTCGATAATTACTGGGTTGTACATAATTCAATAACGCATCTATTGTGTACTGATATATTTCCTTTTCGAAGCATAATTATAACTTTATAATATCGTTAGTGTATATATCCATTGTATAACGGGCATTGTGTGCATGCAGGAGTAAAAAATTAAATAAAACTTTTAGCTCGATATAAAAGAACCGCTAGAGATAATCCAGAAACTGATGATTATAGGAATTTTCATTTTGTTTTCAATTTACATGTGTTGCTTAACATTAGACGAATATTCTGCATGCATAGATACGCTTAGAATCTGTAGGTGATAGGCTCCATACACGAACAAAAACTAACTTACCAATTCAGCTCATAATAGCTACTCTGTCGTTAGTTTTCCGGAGCTGTGTCCATCTTCTTCCAGTTCTATCATCATGGTAATCTTACTGAGGTCTTCTGTCCTAGGTGTTTGGGCCTCGGAGTCTTTGTCCTGGACTCCCTTCTCTGCTGTGCTCCTACAAAAGAAAGATATACGTTAGTATGGTATATTCGTTATGAATGGTGATACTTAGCCTACTAAGGTAGGGTAGTCATAGGTGGTCTTATGACTCGCTCCTGAAGGGGTTCTTCAGATGGTGGCGTTTTCCATCGCGGGATTCTCGATAGTTTGCGTCTTCTCGAAGAAGTTTTTGTTGAGCCTTGCCAAGAATTTCTGCAGCTTCTCAGTCTCGCTCAGGTGTGTCAGTGTAGCCAGCGAGGTGCGTGCATGTAGTACTAATCGCAAGTAGCGATTTTGTACACTCGCAAGGGGGTAATGTAGGTGGGTGCCGCTGTTACCCAGATGAGACTGGGGTAGGTAAGGATCGGGAGTACGTGTGTCTTATACAGCATGACGCCCGTTTTAGGGTTGAGGTGGAGAAGATGGGATGCAACTGGCTGCACCTAATGCCCTGTTTCAAGCTCTTTTGAGATACTCCGCGAAATTCAGCCTTTCGTCAAGGATCATTCCGAGATACTCGATTCTGCTGTTCCAGTCGATCTCCGTTGTTCTGACTTTGATCTTGGGATCTGTGTCATCTGTATCTTTAATCGTCTGGTTTTGGAATGTCCATGATATAGATCATGAATAGGACTGAGCCTAGCGCCGATCCTTGTGGGACTCCAGATAGCATGCTTCTCTCTGAATTCCGTCCAATTAATCATGGCGTGGAATCTTCGGTCTTCCTTCTCCTTCATCTTCAGGAATAGTCCGTCATGTCGGATCTTGTCGAATGGCTTTTCCAGGTCCAGGAATACCATGACGGTCGCTTGGTTCCTGTTAAAGGCAGTAGTGGCTTGATCCATAATCCGGTACAACTAAAGAGTTGTGGAGTGGTCTGACCTGAAGCCAAACTGGTCGCTGTCCATGAGTTGGTTATCTACAAAATGTTCGTTAATTCTGGCCAAGAGCAGAAATTCAAGAATCTTGCTGATGGTCCCGAGTAACGATATCTGCCGATAGCTGCCTGGAGAATGAGAATTCTTCTTTTGTTTCAAGGCTGGGATAATCCTGGCAGATTTCCACCGGATCGGGTAGTAGTTGACCAGTAACTTGAGCGGTAGATTCTTCAACACTCCTCTAATAGCTACGCATGTTTGCTTACCACTTATAAATGAAATTGCCACAAGCATAAGAGTTTGGAGTTAATTCTAACATGTTCACCTCTTTTTTGGTGTTCTCCAACTTCTCAGCCATCATGCCCCTTCCAGTCACAGTCTTTCGCAGTTAACCGTTTGGCTTAACATACCAAGATCATAACTAGATGTAATATGCAGCGTGTTCAAACCGTATAAAGTAACGCTTCTACAAGCCCCACAGTACCTTCTGTGAAAGAATGTTTTATATAAAATTTGTTTGACGAGATCTTTGAATTTTTTTGAATTATGCAACAGACAATTCTGTTTGGCAGTTTTGACGCAAATAATGTTTATTAAAAATGTTACAAAAAACAAACGGAACATTAGAATATAAAGTCAAAGTTGTAATCCATATGCTTTTATTTAAACAGAAAGGTGCACCATTAACAACCAGACTGTGAACTAACTCGACACTAAATTTACGAATCGAATTTATGAGTGTATTTCCTCTCTAATTCGTTATTCCAATTCTGCAGTAATTTCTGGGTCGTTGCGGTGAACTCTGTCGTTTGTGTAGACTCATAAGAAAAAGTCACACGCCCTAAAATCTGGTGATAGTGGCGAACATTCTATAACTCCCTTTTTTCATATCAAAAAATTTGGAAAAGGTTGATTTAAATAATTCCTAACATTGAGCTGATCACGAGGTGTATCACCTACCCCGTCTTGCTGGAACCAAATATCGGGGTTTAGATTTCTACCTATTAGTTCTTCTTCAACCTCCTCATCGTTAGGAAATAGTATCCTGTGGGACGGAGTAATTTGATTCTGCAATAAGTTGAAATATCTATCCCCAGTGAGATATCAGTTGATAAAGAAAGAACGAACAATATTTTTAGCACAGATTCTTGCTAGCGCGTTGATCCTTTGTGGTCTTTGGGTATGGTGCTGGATCACTGTGTTAATTTTGTCCATCAGCAATGCGCAATATTCAAGACGTCAATCAAAATCATCCTCAGGTAATTCTTGAAGTAGTGTAGGTTTGTAAGAGTGAAATTTGATTTTTTTCAATGTGCGACACGCTTTAAGTCATAGAAATAACAAAATAGCAAATAATAATCAAATATTCTTAGAAAACATTCATAAGCAATGAGGATTGCACAAGAAATGAATTTTTATAAGAAATAACATTACATGTATGAAATTACAGGGTATTTCAGGAGAAAAGGGAAGTATTTTGAAGATAGTAAACAATTAAGAAATTTTTTCAATGGTTTTCAGTTTTAAAATTAAACGTTTTCCCAAACCAACGCCAAATATTCGTAGCGGTGGTGACAACGACAGTTTAAGGTTACCTGCGTTAGTTTATTATGTTTGCGACAATAAGATGAAGACGAGGCACCAGCGGCGGTGCGTGATGACCAAAGTTCGCCAATTTCCGTGCGCTCCACGAAATTAACAGACTAGACAGGCTCGTGTTTATTCGTGTCATGACAGTGAGTTCGTGTTGCCTACTGGTTTCCCCGAAAGTCGACAAAAACACGAGCCTGTCTAGTCTCTGCTAATTTCGTGAGCTCACGGAAAGTGGTGAACTTTAGTGATGACGTAACGTAAGATCGCGCACTACCGTGTATTTTCCTTGCATATTGTGGACATTATATTATGCAACAGAATTATATAAAGAAGTCAAATTGTTGAGCACGGCCCTCCGTTATATCATCACCCACCGCTGCTGCCTTTATTTATTGTCGTAGAAGATGAGGAAAATTGTAGGTTTGCATTTGATATGAGAAATGTAGATTATGGCATACATTACCTGCACTAATGAACAATATAGAAGCATGGAACTCTTCCATACATTTTACCATTAATGATATAGCTATAATGTAGTATAAAGTTATAATTTCAATATCAAAAATTAACGAATTGAATGTTTAACTGATAAAATATTAACACCTTGCCACAAAATATTTAAGAGAATCATTGATATGATAACTGACCGACAACAAGGACGAAAACCGTGCACGCAGCCAAAATATACAAATCGCTGCAATTTCATAAACGTATTCGCGTTAGCTTAGGGGTCAGCTCTTACCGCCGTGTACGTGTTTCGCAGAGCAAAAGATTCGTTGTCGTTGCCAATATTTCCTGTTGGCTTAGGGGAGCTCTAAAAATAGTTTAATGCTTATAATAAACAAATAATAACTTAAAGAGTATTGGCAGAATATGGCAAAGGCCAGTACTGGATCGCATTTTATTACTGCAGCTCGACGTAGGGCGACTCGCCGCAAGTATTTTACAAATAAATGAAAACACAACTACTTGTCTTTACGCGACGAGTTGTCTTCGCGGCGAGTAGGCCGCGACGAGTTGTCCTATTCCTACCGAATCAATGTACAACCGAAGTTGTTTGTAAACGAGTTGCATCAGAGCCGGTGATGTCGAAAATATTCTTTCAATATTGCTATCTGCTTGCTACTTGTAATAAATATTAAACTGCCTAAAGAAGTAAATGGATAATAAAAGTGATTTTAAGTTTTAATGCGATGTTAATAACGTTTACTACCTTTTAATATCCAATACATGCTGTTAGCCGTATACAGGATGCGTCGCGAGGAACGGATCAAATTCCAAGAGTGTACTGAACACATGAAAATAATGTACAAAAATTCATATGTTCTTATCCGATTTTCATTTGTTCAACGATTCATTGTGCAAATTACGTATTAAAAGCGCTTTTCTCTACATTAGCGGTATTATTCTCTATGCACAGTCTTATTCGCATCTCTACTATTTCGAAATTTAATTAGGATACATCACGAATTCCCCGCCTTAGGCTAAAGCCTGTGGTTGCTCTCCCATGCACTTCTCTTCGGTCTGTGGCATTTCGTACCCTTTCCCCCATCGGTCAAATGAAACCTAGTCTAGCCTATTTCTCTCTTTAAAAAGTATTACATCATTTCTATCCTGGCATTTATTAGAAATCAACCTTTATCGCTTTTCACCAATGATTTTATAATTAAATTGAAATTGGTTTCGGTTTCATACGTTTTCCTTTACACATACATCCTCAGGCTAAGATAATTTACTAAAATTAGATAACAAGAGGTATCACAGATAACACAATCATTTAAGGAGATAGTAAAATTAGGAAATATAAAATCTAATATAAAGTGAATGAAGTGAAAAGTGAGACGAGAAACAACACGTTAAAAATTGAGGAAACAATTAAGCTTCAAGCATATTAAACCGGCTCTATTGCTAACTTTACTTGTTCTTTGCTGCCGAAAGAGTGTCTAGGTGACGCTCCCGACAATATGCAGAGTATGCTGTGGAAGACGTCTGCGTTCTATTACGTATGCGTCTACATACGTCATATTGGCAGACTGTACCGCCTAATGTCCTCGCCCCAAAGTTCTTTGTTCTGTTAGCTACATAGCTATTAAATCAATTTTGGTTGACAACCGGTATATACTTACTGGAAGATAGCAATTGCCTAATTTATTAAAATAGTTAATTTACTTGTGATAATCAACATTTCGTTAAAGCGTTTTATATATTAATTTATAGACGTTAAACCTATAAATTATATAACTAAACACTTAATGCAAATCATCCGCCGCCTTAATCCTAATAAATAATGATTCTAATTAAAAAAGGACAGATGAACAATCACATCGTCATTAAGTAATATTGAATACCTGGCTACTATTGAAATAAGGCTACTGGACGAAAGAAATACGGGTTGTATCTTGAAAACGTCGAATTGCTTCAGCTCTACAGACTAATTGTGATCTATGAAAGGGTGCATACCTCTCTAACAAAAAAGTAATGCGCTACTATGACCTTCTTATACCTACAGAGGCGGGTCAAAGTGAAAACGAAGGCTATCGACGTGATTTACAGACTACAAAGGAAAATGACTGTCAAACAATATAATAGGGAGAATTTTTGATTAGAATAGTGGATTTTTTACTAATTAAAGATATAATAGATTTTACATTAATTTCAATGTTAGTAGCTGCTGCCATGTAAAACAAAATATGATCTTTCTTCTAAAATTTTCAAAGTTTGTTAGTGAGAACAAAGACTTATATTTTTATTCAGAAAGTGCAATTATTTAGAAAGATATTCAGATTACACTGTTAAACACAAATTTTATAACATGGAAATTTTTAGGCTTTTTTAAAAATTCATTAAACCCCCATCACCCACGAATTTTTAGTAACAAGTATTTTTATGTATAAGTATACCACCTTTAAATCCCAAAAACGTACAACAGCAAGCAAATGTTTATAGTATCAGATTCTGGAGAAATATGCAGAATACTTCATTAAAAAAAATTAATAATTTTAGCAACGACTTCGACAGCCATCTTGTGAATCTAGTTGACATGAATTCCTTTCCGGTGCGCTCTTGCAAACTTTAGGTATTACACGGTCGAATAAAATTTGAATTACAACTGTAGCATGTAAGATCGAACACTAATGAAACAACGGCATTTAGAAAAGATGTCGAACTATCTCAATTATCTTAAAAACTAAGGCTAACTAGATGGGTACAGAAAGTGTTGAAAAAAATTGACATGAGCTGTACAAACTTGTATCGGGTGTGGCGGAGATGGAACACTGTACATTTAAGCATATTTCCTCGTTGTATAGGACTTCTCCCCGACTATTTCTTATTTGCAACATTTTTCTCTAAGTTGTTCAAGGAAGAAAATATCTTCCGCGCTTTTTAAAAATGATCTTTTTTATGATCTATCGCAATCCATCCAAATACATTGGTTGTTGCAATAAAAATAACAAGGTCAATGCGTGAGTAATAATCCCATTGTACTGTAGATCAAAACATTGCACTTCAAATTTGTTATAATATCCTTTTTCTGAGCGTTTTTAACAAAAACAAATTATTAAGATTATATTAGGTGTGCTCCTTTCATTGTGTACGCACCTATATGTACACTACCGTTCACATATTTGGGACGACTAAGAAAAACTCCGAAAAATAAGCAAAATTGAAATATTGACAATTGATTGTGTTTTATATGCAAGAGTATACATTTCTATATGTCTGAACATAATTTACAACAGTATTCTCTTCTATCCCATCAAATTTATAACGCATTTATATTCTACCGCAGCCTCAGGCAAAATTCCTCTTAATCCCTTTTATGGGGTTATAAACGTAAACTTGAAAATATTGTTGAATATTTCCACAAAGGAATAATGTGAGATTCATTGAAGAAACAAAGCAGATATCGTCTTGTATTTAAATTAAAATCGATCTTGATAGTAGTTTAGTTTAAATTTAACTATCGTAATAAACGGGTGGTGCTGAAATGGCAAAACGAAAAGAAATTTCCATCGAAACGCGTTCTACTATTATTACTTTACGTAATGAAGGATACTCATGATACTAATGGCAGTTATTGCGAAAAAGTTTAAAATATCGAAAAATGGTGTATTTACAACATTAAAACAGGTGGCGGAAACGAGTTCTTTGGGTGATAAGAAATGTTCTGGACGCAAAAAGAAGACAACAGCTGCTGATGATCAGTTCATGGTTCTTGTTTCAAAAAGAAACAGATTCCTAACGCCTCCGGAAATAACGCAGCAAGTCAATGTTTCACGAAGAAATCAGTTGGTGAAAGAGTTAGTGAACAGTGTATTTTACCTACAGCGAAGCACGGTGGAGGTAACGTAATGGTTTGGGGCTGTTTGCTCCTGACCTGTCGCCTATCGAATTAATATGGGATGAACTGGACAGAAGGATTCGCCAAAAAGGAGTGACTAGTTCACAAGATTTATGGAGAAAGCTCCAGCAAGCATGAACCGAGATCCGAGCAACATTTTTGAAATCTTTAATTCTCAGAATGCCACGAATATGTACCGCAGTAATTAAGTCAAAGGGTGGACATATAGACGAAAAATCCGTATAGCCTAATTATAATTTGTACAACAATTCTTTTTGGAATATTTTTAGTTTTATATAGTATACCCACTATGCAGAAGTAAATTAAATTACAAATAACCTTTTGTTTTTATTCGAATAAAAAAAAACTGTATTTCTTAATCGTCCCCAAATATATGAACGGTAGTGTATGGTTTTTGGAGCAGCAAACAATGGTAAACATCAGATATAGAAATACTTTGGTTTATAATTTTAAATGTTTAAAATATTATTATTGATTTTCCTCTACCCATTTTAGGTATAGGGAAACGTCTGTGAACAGATTTCTAAAAAAGATTATCGATGAGATTCTGGATAAATATACGAACTGTTCCATTTAAAACGACCATAACATCATTTTCTAATTACCGGTTATAAGTGCCCTGTTTCGAGGGATGTAAATCGGAATCACCTTAGTTGACCTTCATAGCGAGATGTAATGGAATTTTACGCCCTTAAGAACGTAATGTATAATATAACAATAATAATAAAAATTAGCAAGTTTTTCTTTTATCTCAGAAATTAGGTTAAGTAGGTATTTACATGAATGAGAACGCAATAATATACAGAATGTTCCATTTAAAATTTGTACCGCCCGTCACTGAAGCTGAACACCCAATACACCTGAATATAACTTTGCGTTGTCCAGGAATTCCAACAATTTCTATTTTCATTTTTTTTCTCTAGAGAGCTGTATATGTTTATGAATTGAAGGGAATGCACCTATATGCGATATAACAACCTTTGTTGAATTGAAATCATAAACATCACAAATATTAAAGGACTGCTCTACTGCTTCAAATAATAGTATTGTCTGTACCTGAGGCTGCTTACAAATTATATTAAACTTGGTTTAGAGGTTTGAAGGGTATATTTACTTCCTTTTATTATATTGCAGCGTTCAACAGCACATTGAAGATAGGTGGCTAATATAATTGGAAGCTAATATAATTACGGTCGGACAGTTAACCTCTCCTATGCCCCTCTATTTTATTATTCTTGCCCCTTATAACAATACAGCAGAGGCCATTGAATGTGAAATACGTAAAACGTAGGGGACCTCTGTTCGAGTGGTATCAACAAATGAGAGGGCTCATTTTCGTAAACCTATCATCAGCTTTTGTAGTTTATCGAACCGACTTGTTCATCCGGTCCTATATTATGTGTTGTTATTTTTCTCTTTTCTTCGAGGTTTAGGGTATTGTCAGCGTTTTTGTGGTCACAGACAAGTCCAGTGAGAGAAACGTCAAGCATTATTATGGCTGGTATTTATGTAGAAACGAGATATAACATCGTTTAAGTACTAGATTCATTATACTCTATTTGCATTAATATGGCGATGTACCTTTGGTTCTTTAACACAATTTAATAATAATAATTTGTTATGTACTATACGCAAAAAATGTACAGAATATGTTAAGGAGGAACACAATATTACAAACTCTATATCGCAAAGAAACAAGAGAAAAATGCCACAAAAATTCAAAACAATATTCGTGCAAATTGCATAATCCAGTATCTATTTTTGGAAAAAGTTAAATAGTTATAACCTAAGACAACTAATATAAACTACACTTAATATAAGAGACGTTTAATATAAAAATTAATTGAATAAAAAGAAAATTTGATATTTGTTACGCCATGGAATAAGTAGGTACCTTTTTTTCTATTATTACAAATTCCGGTGCATCAAGTTAGTGCCCTTTGTATTACTAATTTGGGAAAATTTTACATTTGTTATTGTTGGAGCAGTGACAGTAAGTGTCTAAAAACCGCAATTTCGTGAACAAAATTGAAATTTCACCTAAAAGTCTTCGTTGGATGATTTTTTACCATTTTAATAAAGGCCTAACACAACAACAGCCTGTGCCTCCAACCATTTCCTTCAACTTTTGGTCATAGGTCACCATCAGAAAAGACAATTGGTTTGCAGAATTTCGTCGAGGTCAGGTTTCTATCGGTGATGAATTTCGCGAAGGTTGAGTAAAATCGGTTGTTGTTCCAAGAAACATCAGTGCTGTCTGCAATATGATTGAAGAAGATTGGCATGTGATTTACCGTGAGATAGGAACATGCAGAGGCATATTGAAAATGCCAGTTCATTTTCAACGTTGTTGTTCGTTCACGAAATGGATGGTGTTTGTTGATTATTCTGTTAATATCGTTATTATGAAAACCGCTTGATGAGGGTCTTCGATACACTGTCATCGACCGGTGAACCAAGGAGTTGATAACTGAGAACTTTGGCGGCCTATCGCCTTTCTTTCTCCTGAAGAAGTCTCGTATGATTGTGGGCGAAACGTCAAATTTTCGATTGACTACCGTGGTTCAAACCCGGAACACGTTTAGTTTTATCTATAGAATATTCTGTATTTCCATTAACTTCCATGTCATAATTGTGAAATTCAAGTGTTTTATTATTTTATCTTGATTTTTATGGCAGTGGCACAGATTTTTGTGCTACAATTTGCCCAGGGGGGACTTTGCAAAGGTTTAAAGCTTTTTTTGGTTTTGGTTTTCTGTTCAGCGGCTGATTATATTGCTTTCGTTCAATTTCTATATATTGTCGAATTTAGTTAAGTGAAACCCCGCAAGTTCATAACTTTCGACAGAATGACGATATTTGTTTTTCGTAAAAAAAAAACATTTGAAATAGAATCTTTATTAGAAAATCGCTATTAAGCTTATATTTTTAACAAAAAGTAATACGAAATTTTTTTTTTTCTTTACTGAAGTTCCTTTTCCAAGTTACGTGTTTTAGTGACAAGATATACCATCTTGGCATTTATTTGAATTGCCCGGATGATTTAAATTAGTAGTTCCCACAATAAAGGTCATAATACATGCGAATATGTCCTTTATTCGAAATTTAAAAAACAATTAATACTAATATTTTCATTTTTAGGTTTGCTTTTTATTACTAAGCTAATTTAAAGACACAATTACCCCAACTTATATACATTATAATTAGATTGATTGTAGGTACCAAATAACTCGAAATTATACTTCTATTTATACTTCTATTCTATCCAATTATGCTCATTAATAATAAATTAATTAATAAAATGAATATTTGTATCTCGCAATTACATAAATTTTATCTACAATTGTGGACTAATATAACCATCTATCTTTTATAAGCTGAATTAACGAAGCAATTGCTATGGAAAACAGAATGCCGCATGGTTTAAACAGGTTTCTGAGTATATATACACTTCCCTTGAATCATACTACTGCTACTTTCCTTTAGAGGACGCCGCAATACATTACTTTCAATTACATTTAATTGTATATAAAATCAATATAAATATATATAAATCTGCTAAAAATATAAACTAATGCTAAAGTGTTAGTTTATATTTTTTCTGTGTTTTATAACTGGATTTAATGGTACTATTGTCATAACATTTCTTTTTTTTTCTTTCATTTGTTCTAAATTTTAGCACGAAATTTTGTTCGGTACTGCTAAATTTTGTTTAAATACTTCCTTATCCTCCTTTAACAAATTAAATATGAAGCTTTACAGAAAAGTGTACTTTAGAAAATATATTCACTAAAGCTATAAATGTTATCTTTTTTGGTACCGGTCCAACATCTCTCGATTTTCCAACGTTAACTCTAGCACTTCACTTAAACTGGTTGCACCTTTCGATAGCTAAGTTATCATTTTCAACAGTAAAAATAAACCGAACTGAACTGGGTTCAGTTTTACTGCTTCTATTCCTTGTATTTACAAGGAATCGTATTGCAAATTGTGGGAGGGGTATCCTTTAAGGTTTCCACAGAAATAGTGAAACAAGAACGGTTTTTTAGTACAAATCGTTTTATTGTTAAGATTTATATACTTTTACACGCGTCAAACTAATTATCGAAATATTTTTATCTCCAAAACACGGTTCTTTTGGATGTAATAATTTTTTGTTTGACATTCGAGGATAAAAAGAAGTCGTTAGGCGATAAATCAGACGAATACGAGCAATGATACATTAATTCAGCGTTTTTCTCCAACAAATAAAATAATCAATTGTTTGACGCGCCGTGTGAGAACTGGCATTGTCATGACGAAAGACAATGTCGATTGTTTTCCTGATTTCATGGATGGCTTTTGGAAAATAAATTGTGGATGGCATTCAGCGTTACCTATTTTTCGATCCTCCGAAGAAATGCTTGCGACATGTTCAATACAACGTAAGAGAAAAACAGACAGCTTTTGTTGGATGGAATATTTTCGTTCGCATCTCCTTACACCAAGTAACGTGAGGCTTTCTTGTGATTTGCTCAAATTACGGCGAATCCATAGGAAATGTATCTAAATTTTCATGCAAAATCGTATACACTACAATTTTCGATATGCGTAAGGATGCCGCTATCTCAGATAAGATCCTCTTCAAATATGTGCGTAATATCGATGTTTTTTGGAACAACCAATTTTGGTCGATCTTCACGAAATTCATCACTGACGGAAGCACGACAACAAAGAAATTCTGCAAACTTTTTAACAAAAAAACTCATCTCCATAATTTCAGCTTTGTTTGTAAGGAAGGATTTTAAGCATAGGTAAATCTTTATAAAAGAAAGTCCATTACAGCTTCGCTACTAAATTCCGGTAACATATACAGATTTTCCATTAAAGAAAACTTGAAAGAGCATCAGTCAAATATGGTAACGATTTCGATGATTATCTTATCTAGACATTTCAGTATATTGGGGATAACTCAAGGAAATACCCAGTCGAATCAAATTTGAACCATCGCTCTCGAATGTAAAGTATTTTAGCTATTGCCCGTTACAGAAACAAAATCTCGAATTATGCCAAAGAAAGGAAAAGAGAAAAAGAAAGACTAATACACAGGCTGTTTCACGTAAACGGTCAAAATCGAGTCTCAGTGGAAACTGAACGCCTTCTATACCTGAACGTAATTTCATATTGTCCGGCACTTGTCTGAATATTTTTTATTTGAAAACGTTTTTCTAAATTACCTGTCCTCTACACACACACATACACACATTAAATGGATATGCTGTATGTAGTTTGATATAGGGAACTTCGCAGAAAATTACCCTAATAGAAAATTAAAATATGTGAAAACAAATTGGCGACTTTTCCATGTAGTTTGAAATTAATGAACCGCATCTTATGGATCCACTCGACATTGAAATTCACAGTAAAAAGCAATAGTCAACGTATTACGAAAGATAAGCGGTATCCACCATTTTAATTCTAAAATTTGGGCAAGTTGAGTGTTAACTACGGATATATTGACTCTAATCTAAAGTTAAACTTAAAATTTTACAATAAATAAAAAAAATTGTATCTATCTAATATGTTAAATTGTTAAATACGTTGACAAGATGTTGAGTTCTTATATTGTGTGTAGTGTATTTTTAAAAACCGAATTATTTATGTACGGAAAAATAAAATCATCTGAAATAGTTAGATTAGGAGAACGTGGAGGAAAATCTACTACACTGTTATCAAAATATTCATGTAAGGGGTTCATTGCTTGTAATTTTATGAGCTGTGGCATTGTCTTTTTGGAAGTAACCATCCTTTACTTCGTCGTTATGGAACTCGTTTAAAAAAAGTTGTAATGAGGTATTATGATATCTTTTTGAGTTTACCGTTTCATGAAAAGATAATGAACCAATAATTATTCTGCCTGAAGCTGCTATTCAAACACCAACCATTTTAGAATGCAATGGTTTCTGTATTATAACATAAGGATTTTCTCTGGACATTATCATCATTCATACGATTCTCAAAGCAATGGTAACACTGCACTCTCACTACGTGACCAATGGGCTTGAGTTCTTGTATAATACGAATTTTATATGGATGGATATTTTTCGAGATCTTTTCTCAGAATTTACTGACGTGTACCCTCACATAACAAACTACTTCTTTGTGAAAACTTTTTAATTCACTTTCTAACCGAATGATCTACATGCTTCCTCACATCTCCAACAGTTTCAACAATTCTTTTCTTGAGTCTACCACTACCGGGTTTGCGACTCACTGCGCCAGTTTCATGACATTTAGCAACTGAATAATTTGTGATATGGATGCAAATATGATACTGCAAACTGAGGAAATTGAAGACGAAATTCATCCATACATAGATATATAGAATATAGAACAAGAAAAGTGCTCATTATGCCGCTTTTGTTCGTTACGAAAATAGCTTTAAATGATATATGTTTGGTGATCAATGTCAATAAATCAAACGTAAGTTTTAATCTTGGATTTAACTAACAAAAAAAATTATTTCAGAAAGGATACATGGCCCCCTCGACTACGTTTTTTGTGATCACATTGTGGTCACAAAGAACGAATTGCAGAAAGATTATAAAACATGTTTCTACTCACTATAGAGCTTGTTATATTTTTTCTGTACGGCTTCCAAGAAACTCATTAGTGCCTCCTTGCAGCTTTATGGCGTATTATGCCAATAAATAGATGTCGAGACCATTTAAATAAATATTTAAGTGCTTATAATTTGCATTTAACATATAAATCCAACAATTTATACACGTTCCATCATGAATCATACGGTGCATTTCTCAGTGTATGAAGTAACATCTGCTTCGTATATACCCGTGTAAATGTTAAAATACAGTAATAATACCTATACGCCGTCATATCTCAGAAAATGGAATGAATACGGTACGGGAATCACGTACTAACATACTATACATGAACGATGAAGATTAACGTCATATGTTTTGTGAGATGCATCGAGTATTATCCGTTTTACAAACAAAAACTCATCCAGAAGCTAATATGGATTGATATCCAATTTTATGTGATTTCTTGCACAAAATGACATTGCATTATCGAACATTCTTAACTAGTCGATGATGCGTTTTATGTTCTCGATAGTCTAATGGACAACGTACTCCATTAGATGCTATAGTTTAACGTTAAACAATACAATATTCGGAAAAATTGTACATACCTTAACACATTGTCGCTTAGTTTATAAAAACCAAAAAACAAAGTACACTGCCGTTCAGAGAAGTTCGGTCGATTGGTAAAAAACATGAAAAGGTTACAGAAACAAACGAAACTAAAAACAAAATGCAATTTTATTCTATGTACAGGTAAAAAAGACAAAAATAAATAAATAAAAAGTTATTTTGGCCTAATATAACATACCGAACATTATTTTTTTTTCATTGAAAAAACCTCCTTTGCTGTTAATCGCCGATCGAACTATTCTAGGCATTCTTTCGATAAGTTTTGTTAAAACGGATTGTGGAATATTAATCCATTCATGTTGCAGAATATTCCGTGAATGTTCTTGTGAAGTTGGGCATATTTTTCGGATCCTCCTGTCAAGTTCATCCCACAACAACTCTATAGGGTTCAAATCTGGGCTTTGTGGGGTCCATGTCATTACTTTCAGGGTGTGCTGTTCTTCTTGCTCCTTTAGATAGTTCTTACACACTAACGCAGTGTGTTTTGGGTCGTTGTCATGCATGTAAAGTTACGGCCTATTATACGCAATCCTGATGGCACTGCATGATTCTGGAGTATTGCAAAATAATTTTCCTTCCTCATTACACCTTGCACTCTGCATAAATCTCCCGTCCCAGCAAAGGAGAAACATCCCCACACTAACGCAGAACTACGCCCTTGCTTCACTGTTGGCACAATGCAGTTCGGGATCACTTTTCGGTTTTAGATCTTCGAACATAAACTCGTCGATTTTGCCCAAAAACCTCAAACTTTGACTCGTCACTCCAAAGCACGTGTTTCCAATCATCTAACGACCAATCTAGATGAGAACGGGCCCACTGTAACAGTTTTGCTCTGTTGCCCCGACGTAATAAGGGTTTTCGAATGGTAATGCGTCCATGAAGGTCCGCTTGTTGAAGTCGACGTTTTACCGTACTCGCCGAAACTTGTTCTTCACGGCCGCGATTGACTTCGGCTGCTATTTGTGGTGCTGTTAATTTTCTATTGCGTTCGCTTAATAATACAATTCTCAAATCTTCAGCTTTTGTTGTTTTCCTAGATGCTCCAGGACGAACACGATTTTCTATAGTTCCAGCTGTCCGATATCGTTTTATGATGTCATTTACTGTTGTACTTCTCATATTTATTTGTTCAGCAATTTGTCGCCCCGAATATCCTTCTTCAAACAGCGTAATAATGCATGAACGTTTTTCTACACTGGTAGGCTTGCCACGTGCCATTTTCAAGTAAATTTTCTTAAAACTTTCGCGCAAAAACGACAGATGCACACCAACACACGTTTAACAGTAAAATGAAGCAAATTTATATCTTTACACCTGTGATAAATAAACAAGAATGATACTGCTACTACTACTACTACTACTACTACTGATAAATGTATTGTTCGTTAATAATCCCCAAACGACCCGTTTCAAAAGATCGCTACTTGCTCGATCGCCGAGAAATTCTTGGAATGATAATAAAAGGGACTTTATTGTGGTTGTCGCAATATTTCTACTTTACATAATAATTTATGGCTTTAATCCCTTAGAAAAGAGTGTGTGCTTATATTTTTCTAATTTTATGTATTAATAATTGTATACAGTGTGATATAATAGATTTCTATTGTATGACCGAACTTCACTGAACGGCAGTGTACATGATATTTCACACAAGACAGAGACAAGTGAATTTTGGAAACTTGGTAATGGATGGTACCCGACTGCAGCAGTCTTATGTATCTAAGTTTCTAGGTATTAATTCGAAGCCAACCTAGGCTGGACGAACCATTGTCAAAAGATAGTTCATTATATATCGAGCAAATGCTATGTTTTTCGTTGTATACGATCACAGATTGCACCACCTTGCCTCAGATCACTGTATTTTGCTGAAATTCAGTCACGACTTCAATATGGACTACTGCTGTGGGGTTCTTCGGCAGCTGCGAAGGAAGTGTTTCTATCGCAGAAGGCGGTAATTCGTAGTATGGTGGGTGCTCACTACACTGATTCCTGTAAACCACTGTTTAAGCATTTTAACATTCTGCCGCTTCTGTGCCTTTATATATTTGAAGTATGTTGTCATATTTTCCAACATCAAGAGCAGTATATCAAAAATGCAGACATACACAATTACGCTACGCGAGCCAGAAATAATTTGCATGTTACTGATAGACTGCTTAGTATAATTCGATCGGGCGTAAACAGTATCGGCATAACTATATATAATAAGATTATTTTTTTTTTGATTATTAGGGAGAGCGGGACACTCTTTCATTTTAAAAGCAACCTGAAAAGATTTCTATTAGAATCCTTATTTTATTCCATTGATGAATATTTGCGTACATAAGTTGGTTATATAGTTATAAATATTGATAACATTTTTTTTTCTTTGTCTTTGTTTTTCTTGATTTGTTATGTACACATTTTTGTCAAGTAATGAAATAAACATTGTTATTATTATTATTATTGCCTACCACAAATATATTTTTTTATTCTTATGACGAGTTTTTTGCTTTGCTTGGCAACCCATAATTATTAAGGTTTGCAAATTATAAGCAACTGATTTGAAAATATGTAACTTTGTTTAAGCAAAAATTTACACATAGAGCAACACTTACCCATTATTCATATTAAAACTCCGAATGTATTCGACTAAACATCCGAAACATGGCATACGTTTCCACTCTCGTTTGCTTGAGCCTTGTTCGCAACGGTGAAACATTTTTGTATGACGAAAACGGCTGTTCAACATGGAATGATACATTATTAAAAACACTATTAAAAAATATTATTAAAAAGTTCATTAAGATGGTAGTACGGCGTGTTTACAAGTTGATTTTTAAGGTTTCTTTTAAAACCATAAACAACACATAAGTATCGACACCCTCCGCACCACACAAGTTTAATTTATTATATAATAATATAATAATTAGTCCCGGACGGCCGGTGACCATTCGGTTGATGATGAGGACCATTCGTGTCCTCGAAACGGCAAGCCCGGACTAATTATTATATTACTATGTAATAATAAGAACTCAACTTCTTGCCAACGTATTTAACATATTAGATAGATACAATTTTTTTTATTTATTGTAAAATTTTAAGTTAACTTTAGATTAGAGTCAATATATCTGTATTAATACTTAAGTTGCCCAAATTCTAGAATCTATCTTTCGTATCTTTCGTAATATGTTGACTATTGCTTTTTACTATGAATTTCAATGTCGAGTAAGATGCGGTACATTCATTTCAAACTACATGGAAAAGTCGCCAATTTTTTTTCACATATTTAAATGTTCTACTACGGTAATTTTGCTATTTGTGCTATTCAGAAACTTAGGTCATGAATATGTAACTGCCACTTCGTATCGGCTAAAATGCAAATGCCTAGTTCTTAACCGGAATGACTCCATTTAGTGGTTGTATTTCCGATGGATAAATTCAATTGCGATGTAGTGTACGATCGATGTGAAGCGAAAATGAAGTAATTTGTTTTGTCTGTATCGAGAAGTATTAGTAGAAGTAGAGTATTAGACAAAAACCAATTGTTAAACTGGTTCAACATATCGAAAGCTTTTTGCTCTATATTGTTTACATAACTAGTAACCATCACAGTGTTGCAAAAAAAAAAATGATTTAATGTTTGCATAATTGTAATGCTCTTTAAGACGAGTAAAGCTATTTGTAGGAGCACTGTTACTATAAATCAGCTTTACTCTAACCAAATCTGTTTTTTTTAAGTACATTATTAAACTTTACTCTAACGCGAATACTCATCACTTAAGATTTTTTGTCTAATTTATACGTTATCTTCCATTTTGCAAGGATTCGACTAATGGTAATAAAGGCCTTTGTAATGCTAAGATGGCATTCGCTATTACCTGGTAGTTATTGAAAATAGTTTGTAAATTTTAACTTGATAATCTTTAAATTTCAACCGACTCGCTTTGATGACAGCAGTTTCTTTAGTTTCGAGTTGTAATATTAGCGACCGGACTGGATGGAAATTTTGAAGATAATAGAATGTTACTTCCAAACATGTTCCGCATCGGGTCAAAACTTTCAAGAAATTGCTGGATTCGTTTGGAAGATTTGACAAATATTGCTTTAGTCTATCTAAATTAATTCATTTACATGTGGATAACAGTGGCGAGTAGTTTCGGATACAAGATGTAACAAGTTGGGGAAAGTAGGTTTAAGCAAGCAGTTAGCACGAACCATATCTCATCCGTTGTCGGTCCCAAACATTAACACTTGGGTTGCCGAAACGTCGAACTCTCGTAAAATGGTTCATACCTTATTTTTAATGATTTCACTAGTTTTTACACAATGGAAGTTTGGCTATTAAATATCGAGATAACGATCCACTCTCTTTTAATAATTGAACAATGATATACAGCAGCGGCTTCTCTATTACATCAATTCATCAATGACCACCCAAAATATACCCGTTGATTCATCTATAGTCAGTCATAATTTTTCAATGTACTTCACGCCGAATTATTCTCTCTATTCATTCATGCCCACATGGTAAATAATTAAAATTAAATACTTTGAGTTTTTGACCGCACTTTATCCATTTGTGGTTTGAGTTATTGACATGTTTTACGCATCGTTTCCAAATTAGTAAATCCCTATTGCAGACTAATGATCTCACACGAGATCTGTTGGATCTGAAGTCTCCAAGTAACAATTTATGCTTTATTCGCCTATATTTACTATTAAAGCGCGATAACGTCGAACGAACCGAAATGATATCGGCAAATTGGCGATTTTTACATTCCTCCTTTCTTAGGTGTGTCCGTAATAAACGTTTTTATTCATACGGCACCTGGTATTACCGGAATATCATCCGCTTCTCTGCACGTCCCTAATCTGGCACCGGCTTTGCGAACTTTAATAACTATACTACAAAATTTGTTACAAAAATTATTTTTTTCAAGTTTTTGATAAAGGGTAATGTAAGAAAGTGTTAAATTGGAATTGAACAGTTTTCATTTTCTAGAAAAAGCATTACAAATGAATACTATTTAATTGGCTGATAACTGGTACATAAAACCATCCTTACTGTAGCAACACCGAAATTTAAAAATAATTCATCAGTATTACAAAGATGTGATACTGATGAATCTTTATGACCATTACTCTTGAAGACAAGAGTAATGGTCATAAAGCCCGCTACTTTGACCACATTTTCCATTGATAGGTATTGTTAATAAAGTCATTATTTAATTTATGCATAATGTTTTATTAAACTCTATTGTTTTGTGGGGTTCTTTATTGTGATTGTTCCTAAGCGTTCAATTATTTACATTTCATAATTTTAAAATTTAAATTTAAAATTTGTGAATGAATGATATCAAACAGCCGTATATTTATTATTGTAGAGAGAAATCATCCCTACTTACTGTAATCGGTATTTTTATTGTTACTATTGAAGCGATTCACGGCTGTAATGCATGCAATCACTGCGACTTAAGTAGTCTTGTTGCAACTAATGTAAGTTATTATTATATATTAAAATAGCTAGAGCTTTTGGTGAAAGATTAATACTATTCTGGATTCTTCTTCCTTCAATTCTATTGGTGTTAAGAATGGTCTACCGAAGTGTAATTTGTAACAGGCGACAAAGCATTTGCACCGGTTGAGAAAGTCTGTAGATCTTTTCAACCCGTTAATATTATATTTTTGGATTCCCTTTGTTGAAAAAGAAGATTGTTGTTGCTGTCTTTAGTAAACGGGAAGTGGATCGCTTCGGTAGATGTTTTGCTTGTGTGTTTTGCTAGTACGAGGCCTCTTGATTTTCTCCCTATTTCTTACTTTGCTATTTTGGGTAACTCTTTTGTTAACCACTTTAAGGGTTTAGACTATAGTGCTGTCAAATTCCGATTTTTAAATTCGAATTCGAATTTCGGTTCCGAACACAAAGTTAATGTTCACAGAAGCTTCTATAGCGTATACTTTCCACCTCCGAACAAACGCCTCCAATGCTTTGACGTGGTTTTTTTTAACTAAACAGACAGATGAAGGGTGTTATTGTAACATGAATGTTAACAAATGTTCAACCAGTTAAATTTGTTAGAACATTTCATTCTCGTGTACGGTTGGCATATTATTATATGCTATGTATTATATGTGCATTAATAATTTTTTTGTTTTCTTTCTTTGTTACTGTAACACACGAGTCTGTTCCTTCAGCTTAAAACAAATGCCGGTACATAATGCAGAATGAAATGAAATGCCGATTTTATACTGTTAGTATTTATTTAATATTCGCAATCCGAATTTCGAATTTGAAATCCGAATTTAGAATTCTCGCTATTTCTTTGTGGCTTGAGATCCAGCACCTAACATAATTCCTACGTCTCAATGGCCTTAGATTCTGTACACATCCACAAATTGATCAGGTTCATATGTATAAGCTTTAAGAGTTGCTGCTGCCGAACTATATGTGAAAATGTGCGAAATGGTGCACTTGTCCCGGACGCCATGCGAAACAGGGCACCAAACAGTGAATCGTTACTAGTGTTTTTTCTTCTTTACAGTAAGGGGCGCCGATGCAAAAGCTTGCACCACCTTTTTCTCTGCCCCCCGAAAAAATTGTCAATTTAGGGTTGGGTGGCATCTCCAAAACATAGTTTTTGAAGGCTTCAATAGCTTCTAGAGGTGATAAAAATCACTGTCCAGAAATGTGCCAGAAAAAACACAAAAAATAGTCGTTAGTCGATAAATCAGGTAAATGTGGCAGGTAAAACTGGAATTGTCTTGATGAAAAATAATGCCACGTTGTCGATTGTTTTTCCAGATTTCATCGATAACGTCTCTAATAACTTTAGCATTAACTGATCCTCCAAAGCAATATCTGTGACAATGAGACCATTTTCTTGGATATGCTCCGTGAACGAACAACCTTTCTTGGATTCGATTCATCTCAGAAACAATTGATTGTTGCTTAGTATACGGCTCTAAATTTTATCAGCTATTAGGATGTTGTACACAGATTTTGAAGCTCCTCTGTCGATTTTTTTGAGCATTTTCTTACTGCAATTAACACAAACCCGTGCATGAGCTTTTGTGCTTGAGTCAAATTATGGGCAATCCATCAGGAGCAGTTCTTCTTCACACCTAAATATTCAAGCAAAATCATTTGCAATGCAATCTTCGATATACTTAACCCTCTAATGCATGAATTATCGAAATTTGTAATTATGTTT
>LR737384.1:14956490-15008500 GCA_902655005.2 Marronus borbonicus | reverse complement strand
TTAAAGATGTCAGATTGGGAATATTCAAAAAAATATAGTAACACCGATATCGATATATGGAGCGAAGACATGGACGGTACCAGGCAAAATATCAAGCATGGATATGAGATTTTTGAGAATAATCGAAAATAAAACAAAAATGGATAAGAGAGTGTATCTACTCTCCAGAATGGTAAAATGACTTGAGGATTATGTATATACATATGTATGTACTATACGATTCTGATTTGTGCTAGTGTTATCAACATACCTTTACCTGCGCATGTACCAAAATATTAAGTAAGGTAGCTTACAGGAAATTATCGAACTACTTCTTAAACCTTTCTACCAATTTGTCGAGGTTTTGCAGTGCAGAAATCCATCTAGAAAAAAAGATTTAGAAGAACACAAAGTTTACTTCCCGATATCTATCAAACAACACCCTACAATACAAAATTGTATTTCTCTTAAAAATTCCACCAGTATAAAATGCTCTATTTGCAATTTTTTACTAGCGACAAGCGATCTACCATAAAAATTTCCTACATATGTGTCCCATGTAATTTTGTGAATGTTGCTGTCCGTGATTTATTATCTTTTTTTAATATATCTGCATCTGGTGGACACATTTCTCCTTTTTTTGTATGTTAAATAGAAACTACGATACTAACAGCTACAGCACGTTTTGCCTCAACACGATCATAGCAAATGCTACGTAGGTTACTTGGAACCAATAGAAGGTAATCTACGCAGCACAGTGATAAATAGAAGCCATGCGAACTAAGACAGAGAAACATGTTGAGGATTTCGGTAGTAAACCTTTAAAATGACGGAGAATTCGGAAAGAAAATTGATAATTTTCTCTCAACTTTTTATAAGTTAATGTTTAAAGTTTGTAGATAAGATAATAAAAGAGTGTTGAGACGTAAGAATAAGAATTATAGCTTTTTATAACCTTTGTATGTGACATATCTCCCTATTCATGTTGAAGCAACCCGAAATTTGCAAATAATTACTGACAACAATTATGGAGGAGCTCAATACTCTGGGCAAAATAATCAACATGACTATAAAGAGACGAATAGGGATGTAAAGGTCAACGAAGAAACATCAGAACATTTAAATTAAAATGAATGCATTTAAAACGGCATTAAGACAGAGGAACGCCCTCTCTCAACGTTACTATTTAATATGGTGCTAGAAAAGAATCATCAGAGACAATCAATTTGATAGAGAAGGGAATATAATGTCTAAAAATCACCAGGTGATAGCTTATGCAAATAACGTGGCTATGATAATGAGAAAAAGGAAATAACTGGAAGAAACAACAAGAAACAGCGTACAAGGTAGATCTACAGATACATTAGCAAATTATTAGGGAAGCCTATGATCTAGATGATTAGTATCTTTTACTGGTTACAAAATGTTTCTCGCATTGTAATTTTTCCTCGGACCAAATTGAATTCGAATAGTTTTGTTCTATTTCCCACAAACATTTTACTTGAATATTGAGGTGCTCATTGTCATTTCCAGTTGTTAAGAAGCATTGCTGGTGATTGGTATTTGTAGCACAACTATTAATCTTGTCTGACACCATGTAACCAAATTCGGTTTCTCTAATACCTGGAAGATCGTGTCCTAAATGAAATTGTTTTTCACAATACTCAGGAAAATTTCTGCTACCAGTAGCATATTTATTTCACCAGGTACATTAAAATCTGGGCTGACTAAACATAACATTTTTGGAATGTTCCACGTTTCGTTGCTAAACTTGTTTGTAGACAATTCTTATAATTTTATCTAATATTAAGAACTCTAATGATTTGTGATATCTCGTTACTCTTGAGGAAATATGTAGTACTGTTGCCTTGTAAACCTCCGTTAGTGCTTGAGCGATTTTTCTCACATGAATATATTTTTTATTTTAGTATAAGTTGTGTTTTACTGTACTCATTGTTTTTAGAAACTTTGTTATTAAGTGTGATGCTTTTTATAACATATGCGACAAGAAAATAACGAATTAAAATAAAGAATTGTATTGTAGTGCATTGTGTGAGCTTCTAAACCGGTTAAAACATATGTTTAATTTCTGTTTCACTAGGAGACTGCTTAAGAAGTGTTTCACATTTTGAAAGTTGAAGCCCTTTACATAATTTGGAACGTTGCGTAGATTATTCCAAACTGACATGTGTATAGAAAACTTTGGATTTTGGTTTTTCTTGAATTCCTATTACTTCTAAAGAATACGATCTCTTCTCTAAAATTTTGTACAAATCGTCCGCCGTCTCTTCGGCACTGACAATCTAATTTTTGAACAAGCAAAAAAATTACCAAGTTACCCCGATACACTATTAAGCATACCGAACACTTTACAGATCTGTCTAGAATCATTAACCAGTTTTTGCAAACTTGTCACTGAATCTTTGGAAACGGAAGGTAACTCAAAAAGCGATTTTAAATGTGAATCTACTAAAAACTGTTTATTGTTGTATCTCTTAACTATTAATTTATAAGCTTTATCATAATTCTCAGAGGGAACGGTAATTGAATCAATGATTTGTAGTGCTTCACCTTTTAATTGAGATTTCTATCTAATTGCAGGCCTATTTCAATAATATTCCATTTTGCAGGTTTTGTATGCTGCCATTTATAATAGTACTCGCTCAAATCAACATGACTTCGTCTCTGGGAGATTTACGGTTACGAATTTTACATCCATATCCCAATTTATCAGTGAATTTTTATACGGGTGTGGCCTAGTTGATGTGATCTATGGCATTCGACATGATCAATCATGAGTTGCTGTTGTTGAAGCTGTTTTGTAACATCTGCGGTTAGTCTCAGGAAATCGTACTTGAAAGAGAGAAAGTGTTATGTTATTTATAATGGGTATTGTTCTAATAACTTTGCTCTTGCCCCTAGCGTTCCCCGGGGACGGAATCTGGGGCCATTATTGTTTGTACTTTATATTAATGATCTGTTCCTGAATATCGAACTTCCGACTCTTACTTACGCAGATAATATTGCAATCTTCTCAGAAATGTTCTTCAATTGATGACACAGGAAAACTTCAGCGTTGTGGTCTTGATGTACTGGCAGAATGGTGTGAACGTTTCAAGATCAAAATGAATGTTGGGAAATATTACGTACTTACGTATTTCTGTTATTTGTCATCCCTTATATTTCCCTACCAGATCAGTGGTGCCAATTTATCACGTAACCTTGAATTTAAAGGCTTGGATGTACTTTTTGATACCACTCTGACCTTTAAATCGTATATGAACAATATCTGTTCTGAAGCCATAAATTATCTTGGTTTTATTATGCGTGTCTCTAAATACTTCAATCTTATGCTTTTGTACTTAACAAACTAGAATATGCTGTTCTAATCTGGTATCTTCTATGGTTTAGTCTGGATCGCATCTATCGACAATTTCTCAAATATCACTCATACAAGACAGATGGTATATATCCTGAGAAAGATACTCCGCAGGATGGATTACTGGAAAGCATAGCATGCTATCTTTGAGTACGAGGAGGGATGGCGTCTATAAGAGATTTCTACAGAAATTGGTGCGGGATGACATCGACTGCCCCTTCTTACTTCAACGACAACAACTTCCTTGTGCCACGATTAATTTCAGGATGTGATAGTGGCTTCGTTCTTCCATTCGCAAGGACAAACATTATGAGACGAACTCCTATATACCCCTTTGTAAGGCGACTAATAGGTGATGTGACTTGGTTAAGTAGGAAGAAAGGTGGGGAGAACTAATTCTGTATGCATATGTTTTGTCAATCTTGATAATTGCCTTGGAAAATTGGTATGTTCATTTTAAGTAGTTTTGTGCTTCTGGTATTTTCAGGTTGCACTACCGGAGTTGGTGTCATTGACCTTAAGCTTTGCCTCGCACTAAACTGGCTCACCCTCTCGCGCACTTACCTCGCATTCCACATAGAATGAAACAAATTAATCGCAAGGCAACCCTCTTAATACCTCATTATCTTTCCACTCATACTCCCAAGTTGGCAAGATAACATGCAATGTTTTTAAGACACTGACTATACTATGTGGATAATATATGTATAATTATTTATAAAATATACACAGTTATATAATATCTACGAAATTCATCTTATCGTCTTTGAGAGGATTACAGATTAAGGAACTGTGGCTATTGAATTAGCAGATAGCACAAAAGAAAGGAGATATTAAATTTCGAACATTTGTTTGTCTTTATGCTTGAAGCAAGAAACTATTTTTAAGAAAGGTATTTAAAATGTCCCAAGCAACGAAGGCAGAATATTATATAAAGCGAATAGATTAAAAATTATTGAATAAAATTTACCAGCGCATATATTATGTACATAACGTATGTATGTACAGAGACATACATACATGGAATACGCAGTGTATAACAGTACGTAACAAGTACAACAAAGAGAATATCACGTATAGACAGAGAGAAAATTCATTCTGTGATATCTCCTTTAAAATTCAAGGGAATGTGCCAGGTCGAGCTTGCTGCCGTTACATCCTTGTCGCACTCGCGCCATCCAGACGCCGTATTTTCATCTTGGAGGAGACGGTTTTATTTGTTTTTTTGAAAAAGTTTCTCTCCCTCTCTTGCCCTCCGTATCCTTCTGCAGACGTATGTATGTGCATGTGTGCGTGTACTCGCAAAACAAACTAAAAACAATAACTTTGCTGCTGCTGAATGTTTGCGAAAGAACGTTCTTAAAAGTTAGTGAAGTGCTGCCCAGCAGGGAAAAAATATGTGAGCCCGGCCGCGAGGGCAACTGAGGAGGAGAAATGAAACGGGTACGCAGGACACGAACAACACCTTTACGGGAATTTGTGAATTTTCGATCTACATATTAAAAATATTTCTGTTATTTGTACATATCTTAATATCTTATAGATTTCGTTGATTGATTCTTTTCACCTGTATAGTTATTAATCATGAGTATTTGTTACCTATATTGTTGGTCATTTCACCCGAATAAATATTAAAATTTCTTGCCTTTTTAAACACATACCATATGCACTCTTAACTAGAACGGAGATTGTTCAAATAAACAGAATTAATAAAAAAAGAAGAGCAATAGGGAAAAATCCTTCTTTGTATGAGCCCCACTCAACTACAAGTTTATTAAAAAATTTTTGCATGTGAGGATCCAATTGCTTGTGATCCATCTTGATGGACCATAACTTACTTTTGGAAAATTTATTTGCTTGTGGCGTTCGTGGGGATGTGCTGGGCTTATTTAAGTCATATCTTTATCGGCGCAGAAAGTTACCCAAATTAACTACAGGATGCATAAGTGGGTCGGGCGTTGTTGATGTTTTAATCGGGGTTCCTCAAGGTTCCATATTGGAGCCCCTTTATTCTTGATGTTCATTAAGAATCTGCCTCTTTCTGTGTCTAGCGACGGTTCCGACTACTGGAGAAATCCAAGAAGTGTTGGTAAGGAACTAGTGGAATAGTTTAATAAAAAAAAATAAGCATTGAATACTGAAAAAAAACTAAACTGTTGTCTTTTGGGGAACCATTTATTGGCGCTTCAGAATTAAAATCGGTTCTTGTATTACAGAACAAAACCACAACGCGCAATTTAAAACTCACTGATTCATGTAGGGAGTACTTTATAAGTTTGGGGATACCAACAGTTCATAATTTATATATTCAACTTGCTGCACGTTGTATTCACAATAATTTACAACATTTTTCAACAAATTCACGTACATATCCTTACAATACAAGACACCCTGAATTTATTCGATGCGATTTCTCCAGGTCAGGTAGGTTTTGCGCATACCAAGTTCACTCGGGAATAAAAATTTATAATACGTTATCTAGCGGGGTAAAATCTGGTCCAGCTCACCAATTCAAAGTCCGTCTAAAGTCATATTTGGCAACTAAAAATTATTTCTGCTTGGAGGAATCCTGTAGCGACAGGGGAGCCTGATACTTTCAACATTTGAGTGATTTTTATTTGTTTATTTTTTTACCCCTTTTATTATGCACATTTATTTAATATTATATATTTATCTATGATTTTAAAAAAAACAATATATTTGTTTGATTTGTGTGATTTATACTTACATTTGTATATTTATTTATACATACCAGAAGGTAAATATCTATCTATCTAAAAAAAAAATAATAGAAATTGCAATAAATAATTAATTAAAAAAGAAAAATAAGATTCTTATTTATGATAATTGATTAACTTTTAAAAAAAGAAATTTAACACGTAATGTTCATTAGCTGATAGTTTTGTTTGATTATAGCTTTCCCTAATAATGCGAAACCGGTAACAATATTTTTGATTAAAAATTTGGGATATTTAGACCAGTTTTTTCTTATCATTTAGTTAGTTCTACTCACACAGAATTAACATGGATCTTTAGATAATTAAATTGAAAAAAAATAGCAATAAATTTGGATAACTAAAGGTTGGAACGCAAAGCAAAATTAATGTAACTAATACATATAATAACTAGTGAGACTTGATAATCCCTGGAATACGTGTTGGCATACTTTTTGCGGGCTTGTTACAAAATTCAGGAGCTAACGGTAACAGGTCCCAGATTTGTCTTAAACTTGATGCTCTTAAATCAGCAATTGTCCTTTAAAGATAGTTTTTTATCTTTTCTTTTTATTTCTCGCTATACATACGTACGAAACAAAACTTTTGTATTCTGTTGGGAAGCCCACTGTTTGGTTCAAGGCGCGGTATGACACAAGGCACCGTCTCGCTGAAAAATAAAATTGTACAATCTTTTTCAATACTGAGCAGCAAACTTTAATGAAGTAACCGTATTCAATTATTCAAATCATGTAAATATAATGTAGAAATTCAATGCAATTTTAACATTTAAGTTATAATTATATAAAATAACAATATCGCTTAGTATTCCATGAGAATATATTTAAGCACACCTTAAACTAAGATCTGCTAAGATGAATTTACAAATAAAAGCGGAAATACATCTTCCAGCGTTGCGGTAACACGGTGTTTCAAGTCGTAGACGTAATATCACCAGGGATGCCTATTAAGTTGGAAAACGAACAGCTGTTTACCGCCTTCTGTTACACAATTTACTTGTAGATTTCAGTCCTTTTAAGTGATCCACGGACTGTCTGAATAGGCTTTTACAACAGCTTTGAGACGATTTAATAGTGTTCCTGGGCAAAAATGGTAAATTTTAAAGATATGCACCAGATCGTCTTAATGGGATCTCATAAACTTGAACTGAAATGTATGCGCATCGACATCTATCTTAAACAGTGTTAGGCAATTCCTGTTCTTGATGTAGACCGCTTTCGCTATTTTCATTTCGAAAATTATCGGGATGAAAAAGTAGTGTACTGTTACCTGCATTTTTGGAAACATTTATTGCGACAGCAATAAAATTCAATACTTTCTATTGGTTAACTGCCCGTTATATATTTTTTCGTTTGTCGGTTTGTACTTCAAATAAACTTTTATCGTTCTATCGGTTTATACAAGTTTAAAATACTTTTCTTGAATTTACCTGCTTCGCTATGGTCCAAAACTATTACAGATAATGTTTCGGAGGCAAATACTAAGACAATATCAATTTGAAATATATAGTAATTGTTGTAATTATTTTATATTGATAAATCCTTAACATACTGAACAATTTCTGTGAATAAATCGTCCTACTTGAATTTTCCATGATTTTTTCTGGAATTCTATAAATCGATTTTAAAAACATTTTACTTCTCCGTACACAAATATTTCTCTTCTGTGATCACAATTCTTTTCTAGAGCCAGGCTTGTATGTAGTCTCTAGGCACCTTTATCACTTGGGAGCGACTCACTTCTCTGCCACTGATTCTAACTTCCTGGTCGATTGTAAGTCCTTTCAGTCAGCTCCATCTCGGACATTTTCTTGAAAACAGATTCATATTTAAAAAAGTTACCTAAAGTCGACGTCATTTTCCTAGTAGGAATAAAAAAAAACATTGGATATTGCATCTAATATGGTAGCTATCCTTTAATCGTGATAACTTTAGATTTGGGAACCTATAAAGGCAGGCCTACTATATGCCTATCGTTTAATGAATGAAATTCCCTCATTGCTTACTCGTTGCCATTTCTTTTCATTTTATGTTTTTACACCATTCCAAACGTTTAGTCACTTTGCTCTTTCACCTTATTCTTGGACGACCTTACCTCGTTCTTTCATTTGTGCTTCTCTCGGAATGATTTTTGTCCTCCATCTTAATAGATATATCCCATTCAAGTGGGTTCCTTGTATAATTCCTTCGATTCTCTATTTGCTCTTTTTTTTCCATACTCTATTCTCATATTTATCTTTGAATAATTTTTTTAGCCGTTTTCTTTCATGCTTCTCTAATATTTATTGCTCTTCTATTCTTAATGTCCAGGTTTTACAGCCGAACGTAATAGTTAATAGTGCTATTGTTTTATAGGCCTTTTACCTTAAAAGACTGACGATTTCCACTCTAAAATACAATAAACACTCCACCTTCTCAAATTTACATACAGGCTGTCTAGTAAAACGAAGCCCTTGTAAATTTTTGTAAATGTGTAATAAGTACTCGTTGAAAAATCATTTTTCCGAAGTCATTAAATTTAATTGTTCAAATAAAATTTCTCTTTGACTTGGGTAGGATTTAATCCATCCACACTACACTACAAAGGCTGTAGCAACGAATCTGTTTTAGTACCTAAATCTTCGATCTTTACAGATGTGATGTAGGTGGTAGCTTGCTTGTCCGGCAAACGGGAACCGTAAGCTCACTGGAAGGTTTGAGACTCGATAAGAAAAACCGTTGGAATTGGGAAAAAAGACACCGGGATTGGATAATTAAAAACTGGAAAAAATATTATTTTTAAACTATATGTTATCGTTATGATAATGTTACTTTTGAAGAATGAACATTGCTTTTGACATTCATAGATTTTCTACCTTCATACCTTTTCTAGCATTTTGGCACCTTTGGAAATACATAGCTAAAAATAAGTGTGAAGAAATACTCCGATGAGCGCAATGCTTAAATGTTTACAGGTACTCATTAAAGCTCGAGAAGATCAAACATCGAAAGTTTTAAATTTTGGAAAGTTCAAGTTACTCCATTTTATAGATCGAGGCTGAACTTTCTCTTCATATATATGTATATCTATTCTTTATCTATCATTATTATTATCTATATCAGCTACGTAAGAATAATACATTTTTACTAATTTTCACACTTTTTTTCGCGACAACTAAATTTAATAATACAGGCGTGAAATTTTTCGGATGCGCACCCTTTCTTCTTATCGCACTATTAGCTTCCTTCAACGTTATGCTTATAATTCTGAGTAATTCGCTTCAAATAATTCCCTCTTGTTCTAGTTGTCTAATTGACATAAACTATATATACTTTTTGCTTATTCGTAGACGCTATTTTTGTAACTCTTATAATGTAGGGGGGTGTCTAATATCGATGTTTTTCTTTTCAGCCCTCACTGGTATTCTCCAGCTTTCTTTGCAATACTCTAGGAAGCTTCTGTTAGTTTTTTTCGCCTGCAAAATTAAAAATATGGTTGGGGTAACATCTTGTCAACAATACCTTCGGGATTTGGGAATTTTGACTCTTACCATTCTCTACATGTTAGAAGTTGGTACCTTTGTTGAAGATCCACGAGGCTACCATCCATGTAGCACGAGAGATCGTGAACAATTTTGCACACCAGCTCATAGCTTGACTGCTTTCGAAAGATCTCTACACATGGGTATAAACATATTTAATGCTCTACCTACTAGAATTAAGAATCTTAACTTAGTCGCTTTTAAGAGAGATTTAAGAAAAATTTTGTTGAGCAAAGTTTTTTAAGGGTTGGACGAATTTTGCTGGATTTCATTCAGTTTAGTGATACAATTACGTTTTGTTATTATTGTCAATTTTGTTATGATTGTTTTCTGTTTTTGAATTTAGTCCAAGCTCCTGAGTTTAAGTTTGAGCTTGGTGTATTCTCTGCCGCTCTTTTCTTTCTTTCTTGTCTAGTATTTTTCTGTTCATATAACTTATCTTATACCTTTATTATGGGCGATCCAATCAGCCCTTCCATTGCCAAATTGGTTATAAACGCTTCATTACACCACATTAACGCTTTCATTGATTTTGATTTTCCATTTGTGTTTCAATATGTGGATAACCTTTTTGTTGCTTTACCCCATGGCAAAATCCAAACTATTTTGGATATAATCAAGGATTTCGGCGTACTATGGCAAACAAGGCACGCTCCACACCACACGAGTTTAATAAATTAATTAATCCGGAACAGCCGTTACTAAAACTAAGACAACAGAGAGTATTTTTTCACATTTTCATTTTAGAGTATGTAGGCGGTAAAAGTAGGTATTTGTAAATAATATTTTTCTCAAAAGCAGGGATAGAACAGGCATGTTAGATTTAGAAGTTTCTCACACCATTTGGTCACCGGTTGAGAATGAGAATCCCATGGGTCCTCGAAACGGCTCTCCCGGATTAATCAATTTATTAACGTGTGTTTAACACCTTCCTCAAGCGGAAATTTACATTTGAAACACAAACTGAACACTATTCCTTTTCTAGACACCAAGTTCATCGAATCAACCAGCTCAGGTCGTTATCTTAACTTTAAATTTGTCATCCCCTTAAAACACCATATCTTAAATATTTCATATCCGATTTACCATATGACAGAAACCTTAAACTACTTCAGATTTTGAGAAAAAACAATTATCCTCCTTTCCCTATTAGTAGGTAATTGCATTCCTATCCCGGACCTAACGGTACTACCTAGAGTGACCCTGTTTCTGAAACTACCCCACCAAATTCCAGCCTTGAGAATATTACTGATCAACCCGTTTTTTGAAAACTTCAATACATACCTTTTATTTGTTTTTGAAGTAACAGGATTTCTAACTTGTTTAAGAGATACAATAATCTGAATGTTGAAAATTACTCAACAACAGAACTTAGTGTATTTTCCTCTAAACTTAAAGACAATCTGAATCGTTTGGAAAAATCCAATGCTATTTATCAAATTAACTGTAAGGCCAGTAAGCCGGGTTGTCAAACGTCCCCAAAATTAAAAGACCGCATTTCGGAACATACAGGAAATGTCCGTAATATTTACACATTCCAATGCCTTAAGCATTCACTCGTCGCAATGTGGTCATTTCTTTGACTTCGACCGAGTTAAAATACTTGATGTTGAACAAAATTATTTTAAATTAAACGGTGCTTCTTATGTGTAGCATTAATAAGCGTCCTGATTCCATCAATTATAGTAAAGGCATCGGCAATCTGAATTGTATTTATGGAGATCTACTTCATTAACTTTAATTGCAATAATTTGTTTTGTTTTGAAAAAACATCTCTAACATCCTTTTAAGAATCTGGAAATTTCTATAACTTTCCTTTCTTTGCATCGTTTTCAATGTTTTCTTTTCTTTAATAGATAGCACGTTTAAAACACTTTATTAATTGTAAATGTTAATGGTACTCGTTCCAGAATTTTCTGTCGGTATACCTGTACCGTTTACTCAAAATTATTCTGCTTTGTGTATTTCATCACATTGTCAATACAACGAACGCTTGGAAAAATATCAATATGTGTAAGATAACTTTTGTATCTTGATTTCATGTCCTAATTTTAAGTGTTTTTCAATAGTGCCTCCTTCGTGAAGAGTGAAACAGCATTTCTTTCGTGTTTCAATTATAGAACTAACAGCTTCAATTGGTAAATGGTAAAAATTCGAAAAAAATACTACTTTATTTATACCTACATACATCGATAAAAATAGAAACATTTCATCTTCTAGATGTATTTTTAAATTCTTCATTCTCAATGCTATTTCGAAACTTTCTATATTCTTTAGTAGAAATGCCTTTCGGGTGATGTCGTGTAGTTAATATTTAACTTGACGTTTCGCTGACTATCCTGTCAGCTTCTTCAGAAGATTTCTAAAGAGTCTTTAGAAATCTTTTAAAGAAGCTGACAGGATAGTCAGCGAAACGTCAAGCTAAATATTAACTACACGACATCAGCCGAAAGACATTTCTACTATGGATTACGGTCGTGAAAGCCTACACTCAACTATTTCTATATTCTTATTTACTTCTTACCACTTTCAAATCTTTAAACCAGAATTCCAGTTGGTATCCACAATAATTCTAGAATAATATCTACCTTATATATTACTAAGTATTTAAGAGAACTCTCAATTGCAATCACATTTGTACCAAATAAGAAATGGCACAAAATAAATATTCGTTCTTACCCTATAAACTTCTTAAGGAAAAGCTTTGAAGAGAATATAAGTATGTATGCTTAGCTTAGAAAATATGTTTAGCTGTATAAATATTTACAACAGCTTAATTTTAAACAAATGGTCCATATTTATTAACAAACTCATTTCTAGATGTTTGCTGCATTTGGGACGTAACGTAAACTATCGTTCTTTGGTACGTCATATCAAATGCAACATTTTCTAAGGAGTATTAGCAATTACGGCTGCTATATTTAGTTCGTATTTAATAAATTTCACCACATCAGCGTTTCGAATCGCTGTAACGAGAATTTCATGTATACAAAACCGAGTAATCTTTCATATGTTAACATTTTAAGTCGTTGATTGATTGAGTACAGTGTATTTGAATAGTGATTTTATTTACGGAAAGCCGAGAGCCTGGCGATATTTACATAATACTTCAGCCTTAGGTCAGATGATATCGTCTTACGCGATTACATTGTTTCCCACGTTAAAAGGAATTTTTATAAATGTCTGCTTTTTCTACGCACCATAGAAAGATACGACGCTAACTCAACGTTGATTAAAGCAAACAGTCAAGCGTTGTCGTTTTGAATCTCTAGTATACGTAAGTGTTTATTAATATTATACGACAGGCGTATGCGGAAAAACGCTTTAAGTGCTTTTCTAAAGAACAGAAGATCTTAGCCGATAGCAATCTCAATGTAATATATACCGATTGTTTAGGAAAAGCATCTGTTCAAATGTTGTTATTAGTAAGTAGATTAATTCAACATTCTTGCAGAAATTGACCTTTTTTACTGGCTATTTTATAAGCTATTTTCAGGTCTTCTGCATTCACCAGAGATAGGCTGGTAGCCTTAAAACTCTCTTATCATGATGCGATGACTGGCTACTCAGCTACTCAATTAGCGTTTTCTAGCCACTTGCTAGTTGCCTAAAGAGAGATTTTCGTATGTCGACTTAACTTGGTCATCACCAAGCGAAATGTTATCTGCACTCCGCACCCCCCAACGGTGAGGCGATGGTCAATCCTGAGGATTCTCCACAAACCTTGCGAATAATGAGTTGTACAATAAAATTCTTGATATGTTCTCTTCGCCATTTCACGCAGATACTTCAGGATTGTTCGCTCTAAGAGGCTCGTTTGGCACGAACCACGGAGCCCCAACTGTCATTCTAATGACTTGGTTCTATAAACTCTCTACTCTCCTAAAGTAAGTTACTCAAAAAATCGATGATATTGCCAATAGATAGAAAATAAGAGTAGTCCAACGACGGTGAAGACCTGTTTTAAATTTATTACTTCAATATCAACAAATTGTATTATACGTTTCTTCTTAAGGAAATAAGGATGATATCATCACTTACATTGCGGACGTGTGACCAGCGTCCAAAAAGAAGGCGGTTGGCTGTAACATAGCCCAACTGCCGAGAAAAAGAGGTAAAGGGTAATTATCCTCTTGGTCCTCCAAAGAGAATATATATATATATATGAATTGCCGTGGTCAAAGAAGCCACAGAAATAAGTGTTAAAGTAAGTCACAGAGATATTACACCATATCTAAGTCGCAAGGTGCTCTACGACAAGAAAGCCGTTAACCACAACCTGGATAATGGTGAGTTGTATAAGTGTTATAATTTTTTCCGACAAAGAAGACTTCGGAGACACGTCAGTACATCATCACCATTTTCCTTTTGTATTTTTATTTATTCAGTGTTAATCTTTTGCTCTAAATCGCTTAAATTGTATATTTTTGTAATGTAAATCCTCGTTATTTGACCTTTGACCTTTCATTTAGTTTGGATTTACCCCGGTAATCATAAGTGTACCGTTGCTATCAAATTCACAACGCGGGAGTTTCTACCAAAGTTGATTTTTAAAACGGCCGGTACATTCTGGCGCCCAACGCGGCGCCAGCAACCCGATCTATTACAATTAAATAGAAGGTATAGATTTTGTCAATTATAAACAATCGTCAATATAGTTGTGCAGATACTTCATATAGTATTGTGACATGTTGGAAAGTGTTCCAGCTTGACATGTTTATAGTTTTAGTTCCTTTTATTGCGAGGCAAAGCAGCATTGATGACTTCATCCTTCGAATTTTCCGAGATATACCTGACATTACTGTACTTGCACATTTCAACGTGTTCACTATGGAAGCGGAAGGCACTTTGATCGAATTCAAGTAAAGTATATATGAAAATTTTGAAATAATTGATAAGAATATAAATAAGTTTTCGACAATTTTCAAAATCACTGGATAAAACTTCAAAATATAAATATCACTGTGGGACCATCTTCACAAGCAAGTTAAGAAAGCTCAAACTAATTTTCTTTGGACCTTATAACATCAAAATTGCCATCAACGGAACAGGGATTACCACGGGAAAGATTTGGTTATAAATCGGATCCAGTTTCAAACTCAGGATATAAAGATGAGCCTTTCAATGAAACAATTTTAGAACAGCAGTGTACAGACGCGAAAATTCAAAATTTTACCACAAATTGACCAAAACAAACAAATAATTTTAAATTCGATTTTAAAATCAATTTTTAAAATGTCGACTTTAAAATTCTCGGTTGTAATAGGAATTTGTATTTTCAAAAGAAGAATGTTTAACATTTTATAAGAAAAGAAATATAATTTTAAATTTTATTAAAATAAATGTATAACTCTCATACTCCTATAATTTGTTTAATTTGTTTTTCAATCATTTATATTTTTTGTAAAGAATAGATAGATTCCACTATCGAGTCACATTTTGCTAGTAAGAAATTCATAAAAGATTTTAAAAACTCTATTGTTTTGTATCTATGCACAATTTGTTTAACAAATTGCTATCTGGATATAACATAATCTGCATATTTAACATTTGCTTGATTTGTCATAAAATTAAATACAAATCAATCTTGTGCATGAAAAAGAAGACCGAACGTACAATCAACCATTTGCTAATAGTAAAGTGTGGATTTTTATATTCAGTAGTTAGTTCAAATTTCTGGATATTCCGTCACCTAGATTGTGAAACGAAGTCTGCATACTTTAATTGTTATAGACCAGACCAGCTTTCATGAAAAGCTTTCCGACACAACACGTTTCGGCTTCTCATTTAACACACTACACTTGTTAATAAAATGATTAATTACATAGTAGGCCGGGGCCCCCGTCATCCATAGGATTAAAATCAGATCGCCCTGATACCCATCATCCGGGTAGCAGAAATTTCGACAGTGGTCTCAGGGTTATATACCCCAAAATATTTCTCACCAAAAATGTATTTTTGAAATATACTGCTTAAGGCAATCTAAGTAACGGTCAAAGATAATTTAGATACATTCCGTCATCAATGAACGTAAACTTTTATGTACAGATTGTGTCAGCAGTTGTAGAAAACTTAAAAAATGTGGGGTTTGTTGGGGTTAATGTACGTACACCGTAGCCATCTAGTACCTGGGTGAAAATTAGCAATCTGGAGAAAAAAGTTCAGACGAAAGTTATTCAAAGGCAAGTCAAAGATCTAAGTTCTGTTTTTTAAAGAGAACATGAAAATTCTTGTTTTAGAAAAAAAGTCCAGAAAGGAACATTTAAGACATAAAAGCTCCCAATTGGAGACTTTTATTATATTTTTTAGATCTAAAATGATTTATTCACATGCAGTAATTAGAGTACAATGGTGAGCATGGTAACCATTGTGACTTATTGTAAGTACAAAATTTCGGCACATAACATCTCAACGGAAACGATATTTTAGTGGGTATTGGAATCAGGCTGTTGATTGATTTGATTCTATTCATATAGTATACTTTGGATCTGTATTAAAAAGAGAAAATAGATGGGACAAACAAGCTTTAACTAAACGATAATCTTTTCAAAGTACTGAACTTTAAAAACTTTCTGAATTTTGAAAACAACATATTAAATCAATTTGGCTCCTCTATCATCAAGATTTTGAAGTATTAAACAAGATCTGAAGAACGAAAACATTTGGATTTGGGTGCAGCGTCAAAGCAAAACTTTCGCCAAAGGAATATCGAACTACACCTTTCAATGAAGAACTACTATGAGTAATTAAAAATTCATTAATTTGGTGAAATTAAACTCAAATAAATTCAAAAAATATAATTATTAAGTATCAATAAATACTTGGGCACTAAAAATTGTTTAGAAAGTGTTTTAATTCTAGATTTGTTTACGCTTAATTCCATTTTATTACGAGATGAAGCAGTGTTGATGACCTCTTGCCCCAAATTTCCCCTAGATCAGCTTTTCATCTTCGTCTTACATATGTAGACAAGAAGTATTTTGTTAAAAGAAAAGAGTCCGGTAAACAACTTTTAGTGGGAGAAACGAAATTTACTAACGAAAAGTGTATTTGTAATTCTTTATATCAAAACTACGTTATTTTATCGTATTTGGACAAGCATAATGCAGTCGTTAAATTAGAACCGTTTTCATGGTAACCATTCTACTATACCGTACCTGGCACTTCCGTACCTGGAAATTCGGACATCGTCACCATGGAAGCGAAAGGTGTTCTCAATAGATTTCCATGTCATTAAGAGTCTTATTTTATTTAATTCAAGTAGTAAAATATGAATATAAATTGCAGAAATATTTAAATTGGGATGGACAAGTTTCGACAAATAAACTTATTTTCAAAATTTCCGGATAAAAGTATTTAAAGTTTCAAATTATGATTAAACTATTTCAACGAAAAACTTAAAAACTCCGCAAATTAAATCAATTTTAACCTTTTAACATCGAAATTATTATTCATAGAACGAGAATCGAAGAAAGAAATATTTGATTGTAAAATCAGGCGTAGCTTCGAGCCCAGAATTTCAAGATCGGACATCAAAGTTGAACATTTATTAAAGAATGTCAGTGTGTGCAGATACCAAAATTTACAATTTGGCCAAATAAGAGAGAAAAATCTGTTTAAAATTAAATTATAAACTCCAGCTGGTTTAGTCAAAAATATTCTAGTAGCTGTCGGTTAGGAATTGTGTTAGATCCATTGTCTAGAAAATATTAAACGTTTTGAAATCAAAAAATAAATACGGTAACTCATAAACACTAAAAATTGTTTAATTTTCTATTACTTTCGATTTCCAAAAGAAAATAAGGGGATCCCACAATCAAGTCGTTTAAACCCTGATTTATTAATTTATCATGCAGAGTCTCGTTACAATATATAATAGTTTTACTTAAATATTATATTATATTATATTTAAATAAATAATTAACTACTGTTCGTACTAAGTGAAAATAATGTTACATTCACGTTAATTAAAGCGATATCGTTATTATCGATATAAGAATTTGAAGTATCAGAAATCGTGGGAAGATTGCCCAATCGCTAGTATTTTCAACAATCGCAACTCGAAAAAGCATCAATATGATAGCAACCGCAACGCGAAAAATATGAACCACGGTTCCGATCGAGTAGCCGTAGACTTTCTCAAACCAAAACAGTCGGCCACCGTGATTCCACCGGCTGAGATGACTGCGCCTCCAACTCGATACGACTTTTACCCACGTTTTATATAACCTAAATTTCCAGCGCACACTGGATAACGAAACAGAGAAAAAAATTCTCTCCGGCTGGTATCCCTCGAGTTCCCTCGCCCCACTACGTACCATACCGCCTCCTTTGCAACGACGCGAAGTGGGGGTAGAAGAACTGGTCCCTTCGGCCTCGCACAAGTTAAAAATGCCGCCGTACGATGCCGAATCAATACGAGTCTGCGCGTCACGTGGTGCGCGCGCCAGCCAATCGCTGGAAAGCGCACGCAAACATTGGAATATCGTGCGCTCCACCGCTCAGTTTGAATCGAGACCGTGTTTAGTAAAGTTTGTATACGGTGTGACTTTCAAAAGTGCTGTGAGTACGTAATGTGAATGTTCGGCAATAATATGATGGAAGATCAGTTGTTATTCACCGAAGTTCCGGTACCGTTGCTTTCCACCGCTGCTCTACTAAGGCAACATCACCATACGGTAACGAGGTACCAACCTTACCAAAGATTACATCAACCACAACACTTCCATACCTCCTTACAAGAATTACACACGCTACATAGAGAAATCTGCGAAGAAAACCAGTTACAAATTGATCCGGGGCAAACTCATATTTCTCGTTTGTATCCTGAAATTCTAGCCATAATTTTTGGATATCTGGATGTTCGTGATAAAGGCCGTGTGGCGCAAGTTTGTACTGCTTGGCGAGATGCCGCGTATCGAAAAAGCGTTTGGAGAGGTGTAGAAGCGAAACTTCACTTGCGTAGGGCCAATCCGTCTCTCTTTGCATCGCTGGTAAAAAGGGGAATCAAACGAGTTCAGGTCTTATCAATCCGAAGATCTTTGAGAGACGTTATGCAGGGTATACCTAATTTGGAGTCCCTCAACCTGAGCGGATGTTATAACATAGCAGATGTTGGTATATCTCATGCGTTTATGTCTGACGCCCCTACACTAACGGAACTCAACCTATCGCTATGCAAGCAAGTTACGGACCATTCGCTACGGATTATAGCCCAATATCTTAAGAATCTCGAAGTATTAGAGCTAGGCGGCTGCTGTAAAATCAGCAATACAGGACTCGTTCTTATCGCCTGGGGCCTCAAGAAACTGAAGCGCTTGAATCTGCGCTCTTGTCCCGTCAGCGACCAGGGGATCGGGCATTTAGCAGGTGTCAACCAAGACTCAGCAGGTGGTAACCAATGCTTAGAATATTTAGGTTTGCAAGACTGTCAAACGCTTTCCGACGAAGCTCTAAAGCACGTTTCCACCGGATTAACGTCATTAAAGTCGATAAATTTAAGTTTTTGCGTCAGCATAACCGATAGCGGTCTGAAACATTTGGCAAAGATGATGTCCTTAAGAGAACTGAATCTGAGATCATGCGATAATATTTCCGACATCGGAATGGCATATTTAGCTGAAGGTGGTTCGAGAATATCGTCGCTAGATGTATCGTTTTGTGACAAGATCGGTGACCAAGCGCTCGTGCACATTTCGCAAGGACTATTCAATTTAAAGTCATTGTCTTTAAGTGCGTGCCAGATTTCAGACGACGGTTTGTATAGGATAGCCAAAACGTTACACGACTTAGAAACTTTGAATATTGGACAGTGCTCACGTGTTACCGACAAAGGTTTAAATACAGTTGCCGAATCGCTAATTCGTTTAAGGTGTATAGACCTCTACGGCTGCACCAGGATAACCACTGTCGGCTTGGAGAAAATCATGAAGCTACCGCAACTAAATACTCTAAATCTTGGATTGTGGCACGTCAGGTGAAACAACGAACTCTAGGTATATTATAAATAGGGAATGTTAGTTGTATGCCCTTACAGTTTTGAATTTAGCTTGAGAATTCTTAGAAATGTAAGAATCTCGCTTCCGGTGAAGTATTTTTTCGACCTGTACATTTTGAAAGGATCCTTTTTCCCTCCCAGGTTACCTGAACGTACACCAGACATTCGTATTATGTTGCAGATGTGCGTTAAGGCGGCACTCGTAACTCGATGCCGTGGAGCGTCTTTTATATATGGGTGTACTTACTATTTAGAGCTTTTAAAACATGCGATGTTCACATTTGCCTTATTATCATATTTCAGAATGTTATATGTCAGTACTGCAGTATGGAGGACAGCGTAGATAACGTCAGTCACTGGTTCAGATAAAACAAATCTATATTGGGATATCTGGCTTTTTAGGTTTTTCTATGTACACAACAATACGTTCTGTAAAATTTTTTATTTTTGTTGGTACAATTTCTAGAATTTCATTAAAATAGATACAGATTAAAATTTATAATCTGCGTCATTTCTAAGGCGCCATAAATATTCATTTGATTAAATCAGTTCTCGAAATCATTTCTATTCAGTTGTATTATACAGCGCGAAACAAAAATCTTTAAGTCCGTTTAGTAAGTAGCTGGCCAAAATACAGTTCTTGTTTAAAATTATTTAATTTTAAATTAAATCTAAAATTAATTGAAGGACCAAATTGTAATTAAAATCTTAATTTTCGATCTTTTAACGCGCAATCTTCGCGTATCTTCGAAAGAAATATAAATTTCAATATTCAATTGAAAGCTAATAATATTTATGCTTACCTATTTCTTTGAGGATTTATAAGCATAAAGCAAGAGTTGGGAGAGCAAATAGGGTTTAGTACAGGAAATCCTTTAAATAACCGAATATTTTCTAAACCTAACAGCACCGTAATACACGCAGATGAACCGACGCACAGTGGATGTATTTGACTAATTTAAGTGGCCAAAAATCGATTTTACTAAATTCAATCCACACAGACGAAATACGCCATAACAAACTTGAATAATCAGCAGACAAAATTACAATAAATTACAACTTAATAATTTCTTATAATGCATATGCCTTAACAGGGCGTTGTTTATATTAAACTTCTCAGAAATACAATTTTCAATTAAATACAGATTAAACTTTGTACTTAACAGATTTTGCAAAAATTACTCGTAAAATTGCAGCATTTTTCATGACATTACAGGTTCGCTGAAGTATTAATCAAACATTTTATTTGTTTTTTTTGTTGTTTCACTTCCATGTTTTCAAATTTTACTTCAAGGCTATCGAATATTAATACAATTAATAGAAGAAAGTTGTTTAATGTAGTAACAAAGTTTATTACAAACAATTGGAAAAATCCATATAACATGTTCCTTCATAAATGTGTTTGCTATTTCAAATGCCATAAATTAGTAGGCTGACACGTTTAGAATTAATTAGATTGCAAAAGTAATTTTGGCTGCATAGTTTGTGTAGATACCTCACTATATAACGTCTCAGTTGTGGGGTGCCCACGTAAAAAAAATTTTTTTATTACTTAAATAGAAAGAAGTCCGAATTTGTAAATAATGTAAAATTTACAAAAATTATTATCCTTGATCAATTCCTTTCCTTCTCTGTTATTGTTTGGATTATTCAAGTATTAGGACTTATCAAAATAATTGTAAATAGAAATCAGCAAGATGGGAAAGTCAAAGTTTTTTCAATCTAATGTATCCTGTTTTAGCAAACAATATTTTGCGCCTTGTTTTGCACTCATTTAAAGAAAAACTAACGTTAAGAGTATGATTGCCATAAACTTAATCTTAGGCTCTATTCTTTTGTTAAATCGCATTTTGAAAATATTTCTGTAAAAGCTGGCTTATTTACTAATAAAATAACGGCACATCATTTTGCAACAATAATTCCGCATAAACAAAATCTCATCACTAACTTTAACCATAAGCCTTATCATTATTCATGGCGTATAAGTAAACCCAAAGAGGAATTTCCTGTCTTGCAAGATATAGACTCCTGCCAAAAATATTGTGGGCATTCGATAAAGAATACTGTCGACCAACTTAAAACTATAATTAATTAATGATACTAAGTTAAAAACCATTTCTTTTTATTTAGATATACATACAGTCTTACATTAGATCACATTTTTATTCCAATTTAGATCTGGAGAAGAACTGAATCCATTTTATTAGTAAGCATAACCAGTTAGCTTTCTGAAAACGTGATTATCTTAATACTATTTCATATCTTATAAAGAATTACTACCATGATTAGTTTCAGTGTTCATTTTAACTCTCGTTGGAGACGCATTAAACATTTGACCTTATAATCTTAATTTTTGTTAGAAGAGGAAGTTAAGAAATGCAAAATATCACATTTACGATTGCTTTGGATTTACATGCTTGAAAGTAAAATGCATGGATGTAGAATATTTAAAAAGCACGTAATAGCTATCGCAATGGACTAATCGGAGAAATCACAAATCTTACAAAAAGTTTTTAAGATACAAGTCAAAGTTCATATTCAACTTCTCAAATTGCTTTCTTGATACTCATTTTTCTTTGGTAATTTTGGCAAAAAATATGCGTCAAAGACGAAGAAAATATTTTTGTATTAGATTTCGCGTTTATAATATTAGATTCAAGCAACATACGAGTAAGTTCATTAGATAATCCTAATTCATTTTCATTAGTTTTTATAACAAAATAGAAGACATGTCGCAGAGCTTTTTATCAACTTCATAAAGGGTCTTGATTCTATTAGGAGTAATCTATTGCTTGGTTATATACTGCTTTTATTAGAAGCAAAAAAGGTTAACGTTAGCACAATTGTTGGGAATGAATGGAGAGTAATATAACCATAAGCAAATTCTTTTAATTTATAACTAGATTTCATAGTGGTGCAGCTCTTAAATTGTATGGGGTCAATATATTTCTACATCTATTGCTGTAGACCATTAAACAAAATGTATAGCTTTGTTGAAGCCTCCGTTTATTAATTTTTTTCTCTACAGTAGTACAAGATTTTAAAAAAAATATGCTTTTGGATCAGGAACATGATCAAGGTGAATTGACATTAACATTGACCTAAAAGTAATGTATAGAGGACTGATCGAAACCGGGTACCCAGGCACTCCAAATTTTTAGCATCGCTTCTACCTGATTTTGGGTTTGCGAGAAACATTCTAAAACCGAGGGTTCGAATACCCAGTTTCGAGTACCCGAAAACGGTTCTAAAATTAAATAGTTCAATTCCCGGTTTCGGGTATTTGATTTCGAGTACCCGGACAGCCGGTTCTACAACCCCAATCTACTAAGTATAACAACCAAATTAAATGTTTTATAATTTCTTAATATTTCCGATGCCTTTCGTGTACACGTATGCACTGGTAAGTGTGTATTATTTGGAAATTAGCGAAAACTATGTGCATTTAATAATTTATTCAAAAGAAAGCAAACATTTTTCTAAGTGAAAAGGAGAAATTATTCCGTACCCTGCATTCTCGTCGGATACATTGTTAAGTTATAAGTTTGTTGTAGTCACACAGAATATACAATATAATTGGCTATAGCGCATTTATTTGTATCGGATATTCATATCAAACTGCAGGATAAATGGGTGCAGATATTGTTTGCGAAAACATGCTGCTTGTAGTCAATTAACACTATGTATATTTAATTTAAAAAATTACAGACATTCTGCAATTACTGCAATTAAATATATTTAAGGCAAATTTGACAAATTGTTAAGAGGCTGAAATATGATACCCGTATGAGCGTATACAGCGTTATAATAAAGAAACAGATCAGGCTTGTGTGCGGAGTATCGTTTACTTGGTGAAGAATTGCTTGGGCCCGTCAATTTTGTTATCTCGAAATGCACTTTTTTGAAGAAAAAATATTATGAAGGATTAATCAGAAAAGTGTTATAGATTTTTACATTTTTGGATTATACAATTAATCGAAATAAAAACAGAATGGGCAAATGACAAAGTAATGATAAAAACTAATTTATAATATGTTGAAAATGTGCTTCACCAACTGTCTTGCTGTAGGTTAATCAGTTTAAAGGTTCATGTTGTGCTTTTTGTACTACTTTTGGGGAAATTTCTCATGTTACATGTCGAATTGACTGTTTAAACGTATCTATCGAGTTGACTTTAAGTTTATTAATCTCTAACGTGGCCTCACAGGAAAGTGTTGTTATCGGCTTATCTTGTCCCTCGTCCACGTATCAATCGCCGCGGAAATATTGTGTTTAGGTACTCTCTTACTCTACATAATCCGAAAGAACACCACCCTGTTGAAACTATAAACTTGAACTTAGTGAATCAGTTTCGTTGTTATCTGGAAAGAGAGTAGCTAAAGCTGGACATATTAACCTTTTCATTACTCATGATTTTCTTTCAACCAGTGAGGCTTCCTCCCAGTACCCGTTTTGCCTATTGATCTGAGCATCTAAATAAGAAGTTGCGTTATTACCTGTTATTTCCATCATTATTTCATAACTCATATCGCCTATCCAATTATTCTTGGGAAAATTGTGCCTTATAAGGATCCCACTTTTCTTTTCTTTAATGTCGTTACGATGGTTCTGTGAATATCGTTATTACATATACGTATACACTTGTGTGCTAGAAGTACGAGAGTTTTCCCGTACTAATAATAATATTTTTTCGCTTTATCTCTTCGGGCTTACAAGGACGACCACTTTTAACATTATCACTAGCACTGGTAGCTCTCCACTTCATTGCTGCACTTTGCGTCACTATCGATTGACTAACAGGCGAGCGATTTGGGTATTTATCATTGAACGTATTACCGACTTCACTATGACTTCTATCTTCGCAACCTAACATAGTCAAAATTTTTGTGTATTCATAACAATATAAGAACTTTCAAATTTGATTACTAATTACTACCTAACTGATAAATTAAATGCAGGTAAATCGATTGTAATATTCTACAAACTTAGATGTTAATATTTCGAAAACCATTGAAGATAGGCAATGTTTTATGAAAAATCGGGCATCGGGCATGTTTTATGAAAAATATCTAGAATTAATTGGAGAATCTAAAAATGTAAAATAAAATAGTGGGTGGAATCCGAGTGATTCTTCTTCTTTGATGCAGTAGGCGGGTATTCCGTACAAAAGGTTGATCTGTTTCCTTATCATAACCCCATATATACTTACAAAAGTAAAATAATTAGTAAGTGTTTAAGTAGTACAACATAAAGGTTTAAATGAAATTATTTAAAAATTTCAATTTTATCCTTTCACTGCTATAATCCTGGCCTGATGATGATGATTTATGATTAGGCATAAAACTGGTCGCCAAATGAATCTGTGAGAAAAAGGACCTAATTTTATTTAACCATTTATGACGATTACCTCACACAAAGTCAACACTAATTTTCCAGAAAAAAACTGTACTTTCGAACTAGCTATGTTTTTAACTGACATATTTGACTCTGCTCTAAAGTGAAAATACCAATGTGAATGCAATATAGTACGAATGTCTGCAATAAAAGTGTATCAAGTACATATAAATTCTATAAAAACGCGTTTAAGATATTAAGTATATTGATTAGAATTATTTTAGATTTAAATTTATAGAACTGAGGAATGAGACTTAAAAATACAGTATTTTCAATAGATCGACAAATCACTTATTTACGCAAAACGAGTGGTTTATATAAATTAGAGAAGGTTGTATTAGTTGATTCCTTTACATAATAATATACATATACATTTTCAAGCTCTGAACAATATGTACAATCCTGATTCGCATTTATCTAATCATGAAAATATTGAGTTGTTATCGCGTAAAAAATGTTGCAATTTTCTTTCCTCCAAATCGGGTAAAAAAACGAGTGTAATATGTTTACAACGCATGAACTGCTTGGAAAAAAATGATGCTTGCTCATAAGCTACCGACTACTTTATAAATGTACAGTGCGGTATTCATTTGACTAACTAACATTCCAAATATGTTCAAATCTGTATTGGGCATAGGAAATGTGCTGTGATAGATAATTAAAAAAAAACGTAAAACAAGCTTTCCTTTTTTAAAATTGTATTGAAAAAGTCAGAAACTGTCAAGCTGTTCGCAATGATAATCTTTAATGTTCAATATTCTGTGTGGTCCCAGCCTTGTATAAACACTCATTAATAATCCAGATGTTTATTATAGTGTACTAGTGGTGTTTAGATATGAATTTGACCCTCGACCAGTAAGATAATAACTGCGTGAATCAATTTTTCTCAGTGAACTTTGGTAGAGGAGATGTTGCGGTTGAAGCTCTATTGGCAAAGGTTATCGTTGTGACCAGCATTTTTATACATTTACTTTTTATTATAAATGATTTAGCACTAAATATCCGAGGCACCTTGATTTTATTGTAACATTTTATTAAATTGTATTTTAAATGCCAACTAAATATCATTTTCTGAAGAGGTAGTAATATTTGACGCAATGACACGTTGTCGATTGACTAATGCATTGAACTTTAAAAATTGATATACATCGAATTATTAAAAAAAAAACGACGCGTTTCTACTTTTTCCGTTGTAGTGAACAACAAGAAAAATGGCAAAAAACTCTCGCATTAACAAAAGCGTATAGTAATCTTAGAGACAAAATTGTAGTAGCTGACGTATACGTAAAGAATATTAATGAAGATTATTAGCTGAAATTGATTTCTCCCACATAATATCCATTGTAACACCCTCCCCCCAAGAAAGAACGTCCACATAATATGTATTATCTCGAAGATAATAGGTGCAAATAGCTTTAAAGTTTCGTTTCTGCATTAGAATGTTTTTCTTGTTGTGTAGTTATGTTTAAATCAAAATCGTTGTTACGTTTCATTTATAATTAATAACCTTTTTCCACAAAACTAAATAGAGATGTTACTTTTTAAAATTTTTATAACGTTGGTATTGTTGCGACCTTTCTTTTAACGTTTTACCAATACGATATAATATTGTGAACTTTTCTTGAATGTCATTGAATACGAATTAAGGTGCAAAAAATATTGAATGTTGTAACTACTGTATATGATAAAATAATTGTGAAAATGGAGTAAGAAACTGAAAATATGTACATAATTTAAACTACGAAACATAAAAATAATGAAATTGAATAGCTATGTATATATTCCTAAAGTTATCGACGATTTGTTAATAATTACGTTATGTTTTTATAAATTTGACAAACTTCCAATAAAAAGAAATTATTAAATTAACAAGTAGTTTTATTTTTTTGGGAATGTTTCATTATAACTAACGGGTGTCCCAATCGAAATTTCGGGATTTAAACTCTTAGTTTTTGGAAACTTGCACGTACTCAAATTACCGTGCCAATATTATTTTTTAGAAAACCCCAAAGGGTGCAGCATAGTGGCATTAAATCGCACAACATTGAGAGGCAACCAACCCCCCAGGAAATTTTTCGTGAAATATATTTACAGATTTTCTGGCAGTGTAGCAAGTAGCGGAAGAAAAGGTTATCGTGATTCATATCTTTCAGAAGAGACCATAAAAAGTTAGTCAACATCTGACAATATCGTTCGCCATTAAAAATTACTGTTTCCTCACTCCCATTTAAAAAAAAAAGTCTGGTTTCAGGTTAAAATCCAAACGGTTACACGACGAAGATACAGTGGTTTCTCCAGATTAGTTTTACAAAATTCGTTATCAACTTCAGTCTGTTCGAAGACCCAATCCGTAAAACATATGGCGATTTTGATGGTCCATAAGCTTCGGTTCTTTTATTATAACTCACTGCAAGAATGATTTTGAAATGCTCAATTGCTGCGGCCGATGACGATGAAATCTTTGGATTTTCGATCACACTTCGGTCATTCACCCAAGCGATATTTTCGATTGAGCGGACATTATGTTCCCGTAACGGTTTCTTGATATCATAAACAGAAACAGCCTGCTCCTATTTTGTAATTGGATTTCTAATTGCTGAATTGCTAGGCATATGATTTCTGACAAGAACAAAACGAAGTCGATGAATAGTGTTCGCAGTAGAACGCGCATTTTCTTAATATTTGAATAATGTTTATGCGTTCTTCAAAGGAGAAGCGCTGCATCTTGAAACTTACAGCTTTCTAGATGACGTATATACATTAAATCAAGATTTTATTTCTTATTATGGAGATTTATCAACCATATCAAATGCCGACATGCTTACTGTTGTTCATACGTAAGAATCAAAATTAATATAATCATCACATAATTTTCGATGTAACTGATAAAGCCATACTAGGACTTAGGTACACCGTCCCCATGGCATCATAAGGCTTTTAAAGTGGTTGTTATTATTAGAGTGTTATTTGAATTATTCGATTTAGTAATCTATGGATGGAGGTGAGAAACAAACAACTTTCTTTCGACAGCATCTTTACCAAATTTCCGTGAAAAAAGTTTAAATTAAAACACTTCGATGGGATTGTTTGCATAAACAGTACATTTAAACATTCAGTAAAATAAATTGGACCATTTACTAAATAAATTTCACCATCTACGGATTTGGAATCATTTGAACCCGGGTTCGCAAGGATTTCAAGATTGGGAAGGACTTCTGGGATTTGGATTTGAAGACTAGGTTATCACAGATACCAAAAAATTAAACATTTGGCCAAAAATTAAACTTGAATTCAATTTTTACAAATTGTTTATTAAATTTAATAGTCCATTCAAAATTAGCTATCGGAAAGGAATTAAATTAGGTTTTTATATTCATATGAGTTTAAAAAAGCAATTTTCAATATTTTGCATTGTAAAACTTTAAATAAAATAAACACTAACACGCACATACATAATTTGTTTAATTTTCTCTAAATCTTTTTCAATTTGCAAAGAAACAAGTAGATCCCACAATTTAAAATGTTAAAAAACCCCGAATACTTTTAAAAAAGAGTCTCATTACAACACATATAATATTTGTTCTTGTTTATAAGTTGACTGGTGATTTACGAGATATTGTCTTTTTCATCGACAAAACAATTCACCTTAAAAGTGATGTTAATTGCGGTATAAATTTTATAATGGTGCTTCGTTATCAAAACTGAACGAAAAGATTCGAAGCGTTGTTGAGTTAGGCCTTTACTAAGATCGCAAAACAACATCGAACAAAAACCTTCACGGGAAATTTTCATTTATTTACAAAATTGCTTTTTTAAACGCTCACTGTAAACAAAGCACTTGACCGATTTACTTTAATTTAAATAGTATCGAATCTCAATAGCACCATCCACTGGTCGTTTGTAGGAACTTAATACGCTACTCTGGCGGTGTACACCTAATATAATAAAATTAGTAACTTGCCTATGTTACTACGCATGCTGTAACGTTTCTTTACACTACAAAGTGTTCTAGAACTCATTTCCATGTAGTGTGTCCCCCGGATTATATTTAACATTAAGAAATATCTCTAATTCTGCACTATTCTACACTAAATATTTTACCCATACGCTGGACGCGACTTTTTACTGCGTCGTGGTTTTATTTCTTGTTTTAACAAATGCTTATAAAAGAACACTCAATTTTCCAATGGAAATGGAATAATATTAAGTTCTATCATCATCAATCGTCAGTGTTTAATCAAATTCCTATTTTTTTTTATCAAATATGAGTTATTCTGATGACCAAGCAGCTGTCCAGAATCTGTCCGAAGTATAGTATTGATGCAGCTATTGGTAGTGGTTTGTAGGTGGACAATTATACCTTTTCAGATTAATATAAATTTTTGTGTAAATCTCGAATATCTTTTCTAAACCTGTTACTTACAGTTAATATTCATAGCTTTGTGACTAGAAATGCCAATCAAATACATGCATACTTGCTAAATATTTTCGTAATATTACATCAAGGCCAACAACTTGCGTAGTGTTCGTTTCGTTACACACGAACTTTCTTACTATTTCGCTTTCCAAAATATGCACGCTAGTTAAAAATATATCATCAACCGGGGTGAAATGGCTAGATTTTTGGTCAATTTTTATTTACGCATTTTTTTCTAAAATTTAAACATTGTGAATTGAGCAATTTACGGATTTGACCTTTATAAAGAAGCATCATAGATTAATTACCAATAGATGTATATATTTTTAAAAGTGCTCCCACCCTGCGGTTTGGGGTGATTTAAGTCACCAATATAATTTGAATGAAAACGCCAAATATACTTAGCGATACAATTTGGGCTACTTAAGTTATTACAAAAAAAAATCAAATAATATTTTTAGCTAATTTTAAGACTAGGTACGGCCGTCAACATCTTTCTTGAGAAGAATCTCGATAGTACACGTCGCCTAGTACTTTAAAATGCGAGGCAAGCTCCAAATCACCTCAAAAATTTCTCTAAACAAAAAAAATATATAATTTTCCGAAAAACACGCGAAATTCAAAGAAATTTGGTGCAGATTTTCCTGATGTAATAAAGTGTACGAAACACGCTACGAGATGCCATAGATATAATATATAACTAAAGTTGTCACTTATTCAAGAAACTTACAATCTACTAACTTACGTTAGACGTTTATAACCGACACCTACGGGCATATAGTTTTTAAAAGGGCATGGGCGAATTACAAAGCTGTTAACTTCGCTATTCTGAAAATGACGCGGCTATTAACTGAATACGTACATGCCCAATTCTCCTCAGTTGACGGTATGTATAGAAGCTTGTGAGTGACAGAGTTGTAGGACATACGTGCAAATACGCAATTAAGTACCTACGAGGATGGTATTAGAAATACCCGTATTTGGAGAGATGGTGTTTTGTGTCATAATCTGCATTACTAACAGTGAGCATTACTCTTTAGTCGACGTCAAAATTTCGGAGAAATTCATCGAGTAGTGTTAAGAACCCTTGAAACTGACCAAGTTTATGTATTAGTGAAATCATTTTTCGGATGGGAAAACGTGTGCAAAAGTAAAAGAGAAGCTGGAAACGGTTTATACGGACCGGAAAATCTGGTTTTGATGAGGGGCGGCCAGTTTGGGAAAGATTGCTGATATGGTGAACATTTCAATTGAATGTGTGCGAAACTTCGTTCACCAAAAATTGAGCATGAGAAAACTATCGTCAGGATAGGTACCGCGTCTGCTGACAACTAATCAAAAAAGGAATCGCGTCATAACTTCAAAGCGATGTTTGGACATGTTTGGACGCAATACCGGGGAGTCTCTGCAGGGCTATGTGACTGTAGATAAGACATGGATACATCAGTACACACTAGAAACCATGTTAACAAAAGTGGGTTTCACACGGCGAACGTGCAAGGCATAATCTTAATTGCTTGGAGAATGGAATGCTAATCACGGGACAGTACTATACTGATTTATTGGACAGTTTCTACGCTGAACTAAAGAGAAAAAGGCTCCACCTAGACAAGGAAAAAATTCTCTTCCATCATCACGCCCAGGCCCACTTATCCTTTCGCCATGTTCGCCAGATTTAGCCTTCTGTGGCTTTCTTCTTTATCCAACAAAAGATGGCTTTCTGGAAAGCTGTTCGCGTTAAATTAAGAGATCATTGCCGAAACAGGTGCATATTTTGCAAGTTCAACAAATCCTATTATTTGGATGGCTTAAAAAAATTGGAACATCGCTGGACTAAGTGTATAGAGCTTACATGGAGATTATGTCTAAAAATAAATGCAAAACAATTGCGTTATCTTCATTAACACAGGTATTTGTCGTACCATCCTCGTATTAAGAACCTGCTCATAGTACGACCAACATTACTGATGATATTTATTGAGCGTTGCGATACTATTTACTAAATGTACTGTCTAATGGATAGTTAAACAGAAATAATTGTACAATAACATCTTAAATAAATTGTAATGCTAAAAATACAGCAGCAATGGTGAAATAGTTTGAAATAATCAATTACTTCGTTTAAACTTAAATTCATGATTGAATACGTTTGCTTTATACATTTTCACATAATAAATTAAGCAAGTTATTGAAAGTACAAGATATATTAATAACTTAAAGTGCCAAATGCCAATTATGCATAGTTTAAATTAAACTATAGATATAAGATGATTTATAAGCTGTAACTATTTACTATATATGTACATAATACATCTACATATTATAACGTTTTTAAAACTTTCTATGCATACTTACTTTCTACAGAGGAAACATTTTTCTAGAAAGTTCTGCTTCTTCTATTATAGAAGTAAATAGGGTAATTATCATTTAAGAAAACAAGAAATTATATCTTGCAATAGGACGAAAAGTCATTTCGGAAATACAACTACTATTCACCTACAAATTAAGAGCAATTCTAACTTTTTCCACGCTAAGAGAATCCTCATATTTTACGTCGGTGGAATCAGCAGGCACGTTGGTCTGTGAGTCTTTGAATAAATATTTTTGTAGAAAGAATCATTGGCCCATACTTCTCCAAGTAATGATGAAAAAATACAGTAATTTTTGCGAGAACACTTTGCCAGGCCTATTGCAAGGTATTCCTTCACAATAACGTGCAACAATGTTTCTTCAATATGACGTAGTTCCTATGGCCACCCCCGTCTTTCGATTTAATTCCAATAGATTTTTGGCTGTGGAGATATATAAAAGAGGAGGCTTATTTTACAGAGTCTGTCAAAATGGATTGTCATGTAGTCAAGTGGTCATTGTCCGCATTCACGAAGGAAAGTACACATAAATGAGGATAATTTGAATTATGTTGCCAGAAACTTCAGTCTTAGATTAAGTACGTGTATTAACAATTTTGACGGTTAGTTAAGGAATTAGATGTTTTATTTTCCTTTGTTATTATTTCCATATTAACATTTTTTTTTAATTTGAATTTGTTAAGAATGAACAAGAATTTAAAAAGTGGTAATTTTTAATTGTAATTTTACCCGAAAGAGGCTTTAATATTATTAATTTTTGTCTTGTTTTAATAACAAAACACATCAAGTTGTTTTGATTGTTCATAGATACACAACTTACAAAGTATGAAAATTGTGATTTGCAAATGATCGCCGAAACACGAAAAAATTCTGGTAGGGTTTAGTACTTTGCGTAATATGAAAAGTAAAACTTATAAGGTGTATTCAAAATTTTGTAACTTCAATTAAAACATAAAAAATATAATGTATATACAGTGTCCGCGAAAAATTCTGCACCATATGGGTACTTCTTTCTTCAGTTTTAAAGTAACTGTGTTTGTAGTTCATATTAATTTTAATATTTGCAGCGTTAGGTTGACGGTTGAAAATGAGAATCGACGCATCCTCGAAACCGCTACCCCGGATTAATTGATTAAACTTGTGTGATGCAGAGTGTGCCGATACTTTACTGTTTTTTTTTGTTTTACTGTTAAGTAAAATGTTAAATGTCAAAAAATGTCATTATTTGGGCAAATATGAACAATTAAAAGAAAAGATAAAGAGTCCAAATCTAAAGTGTGATTAAAAAATTTAAAATTAAACTGTAAAAAAGTAGAAACTATTTTAATTTGCGGTGAAAATAGGATAAATGATTTAATTTTGGAAAAATATATCTTCTTAATAATTAAATTAAATTTTCTCTATTTTAAGAGGAACCCTCCATTTCAAGCTGATACTGATTAGTCACTAGTAAATGTAACGAATTCATTCTTTTCTAATAACAGATTTGCTTATATACTCAAACCATTTTCATCATTAGGGACATAGGTAGCATAATGTTTAGTTCGGTCTCGGGTCAAACCCCGAGTTCACAACTTTTCATATAACGTAGTTTGCCATGTTCCTCCAAGCTTGCCGAATACTTGAGGGAAAGAACACACATACGAGCGCAGGTATGTAATATTTCTATTGCCGCTCAATGCTTTACCCGTAAATGGTGAAAGATGTTGGTTATAATTATTTTTAATTCGATTACTTCAAAAATGTTTTAATTATTCAAACAATTGTTACAATTTGTGTAATTTAATGTAGCAACTGCTAAAATTCATTATATTAGCATTTCAACAATTACGGTACATGCGCTTGCACAATTAATGAACATTTTTTTGTGTATATTTTCTTGTTTTTTTTATATTAAATTTATTTTATTACACATGAGGAAGATTACATAGATAAAAATTGTTACTAACACTTTTACTGAATTGTAGGTTGAAGTATAACTTTTAAATGTATGCCGTTAGCTTACCGTGAGTTTTATGTAGAAGTAGAAACATACTTCAGCTAACTAAATTCTATAATATTGTGGGATTGAGCAACATAGCAAGAGGAAGGGAGAATGAGGGAAGAGGGAGTAATGGTGGAAATGATGTGTAAGACGTAAGGTGTAAGACGAAAGGTGTGAAACAATACAGTGCAAGACGAATGGTAGAAGACGTATAATAGAAGACGAAAGGACTTGTGTTTTTTTTTGTTTTATAGTTTACTTTGTATCTTAATATTCAATGCGTCAATAATAAATCCTACAATATGCAACAACATGCATTTCTTAAACAAATGCTAGGCAACTGTTTCTGTTTAATTTTCTTAAGTATTGGCTTCAAAGAGGATAATGCGGTTCTGATAGACTACAACAACAATGGCTGGCAATTAAATCATCTATCACCTACATATAGTTCACTATTGCACGTGGTCCACATTCTAATAGATCACATATTACCATGTAGATTTGACATTAATGCATTTAGAGAGCTATGTATAATATCTGTATTGAATATTGCCTATTCCCGATAACTTTTGAGATTGTTTACTTTTGGTAAGGCAATTAACAAGTGTAGCCTTTAATGTAGGCGTCAGATTTGTACTAGCAGATAACTTAGGTTTCCAATTTGAAATTTGAGAGAGGAAAATAAGTAGAATTACAAATAAATCAAAAGAATTCTAAATTCGTTCTAATGTGTTGAACAGTCCAACGTTGCGAGAGCCTGTACGTAAATGTTTCGTCGTTTTAACCACGATTACGAATAAATTTCAATTTAATTGAAATCTAAGTAAGTGTAGAAGCTTCCAGAATATTTACAGAAAATTTTTATATTGAAAAATAGATCTTCTCAACCTTTGTTACTGCAAGAAGGTACTTTCGAAAAAAAAAAAATTAAGGCGAGTTCCCCCTTCTAAGGCAAAACTGACAGTTTCAAGGGAAAGATTACACTGGCAATATTTTGCTATGTCTCTCAGTATATTCTTATTATATTTTTTACTGTTGAAGAGACAATATACTACGCTTTAAATTAATCTATTCGTTTTATGCTAACATTATTATTCTTATTTTCTCTACTTGTTTATGCGTGCTTCTTAAATGTACATAGGAAAATTATATTTACTTCAAGTAGATGCTGGAATTGTAACGTTTACATATTAGTTTTACTGAATATCTTTAGCGAAACAGAAGTTTATATTTCGCAGTATTCTCCTTTTAAGCGAAAAACTTATTCGGATAGCTTCATATTTAATCTACTAAAGCGCGACATATTTTAGGCAACGATTTTGATAGTAATCTTGTAGACACGAAAAATGTTTAGATATATTGCCGAAAACTCCAAGAAATACTCAACTGAATAAAACTTGACTCTAGCAGGTAAGGCGCCAGAAAATTTTTTTTTAGAATAATCTCTTCAATTATAGGAACCGTGATGTGGACAATTTGTAGCAATTAGTGAAACAATACTGTAGGAAATAAGAGTGGCAGAGTTGCGAGTTCAGGGCTAGACATTGTGCTATCTGTACGGCTAGTGATTTGAGTTCATAAACAGATCTTTTATTAGAAAAGAATGAAGTTTTTTGTTGCGTCGTCTATTGGTGACTAACCATCTGAGTCTAGTCCAAATACAATTCATGAAATTAGGTATGCTCTGATAATGAAATCATTTACTACAGATAAATGATGACTTGCAAAGTCCCTCATTTTCCATTATTATTTTTATTAAAATGTTATATAATACTTCAGAAACCCTAAGTTTTGGAGGTAATGATTTACCTATTTATCTGTATAATGTGTCTACTCCCGGTACAGGCACTGATACATCGACGCAATTGTATCCTCGACTTTTTTCTATTCAACAATTTTCTATAAATCGCAAAGCAGAAATACTGGAAAGATAATTTATTTAACTTTACTGGCTCTCTGTATCGCTATAATACTGAATAGTAAAATCCTCAATTTTTGTCAGGTAAATTTACAGAACAGCATATTCTTTTACTTAAATTTTTTTGAAAATTACTCTTTAACGATGGCGCGGCTTTAACGGTTATGTGAATTTTTATAACAAAATTGTTCCTACAATATTATTGCCGTTACCTTCACAGGCTTTTTTCTCTGTATTTATCGGCCATTAAAGAAGCCGCGAAATTTTGCAAAAATGGCAAATTGTATCAACTGTATATATAAGCAATGTTGAGGAAAGTGGACAGGAATTAAAGAAATCCATCCAAAAACTTGCAGAATATCTTATTAAAAAGCCAAATTTATATCGTTTGCAACAGAAACTGAACACACCCTATACTCGCACTTAATTTTATATTGTGCAGAACTTGTCTCCGAATATTTTTCATTTCAAACCTTTTTCTCCAAATTGGGGAAAAAAGTTATTTTCCATCCACGTATTAGGTGGATGCGCCGTATCTACTACTTTACCCTAAAAGTCTATCATACAGATATGTTTTTAATAAATGTTCTCCGTGTGGTAATGAATCGGTAGACTATATTAACCATATTTTTGTTGATTTTACTAATTTAAACAGTTAACTTAACTACCTGTAAGTACCAGCTTCATTCTTCATTCTAGCCTAGAACAATGAAAGAGTATGTACTATTCTAAGAATAATTTTAATTCAAAGTAATCTACGTTTTGTAGACTAATTTAAACAGTGTAGCTTAAATTAATCTACAAAACTTAATTCGTCTATTTGCACTTTTTTGATGTTGCAACTTCAATAAACAGTATATTGTTATTCCGAGTATTTTTGTGTTATTTAACATATCGGTTGCCTCAAGTGAATAAAACCAAATACCTTCTGATAAATATTTGTTTATTCAGATTCTTGCCACCACTTAATTTTCGTTTTATCTCCTTACTGCTATTTTTATTTTTAAATACGATCAATCAGCGTAGTGAAAGAAAGAATTCCTCTAAAACATTTTTTATTAAAGTCAGATTTACCACATAAAACTTCGAAATAAAGTTGGCCATTATGTTACCGAACCGAAGTTTTTTCTATTTTGCGTACCAGATAATATGTACTTCTTCGTACGCAAACGTGTGTTGAAATGAATTCTATTACGACACGCAATATTTGATTATTTAGTGTTGGTATTCCTGATTGATGATAATGACATGACAACTAGATTAGGCACGTTTTTTAATGAATATGGAATCTGAAATATACAGACGTAGATACTTAACTTTTAATTATTGTGATTATTGTACTGTTACAGAAATCTGAGAAGAGCCCAAATTATGATTAGAAACAAAGTTTCGTTGAATTGTTGCGTGCTTAGCAGCGTATTCAAAATATTAGTGCGTTGTAACTTACGAAACACTGTCCATTTGATGTATTTGGCTGGAAAGAAATCATTTGTACAACTTCGATTTTCTTCTTCATTGAGAAGGTACCTATGTAATCCTTACAGACAGCTACACACAGCTTACAGACTACAACAGATGACTTTCGTCCTCCATGGTGCTTTATTGTGATGAAATCGTTACTTGTATTGGCTGAATGCGAAATACTGGAATCGAAAACAATATTTGCTAGGTGTATAGCTCAGGATTTGGAAAAAGTTGCAATCACTTTAGGCAATTTTCCATTTGTATTAATCTGTATCTGGGAATATCTAATAACTTTTGCGATATGTAAGAAAGAAATCCATGATTGCAAAAACGTTTGAATATTACAGTATTGTATTCTATGTACACCGGTTCTCTACATACATCGGCGCTGCCTACTATTAAGGCAACCCAAACTGAACACCATTATAGAACTAAAACTGTATGAAACTGCATGAACTCCATACCTTTATTGCGAGGCTCAGCTTTCTCAACAAATTCATTACTTTCTTCTTTAATATCTTACATGTCTTTGGCTCGTAATCTATTGATAATCGTTTCAAAAATGCTTGTGATGTAGGATATTTTGAAATGTCTACGTTATTGTAAATGTATTAAGTCATGAACGTAGCATAGCGGACATTTGTCGTAAAGTAGAAGATTTCTATATGTTATAATGTTATTATTCCCAGTATCGAGGTTAGCTGTGATTAGCGCCACTCACATAATACATCAGGGCTTATGACTCCAATGTGTATGTTAACTTTGGAGTTCAGTTTTGGATGTGGAAATTCTTTTTCGGGTCTATTATTTCTAGAGTGTGGGAGTAAGGGGGTAACTATAGGTCCAGCCAATGACGGTAGTGGTGACACAATGTATTTTTAGAAAGAAAAATTATTAAAATTTGCTGTGGTCCTAATACCATCGCCATCCTGATTAATAAAGAAATGAGGTGACGCTAGATTTAATTGCTGACTTGTCATCTAGGTAACTTGTGCTGGTTGTATTTTAAATTTCATAGTGTCTATAACAAGAATTCTATTCGATTTTCGAAGTTCTGGTGGTTAGAAAAAGCTGAATTCTATACATAAACATAGACTTTATGTGGTGGAATATCTGAATCAGGTTAATTTCGTTTAAAAATTCTAATTCGTTTTCTATTTAACTTTAATTTGTCGAAAGGATGTTTTAGAGACACACTCTCGATTCCCATAAACGTTAAATTTAGAAAATCCATAAATTTCCCGGTTTTCTCAATTTTTTTCCCTCGTAAAACATTACCAAAGCATAAGAATATGATAAGACGTAAATAAAATGATTCTAGAATGTTTTAACGTTATTATGTACATAGCAAGTACCATTTCGCGTGATTTACTAAGTAATATTTTAATTAAATTTATATTATTATATTCAATATTTTCCATTTCCTGTACCTATGTATTTTTAAATACAAATAAAATACAATTGCAATTTTGAATTTAAACGTCAATATGCGCCTTTATTCAATGTAATCAATCTTCATATCACACAAGCTGGTGTATCTCCAATCCAGCAAAATAGAAAAAAAAATAATACCTACGCCTTCGGCACGTTTTTCAAATTTCAGGCCCATCTTATGAATCGTGTTTTCTAATATACTAATTTTAGTAGTTTTTACTCAGATCTTAACGTTCTGCTAGATCAGTGAATTATACACCCCGAATCTAGTTTTAATACTGAAAAGTGATGATCATTTTACGGGTCTTGTAGGTACAGTGACATTTTAATATTTTGTCCCCTCCTGAGAGAGGGAGTAGCCGTGCGCTTGGATTATTGTAGGATCCGCAGGTAGGTTTTATTACTCCCATTTTAGTTTATAATGGGTATTCCCAGTAAACGTGGTCTTGTGCTTTTATTTGTTCAACCGAAGTACTTGGCCTTGGCTTGGACAAAACATAATCCAGCCACTGTACCTAGCGTAAGTAATTTCTGTCCAGCACCATGGAATTCAGGTATTCAAAAAATAGTCGCTGCTTTCTTATATCGCTGGGAACAGATGGATATCCCTAGAAACATAATATGACTTTCCATTTAAAATAAACAAATTTATCTTTTATCGATTTATTTACAACACTCTGTATAACGGCATGTCTTTTTAGATACCACACGCCCAGCATTCGCTGCATACTACAGGGTTTAATCTTTGATCAACCCTGTTGTGAAATATAAAGACCTGCTCCGCACACTTGCTAAACAAGAATTTCAAACGTCTGCAAAATTATTCAACTAAAGTGTAATCTAGAGAATTTAGAATGTAACATGGAATATAAGAATGGCGTAATATGCGGTATTCTATTCTAAAAATTAACTTCGTTGTGCCACGCTGTAGATAATCGTTCTGTAAAATTTAAAATTTTATTAGGTTATCACATACGCTTATATATGTCGAATTTTAATTTCGTCCTTATTTGCAGAATAAATGAAGTTTGTCAAAGTCTTGACTCACCCTGTATAGTTAAACCATTAACAACTTACCCCACACAAAATATTCAAATGGCAACTAAAATAAATTTTTGGGAAAAAATTCGCATCCAAGTTGAATGGAAATTACATATCCTTAATTACATATACAGCTTTGAAAAAAACTGAGGAACTATTTAAATACTTTCGATGTAGAAGTTATCTAGCGACCATTTTATCGTTTTCGATTTAAATTACTTGAAAACTGTTGCATAGACATCAATTCAAAAACATTCGGCATATTTTTGACCTCTTTACGACTACCCGATCCGTTAGCATAACGGATATCGGATATATTAGAAAACTCATATCTAAGTCTCCTCAACTTTGTTCTCTGTCCTGTTTCCTAACAAAATTTTCCTGTTCTAAGCGAAACACTAGCGCAACCGGTCTCTTTCTCTAGCCAACTTGATCATGAGTAAATTTAAAAGGTGTATGAAAAAGCACACCGTATATTTTCTAGAATTTGTCTTAGGTATGTAGATGATATTTTTGTTATTTTTCATACTATGAAAAGCACTATTCCGGATTTCCTCACAGCACTTCGAAACTATTAAATTTACAGTAAACAATTAACTCCCCTTTCTGTAGAGTTTAGTAATTAGAAACAACAAAAAAGTAGACATCTATAGAAAGAAAACAAACACTAATAGATACATTATGACCAATTATAACCACTGTGGACAACACAAAATGGTCGCGATTAGTTTCTTAATTAACTGATTGGTAACAATTTATTCTTAAAAAAAAAAATAAATGTAATTCTAAGGTAAATACCTTTTGCCTACACGAATCAGTGGATCGTTACAACTGCCGAATATGACGTCATTATGCAAACAATTATGATGTAATCGATTTTACTTTTGCGTCAGAAGATAGAAATTTAGAAAATTTTAAATAAAAAATTTTAAAATTTAGAAAATTTGAAATAATCCATTACTTCATATTCAAGTTTTATATATCGTGTATATAGGTATATTTGCCGATGTTGTAGCGTAATGAACTGTCTATTATTTCACAGCTAAGGCTATAAGAATCTCGTATATCTAGCCTAATTTCTAATTCAACTCTTTTTATGAGGCTATAACGTTTGGGACCTTTACGGTTTAACATTGCCATTAGTTTATTTAGTCGTTGAGAATGTCTTATTGTTTTGAAACTTTTGTTTATTACAACTGAGTAAGTACAGGTAAGCACCTACTGTCCTTGAGAGTCACCTGTTTCTTGCTACACGAATTGCATTCTACGATTGTTGTCAATTCTTTGCAATTTTTTATGAAAGTTGGTCGCGGCATACAGAAACTAATTGACTAAATTTAAGGTAATGATAAAAAAACACGTTTATTTATTTTTTAATGTATTTATATTCACGTAGCAGGTTGAAAAGGTTACGTTGTGATCTTTTAATTAAGCGCGATAAAGCTATATATATATATACGGTTTTTAATGTTAGTCTTAACGCTTCGAATTTTATAATTTTACCTAATTATGACAAAAGTCAAAATTAATCCTACGGTCATAGCCAGCAGTGTGCATTGTACTATACAACGGAAATACATAATAATGAATATAATAACCACCGTCCTAGATATACTTACAGCTTAAACAAATTGTAACCTGTTGAATATAGGAGCCCTGTCCCAGTGAAGTTAGACTAACTAACAAAAATATGTTTTTTGAAGAAGTTTATCACGTCAAAAAAATTATTGCAATTAACGCACTTTTCTAATTATATGTACCTTAAATAGCAACATTTCAAAAAATATGCACCTATGTTTGACAATCATATGGAGTGAAATTATCCCATATTTCTTGAAGACAAGCATGCAGCTCTGGAACGATTCTTGCGAGTCGTGATCGAAGCTTTTTCTTCATATGTCACAAAGTTTCGATCAAACCTATAGATTCGTCATTCCGTTAATTCTGAGACCAGGCGCTGTATTCTTTTGATTATCGAAGCCTATTCTTCTGCTACTTCTCTGTTTGTAAAGACAATTCTCTTTCCTGCAAATTGTTAAAGTGAACACACGCAATAAGAGGCCCTATGAGAAGTCCGTCTTGAAAAACATTTTTCTCTCGTCTGATTCCATAAATTTTCCAATTCTCCATAATTATGATAATCCTTCTCAAAGCCCTACGTACTTGATTTCGAGAAAGCAACCATTTAACTGAAGCAGTTACAGTCGATTTTTTTGTTAAATTCAGCTTGAAGCTGAGCATATCTGAAGATGCCTTTTAAAGTACTCTAATAACCCAAAACTCGTTCAAAATAAAAAATTCTGCTTTATTATAGAAACGAATTCATAAATGTTATATTTTGAGTGGTTGGGCCAACGCTACTGAGACAGGGCCCGTATTTGCCGAAGTTGATTAAATCAACCATATCGCATTTAATTTTTTTCCCTCAGCAATATTCGACACCAAAACAATTCTCGTAATCAATTGAGAATAACCATCAAATGTGAGAAAGGATACAGCGCTCAAAAATATTGTTAAGTAGGTACAGTTAACTAGGTATTCAATTGATAAACTTTCTGTATTCGTAAGGCTTTTAAAAAAATCGGGGGATGGGCTTTTAATTAATTTGGAATTATCAAAAAAACTCGCTGAAGAATATAAAGCTCTAATAAAAAAAAATTGAAATCGTATACGAGCAACTTTAGACTTTTGGTTTTATTTTTCGTCCCTCCATTTTTTCTTCATTCGATTAAAATGTTTAATTTAAAATATCTTTGGAAATTGTTTATTTCATGGATATGGTTCATCTTATCCTTAGCCGCAAGGATAAAAACAATATGTATGAGTAACATGTAGAAATGGCAATAAGGCGAATTAAATTAAACGGATTTCATTCCAACATTAAAATACAAGTGACTTCAAATTAGTGTTCGTAAATGAAATGATTCTAATCAATACCAGAAAAATCACATAGAAACTTTAAACAACTTTTTTATATAAACAAACTTTGCCTACTTTTTTAGATATTTGGAGTATCGAACAAGCAGTTTGAATATTGCACTTACATTGAAGACTGAAATTTTCTTCACGCCAAACATCTACTTTTCTATCTACATATATACATATACTCGTAATTATTGGAATAGTTCCAGACGTGGGTAATAGCCATTCCACCAGGTAATATTGTCTTTACCATAAATCACACTATCTCGTTACCGGCATATGTATTATTTGAATGAGGTTCATGCGCTGCTATTAAGGTATAATCTATAACCTAGAATCGATGTTAAATGTGATCTGCACATGAAAGAAAGTTTTTGGGCGTCGCCCAGATGTCGTAATCGTACTGTAATTATTTTTTAATGGCTTCTCATAAGACAGTTAGGTTCCCGTAATTAAACTCTTATATTACTCCTGCCGATGTTAAAGTTTGGAAAACATGCGCCAAGTAAAATATTTACAAGGAAATCTTCGTTAGGAGAAAGAATACTTGCAGAAAGGGCAAATACAGAAATATCAACCTTTTAGATAAAACTACGTAATAATCGTGTAAAAGATATATTGTTCTTCCAGTTCTTAAGAACAATTTCGTTGACATAGAATTTATAGAACTATGTAATATTTTACTTTCAATTGACTTGTTAATACATCTTAGAATACTCGTATAGGTATTTGGAGAATCAATCGAAACATTAAGATCATCATTGTACGTAAAACTTTCTTTAGAAGCGATCTTAGGATTTTTTCTTTTTCAACAACATAACGCTGTTGCTGGCTATTGCACGTGGTACAAATAAACCCGATTTTATCTTATTGTCAAAAAGCCACTTTTAGTAGTACACCTATTGTAAATTTGCACAACATGAATTATTGGTTGCAGATAAATGCACACTGAATGTAAGAAGATGACTATCAAAATTAGCGGAATGTAAATGTTCGGCGTATAATTGTAAAAACTAAAATTATTGCATCATGTATATTCTCTATTTTAGATAGAGCATCTTTAGAAACTCGTTTAAATATGTAGTTTCAGCACGATAGCTATTCGGCCCATTTTTCGCGCATGGTTCGGGATCACCTTGAAGAACACTTCCCCAATAGATGGATCGGCAGAGGTGGTTCATTTCCGCGATAGATTTTTATTTAGCGGGTTAAATCAAAGACAAGCAAGATATAATCGAATGAATTAGAAGAGCAATCTATGAAATTTCAACAACACAAATTCAAATCGCTGTCTTTTCCACCTGCCGAAGAATAAGCGACTGCATTCATACTAATAGCGGACAGTTTGAACATTTAAGGCGTTATAATAGTTTTTGCGTTTGTTTTTTGTTGTTTCGCTATTTTTTTTGTCTCGTGACTATTTGTCTCAAATTTCTTATTTTCTCTTAGTGGAAACTTATTAAATATAACGGTTCGGTGGTCCAATGTGCTTGACTGGGCAGAGTTAAGCTCTATGTGTTCGAATCTCTCGCGAAGATCAACAAATTCTCTTAGTGGCTCCGGTACACTCCCGAGTTATTACTCGTAGTTGGGGTACAATTAACTGCGCTTCACCCTTTACGGCGAAGGGTCCTGGCACATTTTACGGTCATAATTCACACACTAAAAAGGCTCCTGAGGTTATGCATGGGAACACCCAAACAGTTGGCTGTTGCTTACTTTTCGTTTCCAAGTTTTGTCAAGTTCTTCCAGGACTGGTCTTTAGTATCTCAGTCCCAATTTGCTGGCAGTAGTGGTATCTCGACGTTGTAACTGTTAATACTATACACTCGTGTTTGCTAGACGTATTCAGCAATTGCTATTACCCGTGCGTTTTGTTGTGCGCCTCCTTAGTGTTTCTTCATAATAATTACCAATAAACATGCCTTTTCAGAGAACCCATCAGCGCTATCCTATTTTTATTATTGTTATGTTCTTTTTACGTGCAAGTGATTGCAAAAGATGCACGAATAAGTTATTGTTTCCATTTCTAATATGTAGCAAGTTATGCAAATGAATGGAAATTTTCTCAGTTAAGTTAAAGGAATTTTCAGTAACTAAAAAAAATTTTTAGGTATTACACCCTATTTAGCGAATAGTGAATTGTTAAGTTCCTTGGCTTCATGTTTAACTATCAATTTTACATTAACAGGATTCATAATTGTTGAATGAAATATTAATAATTAAATAAAATGTGCAATTAATAAATATCTAACCATGTTTTGTTCGCTGAATAGAATTTAATTATAGTTAAAGTATTGATTAAAATTACCGATTAGAGTTTACTAATGTTGTTTGTTAAATTTTGTAAAAAATACTTATAACTAGAGGACTTTTGTAGTCTCAAGGTTATAATTTGCAAAAATAAAAATGAAAAATGTATTAATAGAAGATTAGGAACACGGAAGGAGATTATGATGGAATACTAATTTTTATTAATTAATTGATAAAAATTATTATATTTTTTACGGAATGTAACAAACAACATTGAGAAATTTTTATCAATACTTTAACGTGTTGGTATGAGTAACTCATCTGTTTTTGAATGATGTTTGATGGTTTATTGATGTAGCTTCCTTACTCTCATAATTGTTTCTCTGATGAAGAATTAAAATTAAATTCGAAAGCTTAGAGCACCTTAAAAAAGGGAGTTTTATTTACTTCTTCAGTACAATTCTGATTGCCTTTTTCTTCGATCCAAAACGGTGTACAGTCAGCGCTAGTCAGCTGCATTAGTAACGAAACGTCAAATTAGCAATACATGCCTACATTCTTACGTTGCGCAAATTATATGTTGATCAACAACGTACCCGTACGTTTGTAACAACGTAAGTTTGTTTTTCCGTCAATATTGGATTTTGGCAAGTATCTTCAACAAGAAGCATACACACACAGAAAATCTTTAATGTATGCAAATATTTCTTGACTCGGATAAGTTTTTAAAAAGGAAAATATATAAAATACACGCATACACCTGTTGTATATATTCTATTTTAAATGGTTTTCAATAACCCACAATTTGTTATACACAAAAAATAAAATATAAATCCAAAATTATTGAGAACCTATGTATATTTGGGTCATTAACAAGGGAATGCCGGCAACCCGAAAATTTCGAATTCGATGAAACTGCAGGCAGTGAAAGCAACCTTGGCGTAAGGACAACACATTTTTTCCAGCGACTGAATCGCTCGATTTTGGGATACAGCCCCATACAAAAATTTGTGTGATTAAATATTTTTTGAAAAAACATATAACGGAGCACGCATTTGTACTGTACATGCACACAATTTGTATTGTACATTTTTTAATTTATCAAAAATAAAATCATTTTTACGTATAAAACGGTGCTGTATAATAAAGTTAGACACCCAAACACTAAAACTAAAAATGCAAACATCGTTCTGTTATTTAGACCGTTATTGTAATGCATTCATAAGGCTGTAGTTTCACGAATATACCTAATGTTACTTGTATTGTTTCAATTAGCCAACATTCCAATACTTTCTTTGGCGTCTCAAGAAATTGAGTTGCATGATGCTTTGAAAGACATTGCAAGTGTTCAACAAGAAAACATTTTCTTTTGAATATTTAACATGATCAGGGTTTAGAAGAACCACGTTAAGCGCAATTTGTAAAATATATATATAAAAATGAAGAAGATTGAATGTTTCTGGCTTAAATGTAAAATCCAAATTGTAGGATATTGGAAAAATGCTAAAACCAAGCAACATTCTGCCGAAAGTGTGCAAAATAATTTCAAGAAGATGAAATCTCTACAGCAATTCAATACATCGTTTTCGTTAATTTTGAATGAAGTACGTTTATCAAATTGAAACCTGTTTATCAATGTAATAAATACCCATTTACCTATTATTGTTGACTTATTTTGTGAGAAGCGAAACAAACGTTAGGGACTTTTCATTAAACATTAATAAATGTATTCTTTATATCAATAAATCCGTTTATTGAATATAGTGTATTTACGAAAGTATGTGTTCATAGATGCAATAAATAGCTATTTATTAAAATGATAAACTCGTTCGTTGGACCAATTTTGATATAAGAATTGTTACATTAACGTATTTTTTTATTATATTTACGTACCTTTTCCGTTCAGTGTAGTTGAGAGGCAAGATTCGCAGAGGGGGCATCCATACGAATAAATTTGTATTGAGACTGTGTAATATGCTTCAAGCTTATTAGATATTTACAAAAATTTTAAAATCCTACTCATTTTTGGAGTGGGCTATACCCGAGAATCAAGCCATATATCCGCTGAGATAAAATCTTGGAAAATATCCCCTTGGCCCCCTCAGCAGGAGAATAACACTATGTTTGTGGCTATAGCGGATTACGTAAAACAAAAGAGAACATTGTGGCAATCTACTATAACATTCCAAGAGTAAGAGCTACGTGATTACAGCTATATGTGAACACAGGCATTTATTTGGGCTAAAAAACACCCCTGAGAGTCTACGTTTTTAAAACGTTTGCAACATACATTTGCTCAAAAATGCCCAATATTTATTAGCTCATCTATTTAGTTTCAAATTCAGCAAATTTACCACTTAGTAACAAGAACTACATAATGGGATGCAGGTTCAGAACACATACGCAAACTAACAACTGAAGGATCAAATTTCTTAACGTCACTGCTTCACGTTAATTATAGCAGCGTTATTCCGAAATTGTGTACAACCTTGGGAAAAGCTTTATACCGCTTGATTATGCAAGATTTTTAACGCAAATCAACACATATATTACGGGAATATCTGTTCTGCGAGACATAATCCGAGAATTTATAGGCGGATTTTGTTTCGAGAAACTTGATTTTACATATTTACATATGGAACAGCTACGTTGTATTCTTTTAAATTTTTGTTACTGACTTTCACAAAGATAACCTTTGTCAAATAAATTAATATTATGCGTGTATATAACGAACTATGGTTATCAGGTTGCTATTTTTATTCAGCTACATTGTTGTATTAACTATCACACATAGCGCGACTAACGAAATTAAGCTAATAAGAGGGACGCTTGTAAAAACGAAAATATACACAATCTATCACGATATGTGTGACGTGTGAGTACATACCTCAATATGTTTCATCCCAGTTTTGCAACTTTTAATAAACAGATAATGTTGAGTAAGTCGTACTGATTTAGGAAAATCCCCTATTGCAGGTACGGCCTGTAGAAGGAGGCAACAGCCAAAATGGTTAACCATTGGGCCATTAATTCGTCATTGGATAATCCAGTCATTTGGTGTCTGCTTATGATATGTTTTAGTTATCATTTCTATTGCTTTGTTATCTTTATTATTTCGCACCTAATTTTTATAAATCAATCGATGTATATTTTCCTGTTTCTGTGGTACTTTCCATTTTTCAAGAAGGAGAAGAAAAATCACTTCCCAAGAGCAGGATGATAAGCATTTTTCGGTGGAAAGCAGAGTGGTTTCAATACGTTTAAACCTGTTAGCAGCAGCCAGGTGCTTTTGAAGACAATATTGAAATGACAACAATACTTATATATACAAGGTGAGTCGGAAGGAACGGACCAATCTCGTGTCGTACACGCGAAAATTATGTATGTTCTTATCCGGCCTTCTTTTGTTTTCAAGTTTTAGCGCAATTAGAACATATTAACTAGCCTTCTTGTAAATTGTCCGAATTTTCGCTTGCTTTCGAACTAATATGTCTGAAATAAAATAAAAATGTTCTTGCATTGACTACATTAAAAGTTTTTACATTTAAAAATCAGAAAAGAATTAAGAATTAAAAGAAATTAATTTTTGTTAGTCTATGATATTAAAAAAAATATGAACCCTATCGTGAGTTCCGGTTATCGAAAAATATCACAGAAAATATAGATAAGGAAAAATAGCGTCCCAAGAATACTCCATTCTTTCTTTTTTAAGAATTAATCTCCAGTTGTTGCAAGCCTTTGCGGTAACAAAAGAAAATGAAGATCTTCCTAATTTTGAAATGGTTGCTCTCAGACTGTTATTAAAGGAAACTTTGGATAATATAAAACGAAGACATTTGTTTTTGCATGCTGTGTTCTCATAAAATGTTACTTTGCACTTAGGAAAAGAGGAGTCGAAATAGTATTTTAAACACTCTGAAAATACTACTATTACTAATAATAATAATACACGTTTATTATCCAACAGGTAGACCCAAACAATTGCAAGTACACAAATCATAAAAAAAACATATCCATACAAAATTAATCCCATCTTGTTCCCCCCTCCCTTCTTCCTACTGAAACAAGTCACATCGCCTATTAGCCACCTAACAAAGGGTGTATGTAGGTGCTTGTCTCACAATTAGAGATGACAAAGGCAGGTGAAATTATTACTTTTCTGCAGTGACTAGACAAACTCGTGTTTTGTCGACTGTCGGGGAAACCAGTAGGCAACACGAACCCGTTTTCATGAGACGAATAAACACGAGTCTGCCTAGTCGCTGCAAAAGAGTAATAATTTCACCTGCCTTGGTCATTTCTACTCATAACGTTTGTCCTTGTGAATGCAAGAATGAAGCTACTAGCATATACAAGTAAGTTCATTCGTTGAAAAAGGAACAGTCCATGTCATCCCGCAGCAATGTCTGTCGAAATTTCTAACAGACGCCATCCCTTCTCTAGCATGCTATGCCTTCCGAGTAATCCATCCTGCGCAGTACTCCTCTCAGGATATATCCCATCAATCTTACATATATAAGAGATATTCGAAAAATTTTCGATGGAGGCCATATAAGCTTAATAAACCACTGGGATACCAGATTAGAACAGCATATTCTAGATTGCTCAGTACAAAAGCATACAATGATTTTAATAAGGTTGTATTCTTGAAGTATTTAGAGACACGCATAATAAAACCAAGAGATTTTATGACTTCAGAACAAATACTGCTAATGTGCGATTTAAAGTCTTTAAATTCAAGGTAACGTGGTAAATTGGCACCACTGGTCTGGTGAGGGAATATAAGAGGTGAAGAAGAACGGGAATAAGTAAGTACGCAAAATTTCTTAACATTCAGTTTGATCTCGAAACGTTCACACCATTCTGCCAGCACATCAAGACCACTTTGAAGTTTTCCTGTGTCATCAACTGAAGATATTTCCGAGAAGATTTTAATATCATCTGCGTAAGCAAGGATTTGAAGAATTCAGGAGCAACCCAACGCAGTGACGCTACTGCTAGGCAATCGACTTGTTGCGCTCTAACCATTATTTATTGTTTTTCAAATCTATGTGATATTAATCTTATTTCATAGTAAACTAAAATATATATTTATTCATCATGCAAGAAAATATTTTCGAAAAATCTCTCAAAAAGTTTAAAGATTAGGTATTTACTACAAATGTCAAATAGTACCTTACGCTTGCAAAGTTTATACATTGTGAATTAATTTATTGTTTATAGTTTTGGGTGTCACAACTCCATCTATTCATCGATTTAATAATAGACATTCTGTAAACACGATACATATAGGCGCCTATAGAGCTTTTCACCCTAGCTTCCAAGCAGTGCGCTAATGAGAACAGAGGTAAGCGTTGCCAGATTTAGCCTATTAAATGCATTGATACAGCAGGTTGGTACTGTATACTCACCTACAAAAATGATGTATGTATTCATAATTATAAGACAATTACAAGAAAAGTAGTTCAATATTATTTATTTCTCAGAGACAAATTTTTAGGATGCAATGTGAAAGTATTCAGACAAGTATCTACAAGAAACTACAATATAATTTAACATATCAATCTTAAATAAAACAGGTACATTGAATTGAGATATCTAACAGTGAAGATTATTAAGGTGAACCTGGTAAATGTGCAATAAATTTGGTCATTTTGCATTTCATCTAATTTCCACATATCTTCTAAACTCAAAAACAAGCCATCAAAAAACATGTAATAAACATCTGACAAAATATACCTTTTATGTAATTTTGATATCATCATAAGGGCAGGTTTCAAAGCTTATGTACTTTATAGTATAGCAAGTTATTCACTTGCCCCGATGAATTAATCTAGTTTAACACATAGTAATAAGGTGGCAAAAGTAAAATAAGTATGTCCCATGTTTTTGTGTTCTTGTACTTTTGTCCTTTTGTGCTTTTATGTTTTTGTGCTTTTTTACTGTTGTGCTTTGCATTTTGAAATCTGTTCTACCTTGCGATTGTGACACAACCTACCAGCAAACTCAATAATACTGAGTTTGCTGGTAGGTTTGATAGTAATTTATTGAGAAACCACTCCTCGTACTCTCCAGCACAAACTTCATCATGAGTATCTGCAGTATTTTTTGCACAGAAAACGGTAAAAAAATATCAAAGTGCTGATTTAGATTGATCATTATTAATAATTCTTTCTACTTACGGTAATCAATACAATTAAAAGATGTAGAATTTTTATAAACAACTAATTTGCTTATTAATAGATAGAAATTAAGGCAAAATGTGAATATAAAACACTGAAGAGAAAAGAAGAGCTGAAACTGACAGGTGACAAAATTTAAATAATGACCTCCCTAAGAGAAATCCCCCGAAAGGCGTGGCAACAACGCTACTTCCAAACAAGGTTAGTTTTATACAAATTGTTGTCAACTAGCACAAGAGGGGTATACTCCGTAAGACCTAATACTTCGAGGCCGGGGTGAAACGCTCTATATGGAATAATGCTACTTAATAGTGTGTTATGTGCAAACATTTGATATAAACCTTGTTTGGCTGCATCTTGGAATTGTTTTGGTTACGCAAAAAAGTTGTTTGGCGGTTTTGACGTTCAGTTGTTTGATAAAGTTATCTTTTTAGTTATTTTTACAAAAAAATCTTCTAGTTCTTACTTCAAAATTAAAAACAAAAAAAAAAACTAAAACTGGGAGAATAACAATTCTTATGATGGTCGGTTATGGTGACCATAAAAGAACAAAACAAGAAGTGTGTGGTTCTTTTCAATGAAGACTACCCAAAGAGGGCACCAATTACTCAATCTGGGCAAAACTTTGAAGCATTTTAGAGAAATGGGTCAAAACTCTTCCTAAATGTGGATCACGAAAGATTGCAACTAATGAGAAGAGAAAATTAGATGCGTTGTTAGAAATCGTCGAAAATACACATTTCACGCAGTAATTATTTTTAAATTGTAATTCGATTCGTGAATTCAGTGATAGGTTAGGTCAATGGGTTTCTTTATTGAAAATGCCACCTCATCGACTCTAAAACATTACAAATTTTTTAATTTGGGTTTGTCGAAGTTCATTAATAATTGATTTCTGGTATTATGATCATATGCCTTGTATAATAAAATGAAGCGCAGTCTGTGTAATAGCACGTAAAAACCTATACTAACAAGTTTAACCCTCAAGTGCTATCGTGGGGTGTTTCGGAACCCCAGAGGTC
>LR737384.1:14944381-14956090 GCA_902655005.2 Marronus borbonicus | reverse complement strand
AGCAGTTGTGTTACCTGAAAACACGATAGTACTTGAGGGTTAAAAAATACGTCGAAAATATGAGAGCGAGCGCTTTAAACCAGTGGCATAGGAAATCTAACATAAAATTGGCTTAACATTTTATGTAATTTCAAAAATGTAATAGTATGCAGAGTATTTCATTTAAAATAATTAAATTGCTATTGAATTTTAATATAATTGATGCGTATCTGTCAATGTATTTTACGAACTAGCTTGACTGATACTATTTACCACATTTTCAGATTTCTTCAATTCATGCTCTTCCCGATACCGATACTTGCAATTTCCGGTACTATTAGTTGATATATGTTATACCAATAAACAAATCGGATTTAACGACACTGCATCTAATAGAGAAAAGAATTTTGTAATGGGGATACTGGATGCTATCACCTAACGTGATATCATACCTATGAAATACACCCTTCTCTGATAGATACGTTAAATAGAGCTATTAGATCAAATTCGATTGTCAACTGGAATATTGATACCTATTTTTGAATTTATTTTTAGCAACAGGTGTTCTGGTGAATGGTTGAAATCGCTGGTAACTTCTACAACAAACAGGCAACTTTTAATCAATATTCATTTTTGGAGAAGTTTATCTTTACTCGGCAGTATCTAACAACCCTTTGATAAAGCTTTCATCATTTCAGGTATTGTATTATATTTCGCAACGAGCATAGAAATATAAATCTGAAAATACATCTGGGATAGGGATTCCAACTATTATTAAAAAAGTAGATTTTTGTCTAATATGTAAAATATTTGTATGTAAATAAAAAGCTACAAAAGTTATACAGTAACTAGTATTTGTAAATAAGGAAGCCAAGGAAAGCTTACAGAACTCGTTTTTGTTTATCGAATAGACCAACGTTCACACCTTAACGTATTTATCTGTAAAAGAAAACATACGCCTACAGCCACGTCATTGTAAAAATATACTAACCATGCATACATTTTTCTAATGTTACTAATTTAGGTTTACCGAAGGCGTTTAAATGTGTGTTGTAAACAGTAGCAATTCATTTCCCACGAAATATTAAATAATACATACACCTACATATACCCATACGTCGTGTCTACTTATGTGTGAATGGAAAGCAATTTCTTCCCTGAGCAATTTAGAGAAAACATTTTTAAATAACAATGATTCAGAGATACCTTGCTTATTACTGCGTTCTTGGATGCCTCGCGTCAATCCAGCTAAACTTTCTTCAACATTCCCTCACAAAACATTCCCTCACAAAATCTCACAAATTAAGCTAAATACTTATGTATTTAGCTTAATTTGTGAGATAATTAAGATAATTCAAGATTTTTGCAATATGCTGGTGATTATTTAACGCTCAATGTCCTCAACGTCTGGTACTTCAAGTTGGTGATTCAAATTATGTTCGAGTACTTCTCGGAGCTTTTAGGGTTACATTGAGAAAAAATGTATCAACTAGATTCTACAAGATGTCTTGCCAATTTTGAAGTTAGGTGACAATAAGGAAATTATTTCTTTATGAACATTTCCCTATAAATATGACGAAATACTATAAACTTTTATTTCTCTAGATATTCATTAAAAACAATATGTAAGTCGTTTTTTCTGCATAATTCCAACATCTACTGGAAGCAGAAAATAAACAGAGGAATGTTGATTAGATATTGAGACTTCCACCATATCACTGCGAATTAAATCCAATTGAACAAATTTGGACTCAAGCTAAAGTATATGTTGCCTGACAAAATAAAACATTTAAATTAGCAGATGTAAAAAAATTCTTTGAACAAAGTATCATTAAAATTCCATGATGAACATTGGAACAATACCATTACATACGTTATTGAAGCGAAGAAAAGAATATGGGGATGGGACAATTTAATAGATCTTCAGCCTCGTCTTATGATGAATGCAACTAACAATTGTGAGACTATCAGCAATAAGAAGATGATTTGTTTGATGTATTCTTTTTTTTTATAAACATTTCCTTACACCTAAAATGCGTGCTTCCTTGGTAAATTAAATATGGGATTGTATAAATGAGCTTTCTGTTTAAATAGGTAAAAGGGGTGTGACGACATGCTACAAATTTTTGTTTCTCTAAAGACATTCATTAAAAATTTATGTGTAGGTTTTTTTTATCTGTAGAATTCCAACATCTACTGGCAGTAGAAAATAAGCAAAGAAATTTGATTTCAACAGTAATAGATTATTGACAACAGTAAAAGGAAACGTGCAGTAAACAGAATTGTTTATGAAAGAACTTTCTGGATGAATTTTTTAACGTGACGCACGTTACGTACGTTATATGAAATATTACCCGCGAAAGTTAATGTAAATCTTCTACAATTAAATTAAAACCAGATAAACAACAATTAAAACCTTAAATAGTTGTAGCACGAAACGTAAAACAGAAGTAGAAAATTCGCAAAATTTTGTAAATAAGGTAAATAATGTTGCACTAAAAGACGGGGCAGTTTTAGTATCGTTTGATGTTTGTTCACTCTTCCCCAGCGTACCGATTCCAGAAACCATAGAATATTTCGTTGAGTTCTTAAAACTTAATAAAATTGAGTACGTCAAGATTGCAGAATGCAAAAGAGTAACTTCACTTTGCATGAATCAAAATCGCTTTCAAGTAGAGGCCAAGTACTACGGATAATTAGAGGGTACAGCAGTGAGCAATCCCATGTCTCATAGCCAACTTGTTCATGAGTATGTTTCAGTGCACGAATGCACTCAAAAATCTTCTTAACGATCCCAAAGATAAATTAGACATGAATGAAAGGTCAGGAATTTATAACGCTAAAATTATAAACGAAAAAAACGAGAGGTATCAGTTGCTATGAGCACATTATCTGATACAGATACGGAAGAATAGAATTAGAATCGTCAAGTGTTGTAATACAACGCACAAATGATATAGGCTGAAAAATTAGATGCTTACGAAACTACTTACACAAAAAGGAACACAAATTTGATGAACAGAGAGTACGCACCGTTTTATTAGGGTAAGGCATGATCTCCGTTTACAAGGGACCCTTTCGTCTATTTTTTCGTATTCGCCATGACAAATCACACAAGTTTTACTCCATGCAATCATAGAGAAGAAACACGCATTACAACACGAAATAGATAGATCAGAAGTTGAATTAAATTTGCAATACACACATCCAAACTCGGGTCAAGTTTGACTCATGCTGATAAATTTGCTAACCTCTGCATTGTAATAAATGTTGTAATGCATTCAAAATAAAAAAAAAACATTTGAAAAAATCAAAATAAGGAATTATCCACCGTAAACTTACCTTATCACGTTTTTACGGAAAAGAAATTATTGTTAGAAAATAAGCTCTATTAGTCGAGGAACGTCAAACAAAAACCATTGTTAAGGAGGAATACTGCTGAAAGGTTATGTACCTTGATTAGAGTATCTTGTGAGGTACACCATCTAACATTTTCTGGAAACAGTATGCATGTGTATTGCACATCGAATCTCTTGCTTTTATAAATGTTACAGAATACACCGACTTCGTAATGGAAGTAGGTAATTATTAATAGATACAATAAAAGAATCGTTACGTAATTCGCTGAGGGCCCCGCTTTATTTTGACAAGCCGAACTAACAAAAACAGGAATGCTATGACGTAGTTAACAATTGCCGTAACAGCGGATGTAAGTTATTTCGTGAAAAAATTTCAAGAAAAAAGTAAATCAAGGAAGGTCTCGGGATGTGTACGCGTCTTTACAGACAGAACGTTCACAATTATATTTAAATGTGTAATGTTGTTGTCTAATAAAAACCAGGAAAATGTAATTTTATTTTTAGTTTGCTGCTGCTGAACGCGCAGACTGGTTATTTTTAGTTTTATTGTGATTCACTTTGTTGGTCAGTCGATAGTGATCTATTATTACATGACGAAATTGATGAATGAGCGCGTACTTTTCGTTTTCTTCTCATTAAACGATGCAATTTATAATTCTAGATCAATATATTTAATTATCGTCGTCCGGCGTTTACATTGGCTAGTATTCAAGAAAGCGTTACAAGTGTTTCTAGAAAGGTGAATTTCACCTCTCGTTCATTAATACACATAGGGTATCCCAATCTTCAGGAGTAGTAGAATTTCGCCTATTATATAAACGGTAGGAGCTCAAAATGTTCATGTAATATAGATGAACACCGAGCCAGGTTTTATTATTTTAAATGGAAAGCCTGCATATTGTTGCTTTCACAGCATTAAATCGCTTATATCGAGAAACTTAAATTTTTTCAATGTATCCACGGGCTAAGAAAAACGTGAGTTCCGCATTCGGATATTGCACCCAAGTGGTTTTTGGTGATATTATTCGGTTACCATGACTACGAAAAACAAAACACTTATATTGCTGTTCTTAATTCTTGATTCAACACTTGAAGCACAAGAATACCAAATGAGTTGGATAAAAGTAGAGTTGCAAGCAATACGTGTGCAGTTAATGATAAAGCTGGCATTCCGGAATACAATACATATAGCGTATTCGATTGGACACTTTGGGACAGAGTAAGTGTATTTGTATCTTCTTTCATCTTTGTATATTAAGAAAGGATACATGTACACTCGCTCTACTCCAGGGTAGCCAACGGAATACGCTGTTAGTATGCTAAGGAAAATGGAGAACGGTTTTTACAAGCATTTGCGCAAACGCATCGAGGTGGAAAGACGGAATTTCAAGCATCCACTGGAGATAGATAAATAGGTAGATAGCTATTAACTATTACATAAAATTTACAATAAAGATAATTAAGTTAGTTCATAGTGCATTTCAGTTGTGTTACATGTTAGTTTTTTAAAGATTTTTTGTTTTGATTGTTAATTTAAACTTTTACGTTTACATTACTGATTGCTAGCCTGCATGAACTTAAATATTAAGTACTTTCCTGTTGTTTTTCGCTAAAAGCATACATTTGCATTGTAATTGTTCTCTTTTGAATCTACATTAGCAGAACTAATGTTTCCACTAGCAACAAATCTTAATTTGAGAAATGTTTTCGATTGCGGACATCATCGACAAGGATATCGTAACTTATACATCTTACCGGCTAAAGAACATCATTTCTTCCACTTTCTCCTAACATGCCTAACTCTTCTCAACTTGGGCTGGAATTTTAAATCAACAATTCAATAATTAATGCATTATGTTTTGTTTACTTTTGCCGTGGTAACCAAACAACAACATCAGAAATCACTTAGATGCAATTTTCAAGTGCAAGATTCGCCTTTGACTGTAAACAGCTACTTAAGCTGAAAATGTTGAATCAACAGTTTAAAAACGTTTCAATTTGCCAGGGTTTGATGTTCAATACTGAACAGCCTCTATATTTCGAAGGAGTTCTAATGCCACGTCTAGGTAGGGACAAGTATAGAATTTCATCTCGCAAAAATCTGCACTAGAATGTACATAATAATATCTTGATTATACTTAAAAGGAATATAAAAAAAATAGTAAATAAAAAGCAGTATATAGCTAAGCTCAAAAGTCTTGTTGGAAATCGGCAGAAGGTCAAAAAAAAATAGCTTGACTATGTAGGTAATACAGCTGATCTTTCAAAAAATGCAGTCTGATGGTCAGAAGGTGTAATATGATGAGGAAATCCAACATTAATGCTAAGCACATTATTTCTAAATCTCAACGGCGGAATCTTTGTAGTGACAATGTTATGGAAAAAGCGGTACTGATGCAGTCTGCAAGAAGATCGCATATTCAGAGCGAATGCAGCAATTCCGAAATTTTATAACATCGCGACACAAATGCAACAAAACGAGTGCATTCAAAGGGTTTCTATGGGTGTAGAGATATTACGCCTTGCGAATACATATACTGCCAGCCCCAAGCTCATGACAGACTCGAAATAAGTAAAGGAGAATTATTGACTTTAGTTGTAATAGTAAAAAAAAGTACCACAAGGTTCTTATATTATATTATATGGAGATAATGTTGGTTAGAAAAGTCCACTAATCGATCAAGATGCGAAGTGATGCGATCACTAACAAATAACGGAACCCTGCGGAACCGCAAGGTATTCGACATCTTGTTATGCAGAATAGCTTCTTGGCAGCGTTTCGAGAGATAATTATTTACTAAAGATATAGCTTCATCATTCAATCCAAAATATTTTCAGATTAACAATAGTTCAAAAGAGAGAAAAATTCATGATTTACCGTATCGAACGCACAAGAGAAATCTAGCTTTTCGGATGTTTGAGGGAAATGTGGTACTTGTGTATTTAAATGATTGAGGACGAAATTACAAATATTTCGAAATCTGTTAGAAATAGTCATATGAAATCTTATATTATATTGGTTTATTTTTTAACTGAGAAACTTAAAACGTGATAATACAGTGTGTCCCCGGATGGACCTATCTATGCTTGTAAACTTCCTTATTTCGCATTTTAGGACGAACAGTCACTCTTGATAAAATGTTTTGTTTGATCCTGCAACCCTTTAGGCACTACCAACATTTCCAGATAACATACAGCGTGGTTAGTAAACAAGATAACGTGAAATTTGGTTAATAGTAAAGTATCTTTTATCCATAAGGAGAGTAAAAGCGTTACTGGAAAAAGATGTTTCAAATATCAATAGATGCTCAAATATCTAATCTGAACGTTGTACCTCAAAGTTATTTCTTTTATCTTTATTAGGATTAATAAGTAATAGGTACAAATTTTGCCAATATGATTATCGCAGTTGTCTAATGAAAACAATTGCAACTAAGATTTAACTCAAATGATTGATTAAATGTCAACAAATTATCAGTCAATGTTTGAATAATATTGTTTTCAAAGCAAAGAATTTATTTAGTGAAATGCTACGGTATAGGTGCAGTATCATATGGCTTTTTAATTAATTAAACTAGCAAAAAAATTAATTTAATTAATTAATTAAAATTGCGAAAAATTACGACGTAAATGAAGAGACCATTCACTTAGCGATTGAAAATTTAGAGCAGTTATTGAAAAACATATTGTAATATTTGTGTAATAAATTGTAACCACCCTGTGTAATAAATTGTAACCATCCTGTATACCATTTAGAAATTTTGGTAGTGGCTAAAGACGCAGCGAATCTAATAGGGCTATTTCAAACATTGCAGTGTATAATTACTTTATTGATATTTACCGCTAAATAATATGGTAAATCACTGCTGAATATATTCATTTATATATCAATATAACAGGGAAGTTACCCAATTTCCATGGTTTATATGAAATTTACATAAAATTATTGACTACAAAAATATAGAATATGCCAAGGATACAATTATACATCTATGCAAAAAAAGTCTATAGGTAGTTTAATATTCTAACATTAAACAGTGCTAACGATGGTATTATTTAAAGTTGTTGAAAAACTGCCTAATGGTGTCAAAAAGTCCCACGATTGCTCTGACATGCTTCTTTTGAATTTGGCATAGTAAGGTGTATGATATTCCACATAAATCATAATCCATATGTGAGTAATTCACAATGGGATAATGAGAAAAAGATGATCCAAATTACAAAACTCTTTAATAAATAGCTACCGGTTTCAAATTCTGCACAGCTCATTTTCAAGCTGAAAGTCACCCATAAAATTACAGTTACAATTGAAGTAAGATTATTAAATAAAGTATTAATGCAGGATTAAGATATCGTTTTTTTTTGTATAAATAATTAATTGTTGGGACAGCAAACATAAATGATGAAATAAAACTAATTACAAGTAATTGTAGAAAAATGTATGAAATATAATAATAAAATGGAGGATACAAGGTACATTTTTCTTGTTATGAAAATATACAGTCATAAAGCAAAGGTATGTTCTACAGACAATTTTACAAAGAAAAAAGTTTTTTCCACTGCTACTCTATTTCATTATATTTTATAAATTTTTCCACAATTGCTTGTAATTTCTTTACAATTAGCTTTATTTCATCATTTATATTTACCATCTCAAAATTAATTATTTATACCTAAAACAAATGCAATAATTTACTCCTACATTAATACCTTATTTAATAATCTTACTTCAATTACTTGCAATATTAAGAATGACTTTCAGCTGACATAAGCTGTGCATAGCTCGCAACCGGTAGTTATCTATTAATGAGTTTTGTAAGATTTGGACTATATTTTTTTCATTGCCTCATTATTCCGCGTTAACGCATTAGAGGCAAAGTATTTTTTATTTTATTTTAATACTTTACGCTTAATAAACCGGGCTTATTCGTGGCACAAAAATGTTTAGTATTCAAATATGTTGCATAACTCGTAATTTCTATTTTATGACATGTCCCTTATATGTAAAGGGACTATGTAATGTTTTCTTTTTAATGTGTTTTCCATAACGTATATTAAAAGCAAGTTTATATCCACTGCTTGAGTAGACTGACTGGTTTTTAAATTCAAAACCTATCCATTATTGCATAATGTTGGTTTTAAAAAGTTTTAGTTCAGTATTCGTGTAATAGGCCGTCGCTCTCATCAATGCAATCGTTATCACTGAAGTGGAATAACCTTATAATCTTCTTAAATCTTTCGCACGTTTTCCTCGCTGGACCATCGTAAATCTTGTATATTAACTTCGAGAATGTTACTTCCTTGTTCACAACAATCGATTGATTATGATTTCCAGAGACAGTTGAAGGGATTAATCGTAACTTCAAATTAAAAATGTTATGTCATAACAAGAAATTCTGCGGAATTTGTCCTAAAAACAATGAAAACCACATATTTCCCAGAGATCGAATAAAACCAAAATCGCACTGTTAAATAAGAGACTAAAACATTGTATTCGTGACTCAAATCCGTCAGTAGAAGCGTCCACTAAGAACCTAGATGACACAGCAAAAAATTATATGAGAAATTAGGGCTTACTGATTATTACTATATTATTATTATTTATGCAATCAATAATCTAACACTGGATAAGGCCAACCTTTTACATAAGAAATAAGCAGGCTAGCATTTCCCCTGTAAAACTAACTGCTTTGGTAATATTGCAAATTGATATAGTGAGACACATTAGCTTTGGAAATAGAATGCAGCAATAGAAAGGCTTTTATCGTACCAAATACATTGAATAAAAGGCAATATTGTGATAATTATTGAAAGGTTCATTTATTATGATTTATTCAAGTCTAAAACTGAATTTGCTTGCATTTAAAATTCTATTAGTTGTATATGTTGCGAGGCGGAGCAATGCTGATGGGCTCTTTCTTTTTCCTATTTCCCAGAAACTAACTTGCTTTCTATGTCTTAAACATGTAAAAAACGTATTTTTGTTTGAAAAAAGAGTTCAGTAAACAACTTTTACTACGATGAACAAATTATTATTCGCCATCGGATTTATGAAACTTTTTGAAATTTCTAATTTTGTTACAAAGAAATATAATTTTTTAAATTCGATAAATACTGTAAGCTCTTTGGCATTAAAAGTTGTTTAATTTCCATTTAATCCTGCTAGCAAAACAAAATTAGTAGCTTAATTTTTAATCTTATTACAATATGTAGAGAACAGATCGCAAAAGGAGTTTGTTAAAATAAAAAGTCAAAATCATTTCACGAATCTAAAAAAGTATTTATTATTCGCTCGTTCTCCAAAATTTATAATTAGTACTTAAACTAATTTTAAATATGCGGTTTAGTAATTAGCACTGCTCTGTTAATAGACGAATTTCGTGCAACAATGAAACGCGAACATTACCCGCCTATTTACACCGTTTCTTTTGAATTTATGACGCGGTCTCGCCACCGCATAGCTTCCAGCATTCTGTTTGTCTCGAAAATCGACACTTGACCAATCGAATTCGTTCCAATTTTTTTTTGCGCCCGTCTTTCAACATTCTAAACTGCCGGAGCGCCTTGAGGCTCCGCAAGTGTCTCTCTTCAGATGTTAAATAGCAATAAGGAACCGGTTTAGGTATAATTTTAAAACTGTTACGTATTACATACGTTTAAACTACGTTATAAAGGTTTCGTACGTTAGATTGCTTTTTTATTACAATTTTCCGTGAGATTTATGTTTCCAGAAACTTAATGATTTCATATGAAGAATACTATATGTTAAAAACAGGTATTTCTATATTTAGGAGTGTATTTTCTAGTGCTTCGAACAGTATTTAAATGAACTAATCAACATGGAATTGCTGAATACTCCAGGCACGTATAAAAAGCGTACATATGCAAACATGTATTTGATGTAATATTATATTTGTTCATTTTTTGTTTGGCTGAATGTTACAGTGTATATTCATTGCAATACTATACTATATTACTATACATGAGAGATTTGAAAATTAACAAAGAATATAATTACGCTACCTTGCATTAACATCACTGTTTTCTATGCAATCTTCCAACCGACGAGTTAACTCTACTTATAAATCTTTTATTTTTTGAGTTTTACAGAGATAATTATTTTTAGTAAAAGTTTTGCTTTTTTTAAAAATATTTTATGATAACCAGAATATTTATTCAATTCAGAAGGCAATTAAAAATTAAGAAAGCTGCAAATAGTATACTAAGAATAAAATAGTAGTTATTTGGAAGTAACCCAAAAATTGTTGATATTTTTACTTTAGTTAGGTCTGATTTTACATTAAAAAGCTGACACATATTAAAATACTCCACCTTCAGTTCGTTTTTTTTTTGTTCTACATTCCTTGGATATAAAATTAGTTGTATATCAGCTATTATTTTTAGGACTGATGTGTGAATTTTCTCTTCCTAATGAACGATTATAGCAAACATAAAATGAAGCATATTTCACCCAAATTCCCATAAAAGTCAACGCAAATAGTGAATATTTTTTGCAATATAACACGCTGTTAATACGAAACCAGACTCAACTAATCGTAATGTAGAAATACCAACAGTGAAATAACATCTTCAGGAATTTGAATGATTTCTTATGTTATTTTTACAATAAATTTAGAGGAAGTTACTTATAATCAATTCTCCTTGTGTGTAAAGTATGCGTATTAGGAAATGCACTTTATGTTCAGTAAAATATTCACATCTTAAATCTTGTCCTTTCCTCTTGTATTTATTTCATAACTTAGTGGTCTACATTTGCGTTAATGTTAGTTTGAGAATATTTTTTTCAAAACATTGTTTTACTGTTCAATACGTTTTATGTTCGTTTGTTTACACGTATCCATAGGGGTACCAATCCAAGGACTTCTATATTTAAATGTTTTACCTATGCAATGACCGATGATTGTATGTATTCATATATGTAGATGACGCTATAGATGTTGATGACTGAATTCCAATGTTGACGATGTTATTAAATGTTTTTGTGGGTTTCTTAACAAAAATTACGTCCTCTAATTGTTAGATAATTTTACTTCACTCTTTTTCGTTCTAAAAATAAAAGATGGATAGTGGAAATCGTTAAATAGCCACAATTTGAATAACAATACGTTATAAATATAATGTCCTGATACCGTAAAATTGAAAATTCAAATTGTAATTATATAAAAAATACTTCACAGGAAAATGCCATCCACTGTATTTAAATAAATATATTGGGAGATTCATTTATCTTGGGACGACTAAGTAGCTCAGAAGCCGTTTATTTAACGGACAAAAATAGACAAAAATTTTATTATATGAAGAGAGAATGTAATCACATTTTAAATTCATGAAATCTTGATTAATATTCGAA
>LR737384.1:14855990-14938621 GCA_902655005.2 Marronus borbonicus | reverse complement strand
TTAATCAGTATTTTGATTATTGTAAATAAATAAATAAATATTGTATAATACATTCTATACTACTGTAACTTACTTATAAGAATCCTTTTCTATAGCATGCAATCGTGGGCTTTAGATCTGGAGTATTGAGATTGGGAAGCTCTTCTAGATACCAAAATTCGCATTTTACATGGATCCGGGATTATGTTTTTTTTTTATTTTCCCACCGATAAGAGAATATACTCTAATGTTTATTCGCGTTTAAAAACTAATTGCCTGCACCAGGACTTGTTTAACTAAAAGGGAAGAGGAACGTATGAAGCACTCGGTCACACGTATTCGTATAAAATAGGAAGAGCAGCGGAAACAAACAGGTTCATATTAAGTAAATTTTTAAACACGAAATATGTACTTCCATATAGAAGATAAAACTGGTGGCAATATATGGCACACTAATTTTTAACGATCTATCCAGAATATATCAAAATACTTGTTATTTCCTCACATACATTTTCAAAGTAACCAGAAAAGATATATTATTAACAAGGCACATTCAGAGATTTTGGTGAATAAATTTGTTTTGCAAAAAAAATTACTCTTGCTTTGGGAGCAAAATGCAAGATATCTACTTAGAGAATGAAAGTTTCTAAACTTATTTTTTCAATTTAAAAAGTACTAAACTAATCTTTCTCCAATTTATTTTGGTACAATCTCAATCTTACTTTAACATCTTTAGCACTAGCAATGTCATGTTAAATTTATGTTAAGTGGAAAATATGCCAGTTCAAAGGATATGTTTTCAAGATTACATTTATGTGATATAAAATGCGATAGCCACTTCATATTTTAATAAATAATTTGAGGGTTACTGTAAGTCTATCGTTTTCAGTCTAATGTGATCTTAAAAATCTTGTTTTTGGTATTTTTTTATACATACTCGTCAAAAGGTCTCCCACCAAACAAATGACGACACTTCCCGAATTTAGATATCTATTATAAAGATAATGCGATATCGTCTTAAAATAGATACAGCGCTTACGACGTTTAAAGATATCATACCTTTACATGTACTATTTTATTTTCATTTACCTAATAAATATGTAATAACCTAATAAATATATATAAATATGATTAATGCAATTTTCTGGGCTTCTTTCGATATTAATACTTTTCTAACAGCAACATTTATTTACAAAATTAGCAATAAAATAGATACACCGTAAATATTTGGAAAAATTGATCATTTACTACTAATTTCTTGCAAAAAAGTTTCGACTACTCGATTATTATTTCTTTACCTTTCCAAATTCTGGAAAAAGCAAATTTTAAATTGCAATGTATCTCTTGTAGTAGCATTTTATGCTATTATGTCAAATTCTATTAAAAAAAAAGCATTTTTAATTTAACTGACAACTAAGAAACTATGCCACAAAATGTATGGTTATGGTTATGAAAACGAAACATTCCATGAGAAACTTCTTAAAAAATCGTCTGTACTACCGCTGAAGACCATGTTGACCAATGTACACAAAACATTTAATTTTCCAATAGTTGAGTGTAGGCTTTCACGACCGTAATCCATTGTAGAAATGTCTTTCGGGTGATGTCGTGTAGTTGATATTTAACTTGACGTTTCGCTGACTATCCTGACAGCTTCTTCAGAAGATTTCTAAAGACTTCTAAAGACAGTCTTTAGAAATCTTCTGAAGAAGCTGACAGGATAGTCAGCGAAACGTCAAGTTAAATATCAACTACACGACATCACCCGAAAGACATTTCTACAATTTAATTTTTCAGTTTCTAAATTATTTTTTTATTCAAAAAAGGGTACACTGAGATTTTCTCTGGAGAATAAGCTTTCAGGCATAATACGATGGGTGATTCAATTTAAAGTATTTGGAGGGTATTTATAAGGGCACATGTGCAAAAATCAGAAGTGTGATTCATAGGTCAAAAGATGTCCTCCTTACAATAAAAGTAATGTGTTTGGAAATTTTTATTTTTGTTTTAGCTAGTTCACATTGTATACCGATAACATCTTTAAATTAAAACCGATACTTTGATTGTTTATTTATACCGCGTTCATTAATTTTAATAAATAGGTACACGATCGCGAAAAATGTTCGCATTTTGCTCCAATTCTACGCGATAAATGCAGAATTTATTTCACATTTGGTTGCATACTAACGTATCCAAGGAAATACGTTTTTCGAAAAGCAATAATTTTGTTGTACTACATAAATTTGCATCGTTTTGGTTTAGCGCAAAATTTATTGTGTTACTTTCAATATAAACGCGTGATAATCAGATAATTTATACAGGCGATGATTATGTATGTAAATTATTGATGTTTTATCAAAATTTTAAGTCATATACTAAAACGCGTAATATAAATAAACAAGCCCTACTTGTATGTTTGAAATACTACGAGTACATAAATTACTTTTAGGTTTTGGTACAATGGAATGGCAATTATATCATGCAAATAAATATGAAAAACGATGTTTAATTTCAATGGTAACATTATTCTGCTTTAGGATACTGTTTAATTTATCTAACTGTACATATACTGGGTATCTCACGAGGAACTACGTCCATCCATATATGAAAGAGTGTATATTGGAAAATTCCGAAAATTTGGTAGTACACTGAAGTCTACATGTACTATTGAAGTAATATGTTTAAAATTATCACGCCTTATTACATTCTTGAATCCCTAATTTAATATTCAGATTTGTTTGATAAAACAATTAATGTTGCTATTTCTGAGCACATCGAAGAAATAGATCTTTTTTCTCATATATTAAATAGTCAATAAACTGTGACCGGTTCCGTGCTTAGCAGCACATCCTCGGAAAACCTAAAGAGGTACATTCCATTGTGACTATAAGTAGGTATAGTAAAAATAAAATTAACTTAAATCAAACATGTAAAAGTTAAAAAAAAATGTTAAATGCAAAATGTAACTAAAATAAATTAATCTTTATACAGCCTGTCTGACAAACTTTTAAATGCAAAAAGTGTGGAAATGTATTTTTTTTAAATATAACTACCTCTTTCGTATCAATATGCTCTTACAAAAAGCAAAAAAAAAATCGTTTTAATTACCCATGTAAAATAGATACGTTTCAAGATGTTCGAAAATGTATAGTAACACAATTTCCTTCGAAGGAAAAGAGTACCTACCAATGAGAATGTAGCTTTTTAAAATGTCGTCCAACTTTGGAGATTTCCAAGACAGTAATGATCATGGAATGTTGAATTACAAACTCTCCTGGAGGCTTTGCATCTTAAATACGTGGACGTTCGAATTGCTCCGGTAATGAGAATTGTGTCGGTTAAGCAGACCATATAATTCACTGACCACAATTTACTGCTCACAATTCATAGCCCAAGGAAAGTATTTTTATATTCTTATTGTCAACATAGCCCAATATTAATTGACATTTTTGCTTACATATACCAAGTGTTACCAATTTTTTCAAAATTATATATCTTTTTTTTTGGTGTACTGCAAACCACCAGGAGAAGACGATGTTATTGTTGATATATTTTTTGTACAAAGCTAGCTTAGGCTAAAAAATGTGGGAAGATGTAAATGTGATACTTACATATAAAGAAGGAAGACGATCATGTCTCCACAAATGGATGGAAAGAGCATTGGATCGGTATAGATCAATATCTATCTAATATAGATACAGTAATAACGCAGTATCGCATCTAAACCCTGACTAACTCTTCTTATTTAGATGGTATTAGCATAATTTCTAATATCTAACAGCTGCAGTACTGTATTGCTATGCATGGGGTGACTCAAGGAAATTCTATTTTTTATGGTAAAATCGTTTGTCTATCACAAAAGAATGTCAACAATAACCGACCTCCAATCTATAACACACAAATTTGATGTCAAAGAAATAGGTTTCATGTGTATATTTCTCTCCTCAATTATCCAAATAACGTGGAGGCATAAATAAATTCGAAATATAGATATATTTTAGCATAAATTTTTATCAGATTAAATTGCATACTTAATTGATTGACTGTTAAATCTTACCAAATTGAGACACCAGAAGCGTAATTTTTCTAAATGGCACAATATATTTTGTCTGCATCTATCGTGTGAGCAATTTATACTCCTAGCGCTTTTTTATGATGATGCAAATGCGAGTCTTGCATTGCACTCAAATGGTGTATGGTATTAATATTGTTTGGCCACCATAACAATAGTAAAAAAATATACTGGCATTGATGTTCTTACACTATTGATTCAAAATTTTGAACTGATGTAGCTATTTGCATTCAAAGATATTTTCATTTTAAAATTGCATCCAAACAGCTTCTGGTGTTAATATTGTTTGGTTGAAGAAAATTTAGTGATTTAGATAGATTTAGGTATAATTTATGTAAAAAAAAGCGAAAGAAACGGTGTACTTTAGGTAACAGGATATATAAGTTCCGCTACCCGGACCGCCGATTTCTATAACCGTAAATCTTTGTCAAATCAAATCTAATCTAAGATTTTATCTTACCTGGAAAATTAATTCTACTGGTGTATATAGAAAAAAGAATACTAACTCATCTTTTAGGCAAAAAAAATAATAAGAGAAACAATATTTTAATGAAAGTTCGTGTACACAATAAGTGATGTAAATGGGGTAAGCTTAAAATTAAAATATACATCTAAAAAGAAAACAATACTATATATCATTAATATATAAGAAACTTAATCTGTTTACAGCGAACGGGCGAAATTCCCTTCTTCTACCTCGATAATACAATCGTTTGTAGAAACCGTTCTGCACTTTACTTAGCGTACTAACTGTTGCACTCAGGAATGCTTGCGTTGTGTTTACTTTTACACGTATTAACACGTTTTTGAATACGGAATTAATTTTGCAAGTAGCTAGTTTTGAATAAGCAGTTAAGGACAATCATGTTACTATGTTTTGCTTACTGTTGTCATTGTAACCAAACAATACCAGAAACCACTTGGATGCAATATCAAAATGTAGGACTTCCGCTTAACCAGAAATATTCCTTTTACTTTCAATATTAGACATATATGTACATCAATAGATATACGTTAGAGATACAAATTTTCTGTACAATGGTTACAGAAAAAATATAGAGCGGTATTTAAATTTGGTAAAATTTGGTATTCGTTACTAAACCATGTATAGAAGGCGTGCCTTCTAGATGGAGTCTAGTATAGAATTTAATTTCGTAAAAATTTACGCTAAAATGTATTTGCGTTTCGGACGTGTTGTAGAAAATAGACATATCTAAATTTAAACGATTGATGACAAAATTATAATTATCTTAAAATTTATTAGGAATATACATATCAAATCATTATTAGGTTTATTTATTTCAAGACGGAGAAACTAAAAATGTAATAATATACAAGTCGTTTCATTTAAAATAACATTGCAGGTGCCTGGTTCGCTATTCATTAATCACTCTGTATAAACGGAAATATTTTTGAAAGATTCTCAAAATTTTAACTTTGTACTATTGGTTGGGACACCTGTATGTGAGATACTGCTGATTGCATATTCCTATACACGGGTATAAACGTAAATATAAGTATCTACGTTCAAGATTTGTGACAATTCCGAAGCAACCTCCGCTAATTCCGATTCGGAGAGTAGCTAAGTAATAAATTTAGTACCTGCACAACCGGTTTCCAGACGTTTTATGCTTAAAAATGTACGTATATGAATGTATGTGGAGTATTAAAAAGTGAATGCGAAATGTCGTACGGAACGCATTTGTTATTGTACCATTGTGTATAGCTGAAGGACGGGCAAAAAAGCGTCCTGTCGCAGCCCCTCTTCGTTTTTATGTTCGATTCGTATTATCATCTAAAACGAGCTGTTATGGCCGCAGTTTTGGAAATTATACTTATAACTTTTAAGAAATTTTAAAAAAGAGGTGTGGCCCATGGAGTCCTGGACAAATTATCATATTATGCTTTTGTATTTTGAAAAATTATCTATTTCTCTGTACATTTTTCTCATCTTGATACATATTTTGTTGGATTGACCATCTTCCAAAGTGTAAAGACGTTATCCAACCCATGACAGCCAAAAAATAAACTTTTCTCAAGGCATAGAGACCGGAAAATATTCACTAACAAGCAGCTTTGGTTTGACACTTTTTGATGCAGACAATACTTAACAAGTCATAAACATCGTGCCCTGATTCTCTACTACTGAATATTATGTACCCTAATTTGCAATACGAATTCAGTTGTATCTCTGTCATAATATCATATTTGATAAACATCCATTGGTAAAAATTTAGTAATAAAAAAAAAATCATAGAGTCCATCTTTCAGTTGGATCTTCGCTTAGCATGAATTAATCTATTTTTAGAATAGAGAAACTTAATTGAAATTTAATACTCCTAAAATTGTAATTGTAAACCTAATTAGACGTGATCAAAGAGAACAAAGGAGTCAAGGAACGCTTACAATTTCTCAGTTTAGTTGAATATACCGTGGTGCAATCATATATTGGGCTAGATGTGCTGTGAATCTAGGTTTCTAGTGTTCAAATTCAACGTTAGTTACGAAGTGAGAGTCAAGTTTCGATTGCTTGAAAGTACGCAGGATATTTGAGTGTGCGTAAACTTTCAGTTTATGGAAAAACGTCACTACTTGGTATTTATTTTTTTAATTAAACTGCCGAAGGAGTGACTAGGGCACTCCCAGATATGAACCGTAAAATTAATTAGTTTCATTATAGTACATTGTGATATATTTAGGGGCTCTCTCTCTTAAAGATTAAAAATAGGACATTGGAATGTCGCAAAAATCGAAAGCATGGGTAATAAGTATTATTACAAAGTAATTTTGTTTTAATATACTGTAATGTTTTGCGAAAGAAAAAAATAGAGAAAAGTTGGAAATTTAGGATTTTTAGAGGAAATTTAACGTATCCTGAAATTGCAGGCGGTGTCTCTAAAACACTCTTTCCGGCAAGAGATAAATGAATTTTTAAACGGATATTAAAAATGTTAACGAAAACTAATATTATTTAGACATAAACACTTCGTTTATGCGGTTTCTTTCTGGATATCAGCTACTTCTGAGACTCACACTTTGAATTCCAATTAGAATTCTTTACCTTTCGATTGGATATTTACTCAGACACAAGTTACCTAGATGGCAGATTGACTCAAAGTCAAATATAAATTTATCCCGTTGACGATTGTTTTATTTTTCCAAGTTTTGATGATATTCCTACTTAACATAAATATATTGATGTCGAAACACGTACCGATACTATTAATTTTCATGTAGCATGATGCAGGAACGCAACAGTTGCTGAGATTCTGTCTTTTGGATGACACCTTGTACCAAATTGGAAAAGGGGACCGACGCTCCAAAGATAATAGGCCATAAAAAAGGAGTTTTCTTTTAGAAACTAGGCTCTCAACCACTAGAGGGATCCTTACATCGAATACGTGGACAAATTGAACTCACTAGACGAGGCGCTGATGTCAGATAATCTCTAAGACGTTAGTTGTAACACTACAATGCATTACATTAATGGTACAATTAACAAATCGACGAGTCTTCTCGTCCTTGGTCCCTGTCGCAGAATAGTGAGACTTAATCCTTTTATTTTTTTAGGTAGTTTATTATACTGCGCTATTGTTTCCCTTACATTTTCTATTTGATGTAATAGTATCAATTTTTTTTGTTTAACTACTTGTTCTGTACTTAGTTCTTGAATGCTTCTGTGTACCTCTAATGTTGTTGTTCTTTTATCCATCGAGTGTAGCATCTTTCTATTTTGTTTTCCTTGTAATTTGGTTATGTTTCTTTTTGTTGTATTGATTCGTACATTTATCAGGCGGTTCATATGCGACGTAAATAGCGAGTTGCATATTAGCGTTTTCATATATTTCGGTATTACCCCTAGTAACACTAGCGGGTGGGTTTCAGTAGGTACAATGTTGAAGAGCCGGCGCAATATCCGTGACGGTTAGCCACGGACCATAGCGTGTCAGTAAGATATACAAAACTAATGGTACTTTTCTAACGTTGGGTATCGATTGACGCTAGGTCAGCAAAACCAGTTGAGCGTTGGTCGCCAATCGGGAGATGATAATCAAACTACGCTTGGCAGTAAACACTTGAATAACATAAGGAAGTCGATGTTGAACCAATTCAGTCGATGCAACGTCGGTTGAAGATCAGCTGCTAAACGTTGTAAACATGTGACATCAGGATCGGGAGACAACAGTGGGCCAGTTTTCAAAGAATATTCGTTAAGGGTCGATACATGACAAAAATAAGGTTGCAAACCAATATTAGGCCAAAAGTGTAAAATGTTCACACTTTCAAGAATGCCTTAATCCCACTATAACCGTGGTATTCCTTTTAACCAAGAGTATCCTTTTTTAGGCTGCCTTATATTGTTATTTAGTTTCACTAGTTTGCTGTATTGTTTGCCCTTTGACTCTAATGTTGAACGTAGATATGTTCTTTTTGTTAAACGTTCCAATTTGCTTCACAGCAGATGAAAATCTTAATTTCTAATTCTAATTTAACTAATTGTAAGTTAAGAGGTACTGTAATCTTTTATGCTTTGAAATTATAGATAAGGTGTCATAATAATAATTTTAAGAAATCCATTGGAGTTCTTCTAGATGTGGGATATAACCCATATCACCTAATGGCCTTCAAAATACCATTCGTAATTTTTGGGAACATCTAGGATACTGTCAGGTCGTAGCGGCACCTCCATTTGAACATTTAATTTAATTCTTTAATTTTTGTGTTTTTGTTAAATTTGAATTTTCTTTCAATAATCTTTTTAATTTAACCCCACGAAAACAATACATAACCGTGTTAAGAAATTTATAAGGACTCCAAATCTGCTAAAAAATGTTACTTTTACTATACGAGAAATATATATATATATATTGCGACCATAAGATATAAATATAGCGAAGCAAATTCATTTTCCCAAATAAAGATTTTTGTATATTCAAAAAAATATTTCAAAATTCTTCACAAATTTCAAAAACTATTGAGTTCTTAGACAGTATCGACATGTGAGAAACTTATTTAAACAGTTTTATATTGGCCAAATTACATCGGTAAGATTCTTTCCGTAGTCAAATTTAACTTCCTTTAACTCTACTTTAAGAGAGAAGTGCTCAAGCATTTTTCAGTAAATGCGAGACGGAGAGAGAATATTAGTCGAAACAGAATACATGGTGCTTGTTTGATTGAAGCTTATAGAGGCTTCTCTTCTCTGTGAGAGAAATTTAAGGCATCCTAACTTCAAACGGGTTTGCCAATATTAATGGCCTACATAGGTTGTTTGAAAGATAATTAAAATACGCTGCTAACAGAGAGTAACTCTGGTGAAGTATATCTACTGTATAAAAGATATCGAAAAAATAGAAATTAAGATTCGCGTGGTATTATATTTTCACTTTTCTGGTAGTCTTATTTTATTACGTAGAGGAGCCATATATATTTATTACAAATATAATAAAAAAAATATGCCTCATTAGGCATTTATATCCTCCTCCTTACCAATAAATGTGTATATTAATTTCAAGATGGCTTACTTATCCCAACATTTTGAAAACTGGAAGTATATCTCTTTTGTTTAACATTATATAGCGTGTCCACCTAGTGGGCGAGCGGAAAATACGAGATGATCCCTTTCTGGTGAACACGATCGTTTATGGTAAGTAGAACGTACATACATACTGTTAAGTTTTTGGATGCCTCTCTTTCAATTTATTTCAACTTTCTACAAGACTCACTGCACTCGTCTATCTTACTTTTTGAGATAATCTGAGAAATTACGCAATATTTTAAAAGCCTTACACGGTGATTAAAATTTTCCTCAACCGATTGTGAGTACTTCTTGGAGGTTTCAACAATACATCCAATTTGTTCTATATCCATTTGTCTCTACAAGATGGCCATTGAAATCGTTAACAATTTGATGAATATCTCATATATTTTTCCAGGATCTGATAGGGGAACTATTGTAGAATCTCTTTTATAAACATCTCCTTACATTTTCGTTTAAAAACATGCGCTAAAATTAAATACCACAAACATTTGTTTGGCAAAAGACTATTGTGTAAACGTTATATTTTTTGGTACAATTCTAGCATCTACTCGACGTAACCACTATTTTCCTACACATTGTCTATTAAATGAATAAGAACGTATAAATAATAAACACGGAGACTAAGCAGGCAATGCTGATTCGAGCCCAGCTTAAAAGGACGAGGTTTATTTAAAGGATCACATTTTTTTTCAGCAGTAAAAAGTGCAATAAGAACGTACTGAAGGGTGTTTAAACAATTTCGCAATTTAGCTAAATAGAATTACTTGCGAAATGCTTTCTAGATTAATTTTTTAAAGCATTACATAAAATATTACTCTAAAAAAACAACAAAAATACCTTTCATATTTAATTTACTAAATAACGACACATTTTAGACATGGGAAAATGTTAATTTATGGCTTAGAAAAAAAATTCTGGAACAATTTCTCCATCAGATTTTTGAAAAATATAGAGGATGTTCCTTTTAGAAAAAAATTAAAACAGCATGAATAAAACATGGCAACGATTGCAATGGCCATCTGCTGATTGATATAAAAAATGTATTGGGGATAATTACGAGAAATACTCAAATCGAATAAACTTTGAATAACCACTGTAGCATGTAAGGCGTTTAAAATATCGGCCGTTAAAGAAACAGGAGATATCGTAGCTTCCTGTATTATCCAAACTGTTTGAAAATACTGCTGTCAAAACGACTGTAACCCATAATCGGGAAGGATATTCGCATATCCTCTACCAATTTGCCTTTAAAAGGGGTAATTGCGCCTAGATCAAGTTCATAGAATTACGAATGTAATACAAAACGCACTGGAAGAAAAGAGCCTGTTTCGTAATATTCCTTGATGTGAGCGCAGTCATTTGATAAAGTTTGGCACACAGGGTTTAAACAGGAGGAAGCTTACTTTGATCTTCAATCAGTCGATGCTTAAGTGTCATAGGAAAGTTTGTTGAGACCTGCCCTATGTCTCCGGTACACGAGTAACATTCTTAAATTAGAAAGTAATACCCTAGCAACATTTGCAAACGATACTGCCGTATTAGCAGTGAGAGATAGCGACGAAGCAGCGCCACAAAAACTGAAGATGTCAGTCAACGAAATAAATAACTGGGTAAAGAAAAAGAGGATCAAGCTAAATGAATCTAAATCCATAAATTCTGCAAATAGAGCCAACCAGCAGCATCTAAAAATACAACAAAATGCACTCGACGTCAAGCTTTGCTAGGAAGCACACGTTAGGAAGTAAAGGGAAGAACTTACAATTAAATATAGAAAAATGTATTTGTTAATTGGAAGAAACTCCAAGACATCTCTGCATAATAAGATTTATTTGGTCTTATGCTACTCAACTATGGGATTGTACTAATCGGCCTCAAATCATCCAAAGGTTTCAAAACAAAGTACTGAAAAACATCTTAAATGCATCTTGGTGTATCCGTAACAGTAATCTTGATCATAAGTTGAAGACAGATCGTGTTCAACAAATCAAGCCTGAGGTTGCTACGAGTTATCACAGCAATGTCGAGGCCATCCAGCTCTTTGACAATACAGCACTAGAGGAATCAAGAGGATCAAACCTTTCGAGTTGTTGCAGCGAACGTGGCAAAAGCAAAGGAATACGCGCGTTTGGGTAGATGTTAATTAGTGTATATAGTATGTTAGAAATCTAAGCATTCTGCTAAATAACACCTTAATATTTTTTCCAAGTAGCATTTTAAGGTAATTGAAGGATATAATAAACTCGAAAAATCTGATAGGTTCCTTTAAAAACCAAAACTTGTATCCTAGGCTACAGAAACTGAACACGCTGTGTACTTGAGTAAAATTTTATATTCTGTAGCACCTACCTTCGAATATTCTTTATTTGAAAACATTTTCCCTAAATTACTCAGGGAAGAAATAATGTTCCACCCACGCATTAAATGGACACGCTGTGCATAGTATCTAAATTATTAGGACTCAGCGTAATGAATTAAAAATTTGGATATCATAGATTGGAAATCAGTATTAATTAAAAGAACAAGGATATTAAACTTGCTTACACGGGTTAAAATTAGAGAAGAACTTTATGTATGCAATAATAATAATAATAAAGATAAATAAAAATATCAACAATAATTATAGTGAAGTACTGCTATATTAGTCGGTATTACTTTTTGCTTGCTTTCTTGATTAATTCGATAACAATGTTTTCTATACAAATTTTCATTTCTAAATACAGAAAAAAAAATAAATTACTTCAAAAAGTTCAGAAACGATCTCTGTGGCCTCTTCGAGTAATCCCGATATCTCGCCGTCACGGCGGTATAAGAATCTCAAATTCCTTACACATGATTATTTAAAGTTAGGATTGCGGCAGTGTTTTTTAAAGTTAAATTACTAATTTAAATTTTCTTGATGGTCTTTCATCCTGAAACTTCGATCGTTCGTGTCGAAAAAGGATAGCGACAGACGTGGCATAGAAAACGAAGCAAGAAGACGTCAAATCAGCTTAAAGGGGAAAAGGTGGTGATGGTAGGTAGAAACGGGCGATAGGGAAAAATATCCCGTCCTTCCACGTGAAAGCGCATTAGCGTCAAGAACGTGCCTGTGAATTTGATTTGCTTATTAATGCTTTCGAATTCGCGTAAATGTCATTAAAATTTCATACGTAGAATGCGGAATATTTCGACTGCTATTGATAATGAAAACAATAGAAGTGTACATACACATATTAACACTTTTCTTATTGCTATTCCTCTGCATTAACAGTTAATGCTAAATGTTGCAAAGATTTTCACACTTATTTATTCAATTTGTGCAAAATATATCGGATATACACAGATTGCTTTCAGTGGCTTTTTCATTAGTTTACAGTGAGAGCTTTTTGTGATTTTCACATTAAAGAATTATTGTAGTGTCCTTTATCTATTAAGGATCTACTCATTTTTTTTTTGATTTGGTTGCAACATATTTTGCAGTCTCTTAATTTGCTTGATAAATCTCTGGACCACCTCTTTACGTGAGCATTTTTTTGTTTTCTTTTTGCAACGCTTAAATACTTACAGTGTTTGGTTTATACCGTATTTCCCTTTGTATTCTGCACGAGCACCTTCCGCTGGCTTTTGCTCTTGTTTGTGTAGCTGTCAAAGTCGCTGCGACAGCCACAGCTACCGTGAAATTTGCGTCCTTGCTTTTCTTTCCATCTAGAAGATTCATTCAAAAGCTGGACTTTTTGGTCTTGCGGCAGCTGCTCTCAATTAAATGATAATCTCATTAGTTTAAAAACAGCGATGGCTGCTTTGCAAGATAAAATTAGGTTGCTAAAAGATCATTTCTTATCTCTACTTGAAACCGAAAGTGTCGTTCGGAAAGTGTTTGAGATAAAGTGTAACGTTGTCATCTTTGATTTGAAGGATCAACATGAAAAAGATCTCGAGATTATTGATGATATACTCTCTACTATAGATGTTGTGGATAATTTTCTGCAAACTCGCCCAGGAAAATTTGATGTAGTCAATCAGGTTCGTGTCAATCAGGTTCACCCATTAAATGTGAAGATGTCTTCTGAAGCTTTCTGAAGAATATGAACAAATTTAAATTAATGGCAAACTATAGGTGTAATTTAATATATGTAGAGATCGTACTCCCATGCAAATTCAACTGCACAAGGATGTAATGATCGTATCTTCGAGCAACTGAGTATGCCCAGAAGATCGCGATTGGCATCGAAATGCGCTAGGCCTTAGCGCCATGGTCAACGCTCTCTATGCTACGTACGATTATTATTGCCGAAACTTGGGTTTCTGACGCTATACGCCGAATTGTTTCTTGCAGTAACTGAATGTGCGAGGAGAGGTGGAGTATTGTTTACGTTAAAACACAATATACAATATATTGTAATAACCGATCACAATTTATACAATATTGTACCCTTAATAGTTGTAGTATTTTGTAGACACATGGGACTTTTTAATTGTTATTCTGTGTATTGCGCCTGATATATCATTGTTTCATATGTTCCAATACTCGGTCGTAAACAATCTTCTCTGATGGTGCTTCATTGTCGAAAGTTATTCAACGAAATTCTTCACGTAAAATTAAATTTTTTTAATTGCTTTTCCTCAAAGCGCTCACTATAAACAAACTACTCCGACTATTTCGGTTCTGTTACTATTTCAACAATAAGAAATATAAAATGTTAAGAAAATAATATCGAATTTCAATCGCGCCATGTAGTCGTCGTTTTTAATAACTTGATTACATGTATCAAGTATTAAAAGGTAACGCAATTGTAATGAAGCTTATCAAAACGAATTTTATTGCCCTTTTTTTAGGTATCGACGTTTGATACGACAACAAATGCACAGCATCTGCTGGTCCTTCTCACTCGCCCTACAATGTTACAAGTAACTACATTCTATATTTAGAGACATCAATATCTTCTACATGAAGTAAGCTAACAATTAGTGTTAAAAGTAAGGGTTTTCCGTCAAATAAAAATTTAAAAATTCGAACTAAATTAGAGAAATGCTGACGCTGTACATTTTTGTAGTTTCGATTAAATGAATTACTATTGTTTTTGCACTATCCTATAACATTACAAAGTTTTATTTCAATCTCACTTCTTAACTGCACCTAAAATCTCTCCGCTGAAAGGCAATTAGCAGCTTTGCGGCTCTAGCTAGCTTGCTTTAGCGCCAGAAACTACTTACAATGTTTATCACGCTTTCGGAGATAACAAATCAGTGTTATCGGTAGTTAAATTGCCATTTTCTTATGTTAAATCGAACAATGCCACATATGTTACACCTTAACTTAAGAATTATGACAAAGATCTGTCGTTATTGTTATGTAAAACTTCCTAAAAAAAGTCGCCTGTAACGCTAGGCTCACCCAAAGAGCTCGTTACTAGGCAACATAATCGCTACAGTTCTTAGCCTGTCACATCTCAATTCTAAGAGCGATAATTGTTCTTGTTTTTTATTGCTGTTAAATCCTAATATATTCGTTTATGGTTTCACCTTATCGAATTCACCTTCACCTTATCGAATTTTGGTTGAATGCTCGAATATCGAGCAGTTATAAAATTCTTAACGAAACAAGGAAAATCTCCAGAAACTATTCGCGAAGAAATGTTTGCTGTATACAGTATATGAAGATGAATGTCTTTCAAAGTCAGCTATTTACGAATGAAGATGTAATATTGAAGAAGTGATAATTAGCAGCTTTATTTTTAACCACGGTTTTCAGAATTCTACACGAATGCAAAAGCTAGTGCAAGATGGAGTCCGCGAATGCTTTCGCCATCCCAAGTGCGTGTCCGGATGGAGACGTGAGAACAAACTTTGGGGTTTTGTGGAGTCGAACCAGACTGAATTCTCAACTGACTTGTCCTCGTAGATAAAACCTGAGTCCATAATTTTGATTCTGAATTAAAACGAATCAATGTAGTGGCATATTAAGCGCCCCAGCCTTCACAAGAAATTTAAAATCACCCCTTCTATAGAAAAAATATTATTTTTGGGATTGTCAAGGAATTTTAATGATTAATTATTTAATAAGGGTAGTACAGTACCAGCAGAATAATATGCAAGCTTAACGCGTTACCTCAGAGATTCTATTCAAGTTAAGGCGGGCAAAGCTGTCACCAAGTGTCTGTGACTATTTTTTTGTTTCTAAATCTCGAGAAAATACGATGACGAACTTATAGTCGGTCTAGAAAGTATCCGGAAAACAAAAAGCACAGCTATAATTTGACGGTATATATTTTTATTACTTGAATAATAAAATCACAACAAATAATTCATCTCATTTACTAATACAATCTCCATTTAACTGTAAACACGTAACTGAACGTTCAGGTAATCCCGAAACAAGGTCAACGTTATACTTTTCGGTGATAGTGGTCCAGGCTTGTAAAACTGACCGAATCAAATCTTCTTTATTTCGTGGTGCTGCTCGTTCTACTTCAATTTTCATTAGTCCCCATATGTTTTCGATGGGACTAAGATCTGGGGAAGCTGCTGGCCATGGAACTGTTGCCAAGCTTTAGTGCAGGAAGGAGTATGGCATCTTGCATTATCCTGTTGAAAAGGCCACCCTTCGGGATATAAAGCACGAGCCGTTTCAAGAAGAAAGCCATTAAGAATTTCACAATACTTTGCACTATTAACCGTGCCATCAATTATACAGAGAGGTGTAGCACCACGCTGAGGGATTGCTCCCCAAACCATTATTTTTATGGGAAATTTGGAAATTTGAACGGCAACATTTTCTCTTGAGAGGATTTTTAAATGATTTTCACCAAGCCGAAAACAACTTTCGTCAGATATAAAAACATCACTAAAATTATCGTCTCGAAATCGTTGGCAAAAATCTATTCTTCGTTACTTTTGTAGAGGTGTTATTGCAGGGATTTTTTTTTGGTTTCCTTGATAACTTGTCTTCTCAGTGAAATGCGGACAGTCTCTGGACACACTCTTATTTGACGTTGATTTCCAAATCTGTTAGCCAGTTTTCGAAACCCTAGGCGCAGGTTTTGTCGTCCTAAAGTCACTAAGGCGTTTAGATTGTTTCCGCTAATCTTACGCGGTCTTCCAGAAACTGGTCCATGGTTCATATCTCTCCAATTTTTATCCTCTTTATTGTCTCATATACTGCACTTTTTCCGAATTCAGTCAATTGGACTAATTTTTTAAGGTTTTGAACACACTTTTCTATACAAATATTCCACCAACTTTCTTCTTTCTACTTGCGACATTATTTCACAAATATTAAGCCTGTTGATAATCAACAATATTTGACACCTGGTGTTGTTATATAATTTTTGCCATGGCCTACAGTCGGCACAACCTACTTGATGCATTACTTTTGTCTTAGGATGTAACAAAAAAGAAATATATTAAAATTAAGAAAAATAATAAATTCCGGATACTTTCTAGACGGACAATATATGTAGATGCTGATGAAAGGTATTTTGCAGACAGACAAAAGGATTTTTTTTTACAATGGGTTAGAGATGTTATCGAGACAATAATATACGTTTTTATTGTTGTTATAATCTTTTTCTTCCTGCCTAGTCTAGCTCTTTGGATATACCTGACGTTACAAGAGACAATGTGGACATGAATAGTATAAGGAGGTGTTGTATGGTTACCAAATAAAACCAACAAAAATTAAATGCACTCTAAAACCTGTACACCCAATGAAAAATGACCAGTACTTAGTTATTTCTTACGTCTATTACGAACAAAAATATTTTGCAATTAAAGCAATAATTAAGATTAAATGAAGATCGCTGCACTTTCTTTTATTTATTATAAATTGCTGTCGTCGATAAATGCGCAATTTATTAATAATTGTGCCAATTTTCTAAAGTTACTGCTTCAGTTAGATTGTTAGTACTGCATTTACGGATTACACTATGATAAGAAACTGTTAATGTAGTTAAATATTTAAAATTTCACAATACAAATTCATTTCTGCAATATACATAATATCTACATATGTGCCAATGTTCAAAACTTGTATTTTCAAAAGACATTTGCTATTAGCGACTTCGTTATACATTTGGAAGGCCATTTAGGATGCCCAACTGTTCATTGCGGTCGTCGTTATTGATCTAACTTTCAAATAATAAATTCAAATTTACTATTCCGTAGCCGGCGACTTGTACAAAACAAAAATTTATAAATAATTCACCTACTTCCGGTTACCCGAGTTGCTGATCCGTGAGTATAAGGTGTAGGTTGTAGACAGTAACAGTAGTACCACGTCACACACGTAACTTACATGAATATATGCTCACGCAAACGCCAATGGAAGGGAATACAGGACATAGGCGTACCCACCCGTCTACTGCATGCAGCAGTGCATATAAAACTGTCGAAGAAATAAAAGTTCATTTACCCAAAACTATTCATTCAAATGCAAGGAAACTGTTTAGTCTTGATAACAATGTTTAATGAAATTATCATCAATAATAACAACGACAATGCTTTATTTCACAGACCACGATATAAGTCAGAGAAAACGGAATGCTATATACATGCAGATAGAGAAATACACTAATGATGCTAACATAAATATTAAATCATGCGACAAATTGAGAAAAAGAAAATTCTGCATATAGCTCCAACAGCGTAAGCAATTGAAACGTATATAAAAGAAAAAAACATTTGTCGTTAAAGAGCTCTTGTAACGAATATAACCTTTTGATAAATAACCAGAACTTCAATATCTTTTTAAATTCCCTATTACTGCGCGTTTTTCAATCACTAGATTATAAATATTTGCACCAAGAATATGTGTACAGTCTGCGGATAATTATAAATTATGTTTTGTAAGATGTATTTTTGAATCAAATATACTGTAATACGTAATATGTATAGATCTAATAATGTAATAACTTTTAAATTAATAAAGTAGTAATAAAGTAAGTAAGATGTAAGTTGATTAACACCAGCAATTGTTCTAACCCTAGCCTTCTGCTTGAGAAAAAACTACTAGAGTATTCCATATAATGAGAGTGCTTAAAATTCAGAAAGGTGCACTGTTTTTAATGTATTTAAATTTGTGATACGTTTTAGTTGTTCTAATAATGTTTAATTTAAACACAGTGTCCGTCCCATACACAATTCATTAAGTTCAACGACTGATGATTATATAAATTCAATTTATCGAAGGGAAATGTTTTTTTAAGTAATTTTGCTGAGTCGAATTTGCTTTTATTATTAGTGATTAAATATAAATACACTGATCTCCTGGCAGCAGGTTGATCCTTTTTGAAATCGAGTTGTTGATAGTGCCGTAGGGGCATTTTATATAAGACTCTATTCCATCTTAGATCTACATGTACAGTGGCTGGTTTATGTTTTTGCTCCCTCTTGCAACGACTAAATATCGATACTATCTTCCTCGTGGCAAGGCCAAGTACTTAGGTTCAGCAAATAAAAGCACAGAACCGCGTTTATTGGGAATACCCGTCGTAAACAAAAATGGGAGTAATAAAATCTATCTGGGAATCCTAAAATAATCCAAGCGCATGGCTACGAGTGGTAGAAAGTATAGATACATCATCTCAGGGGGAGACAAAACATAAAAATGTCATTGTACCACTAATCATTACTTCCATCCTGGTTTACACTGAAGATCGGACATGATATGCAGCATAAACTTAGTGCTTACAAGAGATGGAAAACCACCCGGAGATAGCTATAGCATATAAAAATTACATCTCCGTTACAGAAGCTAATATAAGAATTCAACTGAATGTATTCCGGAAATATATTCAATTCAAAATGAACACTTCTCGAATTTTTAGTAAAGTCTATCTGGATTATATTAGTTTTGATAGCCCATAAAAAATTGTCAAGCATGTTTGTCTCTTCAATAACATTTCCACATTGCTTCTATTATCCTCCACTTTACATATCAGTAATTTCTTCTAATGAGATTTCTTGCTTGTCTTCTACAAGATGGAAAACTGCGAAGATTTATCCTTCTTATAAAAAGGGTGATACAGCTTATGTCAGAAACCATCGACCTATTGCTATTCTATCTAATTTCTCAAAGGTCTTTGAACAAGTACTGCAGCGTTTTATTATGGCCAATTCTAAACAATGCATCTCACTGCAACAACACGGATTTATGCCTGGACGTTTCACGATAACCAATCTTGCTATGCTCACCAATGGGATCGCCTCAAAATTAGACAACAACGGCCAGAGAGATGCGATATACACCGACTTCTCGAGGGCATTTGATACAATACATCATTACACTACTGGAAGATGAGCACCTTCGGATTTCCACCTGAATTCTTGGCATGTTTCCGGAGTTACCTGCAACAAAGAGTAAATTGCGTATTTTACAACGGCCCTGAGGTAGAGTACACTGCCACTCCAGGATTGCCACAAGGCTACAATTTGAGAACGGTTCTTCTTAACACCTTAATAAACGATCTAATTATGGAATTTCAATCCTTGCCGCTGGCATAGGCGGATTACCTCAAGATCATCCGAGCGATCCGAAACGAGAACTAGAAATCACCGTATGGTAATTACAAGCTGTTATACCGGTATCAGCAGTATCACTCGGAAACAACTAGTGGATGCTTAGCAGATATTTGACATGTGCTCTAGAGCTCTGAAGTCTCTGCGATTTATCGTGCGTACATCTAGAGAATTCACGAATTCTCTAACCCTATGCTTATTGTTTAAAGCCATCGTTCGTAGCAAACTTGAATACGCGTCTGTTGGGTGGTAATACTATGTTTACAAACAAATTATTGGGTGTATTCGGCCAAAGTTCTTGAAGACCCTTTCATACCACGTATGCCATACCCAGCGAGAAACATTGAATATCTGCTCTCCTTATAGGGTGTACGGACTACTCGTGCGCAAGTTCGTACTCGCGGTCGTGTTCATACTCGCGCTTGTGCTCGTGACTTTTTATAATGTGGGCGACATACTTGCGAGCCTTGGGTTTAGCAGCCGCGCGATCCAAGATCGACTATCCGCAACTGCTTTCCCAGATAATGTTTTGCGTTTCGCGATTATCGGCAAGACAAGCTAACACTTTTTGGATTCTTGCATCTCAGACTAATATAATGCTGAAAGCACCGTATTTCCGCACTACTAGCACAAACGCAAACCTAATGGACATTTTCTTGAGTTATTAATTGATATGTTTGAAGTTATTTTGAAGTTAATTTACTATACAAATTATATATTCTACACAGCAGATAATATATAATTTGTATAATGATACATCGAGACCTATACTACAAAAAGTTAAAAAATATATAGGTTACAATTTTATGTAAAGTTCAAAAATAATAATAATATGCGACGTTTTCGGTTTAAAGCAAGGATGTTGGTGTCGATCTTTCATGTAGTCGAAAATGACAAGCGTGCCAAAAAATGTTATAAAGGTTATTCCAGGGATATTAGGAACTTTGGATCCTCGAATGATTTATCTCTTAACTATTTTAAATAGACATACACATCGAAACTCCATACATCATACATACATGCAACATTAATCTATTAATTGAGCAGCACTGATAGACATTTTGAAATCTGGCGTATTGCAAATATCTATAAATTTGTATAAAAGCATTTTTAAACTGCATAAATTGATAATGACAATGTGAACTCCGCATATCCTCGTTGTTTTCTGGTTCCAAGAAATGTTTGTGAATGCTTTAAATAGATATCTAGTTTAATTATAGTCTCTGGTTTCTGGTTTGTAAAGTAAAAATGAAAACTTGGTAATCACAACGATTCTTTGTTACAACCTGCTTCTCTAATTAGGCGAAAAGTAAAATAAAACAAAATGCATTTACAACTCCCAATTTTGTTGCAGATATCCTGATTCATTTTCTTCATCACAGATATGTTCTCCGCCACAGCAAAATTATTTATTTCGGGGTTCTCCTTTAGAACCATCAAAACCGACTCGACCATCGGCTGGGATAGCTTCCGCCAACATTAAAGAAGAAATACGTAGTAATTTCAGCATTATTTTCAACATAGTTTTGTTCACAAGTGCTCTTCGAAACTGCATCCAAAGTTTTTGAAAGAAGAACTTCAAGGATTAAAATGTTAATCACCGATTCTATTGAAAGAGTGCTGCGCACAGTGGAGAGACTTAAGTTCACGGTGGAGGGAACTTAAGCCTCTTCACTGTGGGCGGGGGAACACGAAAGATGTATCCAATATTCTGCGAGAATATAGTTAAATAGATTGTATTTTTATTGAAATTGTACTCTTTATGGGAAACAAATTATGCATTCCTTTACTTTGAAAAAGCATATGATGTTCATATAATTTTCACTGATAAATAATTTTTTGTTAATACCCAGCAGTGTTAGTGCCCCTTTCTGTAATTTTATTTAACAACCAAATAGTGTTTTCAATTCACTTAAGTATTGAGGTTGTTCGCAATATAATCGAAAAATCTTCCATAATCTAGAATCGCTCTCACTAATGCTTCTCAAAAATGTTTAGTGGAATGATTCATTGTGTGATACCTCAAATTAAAGCCTATTCTCCAAAGAAAGCGTCAGCGTATCTTTTCCTTTTTCAAAAAAATGTAGTTAAATATTAAACCTCTATTTCTGATGATCCAAACGCAGCATTATATAACAACACCAATTGAAAACACTATAATAAATTCGAAACATCTATTTTTTTTTTGTAAATTTCTATTGGAAAATCGTTGTGTGGACGTTGCATTTTCAGCTCTTGTTTCCATTATTCGTTCCAATTTTAGTTGAGGTTAGGACCTACCTAACTCTTATTTGAATTATTTCTTCCAGGAAGTCTATTAGTCAGTTTTTCAAATTACATACAAAAAAAAACGCCGGAAAAATCTATTAAACGACAAGAATTTTTAAAGGATATATAGATCTTATGGACCCACCGCCCTGCAGTTTTCAAATATTCAATAAATATTCGTCGCAACAGCATTCTAACCCTTCTTCACATAATATGTGAAAAGTATTTCCTGATGTTTTGTTCTATTTCTAATACAAATCTAATATTTTTCTCTTTATCCATATGCCTTACACATCAGAATAAATAAAAGTTCGTATTGAACATACTAACGTAAAACATCGTATTATAACAAGAAAAACAGGAAGCACTCTTGCGGATGAGTTAACGGAGGTTGTTTCATCTGAATATGAAATTATCACAGCAATTTATTTCCTACAACTCTGTTAATAAAGCTGCAGCAATACACGAATAAATAATTTGTAATTATAACTGGTTTGAATAAATAATAAGACAGAAAAGCTTCATAGAATTTAACATATTCGAATGAGGTCAGATAAAATCCTGGAAACGGTTAAAGTTTTGAATTTGCATTTTTTCATACGCAGTCGTATTTAAGTATGTGTTTTGTAAATAACCCAAAGATAGAAAGAATGCAAAAGTCCGTTAAATTTTTTGAGATAATGGAAAATAAGCTACCTCATTCCATTTTGGCACTGACAATAAGAGACTTCACTTGAACCCCTAACGCTATCGATATTCTAAGCAGTCTTCTATTGACTTAAATTAATGAATTAAAGATTAACCAAACACCCTATGGCAAATAACCTGCAAAGTGTGTAACCTTCTTACAGCTAGCATGATTTAAATTGAAAAGATATATCATTTAATTTCAAAATACTTTTCCCAACAAAAAAAAAGATTTTAAGAGTTTTTTCAAGGAAATCTACTACATAGAATAATTAGTATAATTTGCTAAATACCTATTCTACCAAGTTACATGTAAATTAGTACAAACATTGTGTTGCACTTCTGTGACATTTATTATTTACTTAGATTACTTACTAAATACTTAAATTTATTACTTTTTAAAATTTGGCCTGGTTTAATTTCTGATTAGTTAAAGACGACACATAATTCCGGCCAGAATTATGCGGTGTTGGTTAGGCATAAGTTTTTAAAACAGTTTTTAAAGTGATATTTGAGAAAGCTGACGCCACAAAACCATGTTAAACCAGGCTAAATTTCTATCCTGGCCATCTAAGTGCAATGTTTCTTATTTTTAGATCCGCATCACATACAGCTTGAACATTGATAGAAAGAAATTCTTTACGGTTGCGGAAGACTTGTATTTGGACCACCTGGAAGATTCAATTTTAATATGCAATCTATTGTTTCTATTATCTTTAGCATTCCTTTAAACCTGTATAAAATTGATTTTACCCTGCACCTCTTTACTTACTAGCATCATAAACAACACGTTTAATAATAATGCACTTCTTGCCAAATATCTCATCGCCAATAATATTTGATTTAAACCAGAGATAGATTTTTTGCAAGTTCTAAACGAGGTCCAATTAAGTCACACAGCCATAATGTGTGACTTAATTGGATGAAACAGTTGTTCGAATCATTTTAAAATGTAGCTGCTATTCTACTCATTTGTACGTGTTGCTTGAACTGTTCAATCAAATTTTCGAGCAATTAAAACCCGCGCCCATTTTGTTGCTTTCGAAAAACAAAGTCTTATTTTGTTGTTGGAAAACTCAGAAGATAATATATCAAGCATATATTAAGGTCAATTGTATATTTTCTCACCATAAAGATAAAATTAGTATAAAATTAGTAATGTATTGTTTCCATTTATTTTAATAAATCTACTGTAATATTTGTGCAAACAACAGCCATTTCCTTGGTATTTCACTTTTGTTATGGTTAATATTGACAATTCTAATTTAAATTATGGAATTTAATTGCGATTAGCCAGCTTTTTGTATGTAAACTGCCATTCAGTATAATTCGCGATTAAGTAATTAAGAATTAAAATGACTTTTAGGTCGATCGGCAACACAAGAATACGTTAATGACTATATCTAGATGATTATCTGATTTATTTTAAATAAATTCTTATTAAATTTATGCAAATAACAATTATTTGCATTGTATTTTACTATTTTGACGTAATGTTAATAGGTGTTAAAGAGGCGAATTAATTCAATTAGCGATTAAATGTGCTTAATCGAGATTACTGACGTCAGAAAATTAAGTTAATTAGAGATTAACGTGCAAATTCGTGATTAGATATTTAATTCAGTTTGTGTAAACCGGGAGTTGGTGTTTTACAGTTTCTCATCAGTTTCAACTAATTTACCACAGAAGAAGCCTTGCTAATTTGAAGAAATTTGCGTATATTGTGAATGGTATAGTTTATGATGCAGCTGAGACTAATTTCAAGGATTAAATATTGATTTTGGGGTTGTGTGTGATATAAGTAATTTTAGTAACATATGCATACTCATACTTATTTGATATTGATTGTAGATTCCACAACAAGGAGTTTAATGTAAAGCGTCACCCTTCTTGTTTCATTTTCTATACTACTATGCAATAATTGTACTTGTTACAATTGTCGTCATTTTCCCTCCTTGGCTTGTATTATATAAATCGACCTGAGTGATGGCACGGTTCCTTTTGCATCTAGTTATTAATTGATTTCCAACTGTCACTGCACAGCCTCATGATCTTGTATTAGTGCGTTTTGACGATATCCTGCAAGTACTATGTCGTCCGAACTTTTTCTCTTCAATTTTGTTTTAAATTTAAGAAATTATAACAGGTAACTTTCTTATTCTCTAATTTCTGCTTTTCCTGTTATTCATGCCAGGTGATGTGAATTTTAATCCGGCCGGTGTTGGCTATAGCCAATAGCGTGCGTCGCATGCGGATAGCCATAAAGAGCAGCCATAAAAAGGAAAGTATATTCATGTGTTAATTACAGGGCCGAACTTTTACTTTTGGAGGTCCTATGACTTAAAACATGAGTAATAAATGATTTGTGAAAGATATAAAAAAATGTATAGTAGGGCATGAAATTTTCCACATAAAGCTCTGCACGAACAATATTCTAAAAGTAGTAGTTTGAATACGTGGAAAGGAAAAATGTACTTCTGTCACATATTTCTAATTGTTACAAATCTATAAAAAAATAATACTCTCGAAGATCTTTTATAGAAAATGTCATCCTTATAAAAAAAAATAACAGTTTATATTTTCTTTTGTAGAACTTTATTTAAAATCACAAAACGAAAGAAAAATTGCCTACCTATACTATAATTATAACAAAACTGAAACTAAAGTATAAGTCAAACTAAAACTAGGATATATATGGAAAAATGTAAATTCCTTGATAGAGCAAGAGTACTTGATTTGCAGCCATGATTCTTTTCTTAAGATATCAACCCCGAATTCGAACTTGGCATCTTTCTTTTGGCAGACAAGCGTGTTACCTATTACACCTGGTCTTATGCCAAAATCGAATCACTTTTTAATGCTTCTAAAATTTTACTAAAGTCGGAAAAACCAAGAAAATCAGGAATGTTCACATTTCACCAATGGAACCCAATTAATTACCGGAAGCTTTTTCGACACAATGTGTCGTCTTCAGAACGTCACAAGAACTTGTTAATTATCGGTAATTTCCTAACTAGATAGATGTAATTAAAGAGCGACCAAAATTGCGTACTTCGATGTTTATTGAAGCCGTGTGAAAGGAAAGAAGGTAGAAATAGAAGAAGAATAGAAAATCGACAATAGAGAAGATAATTTTGATTATACCGAACATAGCCACGAAGAAATTATCAAGTGTCATATGCAGTTAAACCTCTGCTTCTTAAGCTGGTTTTAGTGAGTAGAAGGGTTATCCCCGAGGACGAGTTGTCATTATCAGTGTTTTTCAAAAATATGGAAGAGAGTATTGACATGTCGACTTGGTTCGATTAAAGTGTAGAAACGGAGAGTAGTAATTCAACTGTAATGAATTGTGTTCGTGAGTTCCAAGAAAGTAGTTCTCAAGTTAATTGAGAAAATGATAGTGTTATTGAAGAGGAAATTTCAGCTAGTAACTAGTAGTGTTACTGATATAAACATTACTCATTTTAAACTGAAGTATCTGGAAGCAGTCTTTATATTTAATAGGATCTCACGGAGCAAGCGAAGTGTTGTCGTACGTAGAATCCAAAATTGTAAAAAAAAAAACATTTCAAAATAAGAAACAAGCAACTGTTAACCAATATTTCACATACAAAATTAAATTTAAGATTTACTAAGTTAATAAATCTACTTCAATATGTTCAATATGTTTTCATTAAATACATACAATCTTTTGTAAATTATATTTAAACTTTGTTCTAAGGCTTGAGTACTTTTTAAAAAAGGTCTTTACACGTAAAGTGTAAAGGTTTTACACGTAACATTATGCCACATTGGATCAATGTTTCGTAGTTACTAGTTTTCCTTAAAAATATAAAAGTGGAGTTGGCGAGAATATGGACGAAGAACCGGAGATTCATGATCTCAGCGTTCATAAGTTAGCGGTTTATTTGTTGTGAATTGTTACTATAAATTCATCTGGATTTAAATAAATATAATCCGAAAAACTCTTATGGAAGGTAAAAACAGCATAAAATAAACTAAACTAGAAAATACAGGCAACCGAATAAAACTCTACACGCAGGCTAGCCTTAATGTTAAATATTTCTTCAATATTTTATCAATTGTAACGCTCAAGCTTTTTCCAATTTAATTTCTGTGATGAAGCAGCAGATAGATTGCGAAAGTTTAGAATTAAGTACTGTAAACCTAACGAGTAGAGCCCATACTTCTTTTCAACACTGAGACCAATGAATTGCTTTATCATAACATAACGGAGATTTATCTGTTCATATTAATTTCTTTTGCAATTTCGGTTATAATTATGATATATAAGTTCAAAAACAAATGTAGACAGAATTAAGAATGTAGAGCTGTGTTACTGTTAAAATTTGTGTATAGAGTTTCGCACCACACACGTCGTACTGATTTGCATTGTGCAAACTTTCGCACTATCCCTTAATTATCACATTAATTTTGTACTACTCAATGCGAACACTACTTTACAATACTTTAGCACCGAAAAACTTCTACGCCACTGTTACTGTTATAGATGCTTATATACACGTATGTACTATAATAGTTGGCTGCAATGTGCGTGAACGATGAGTCAAATAACTCGAGTTACGGCTGAATCAGATGTTCCGCATGCACGCACCTTATTTATTCTAAGTCTCTATTGTTCTGAATGTACTAATGGTAGGGGCATTGGTATAACACAACATTGCGTAGATGTGGGTACGTATAGGAGAAGCTGCAGAACAGATACTGCTACCGCATTAATTTTAGCTGTAGAATATGTTGTTTTCAGCGACCGTAACCAACCTTTCATCGGATGTAAAACGTTAGATATTTTAGAAATTTTTGCGTGAAGAACTAATCGTAAACAGGCATCCTGCATACATTTCATTTGTTAAAGGGGAGAAAATAAAGTCGGTTATTTAAAAGCGCAATGAATATACACAGAATACAACACGAAGAGACAGATAAGTTAGAAAGCACAACATACTACTACTTAACATGGTCATTTAAACTGTAACTTATTGTAAAGAAACCAAGACCTCTCTGAAAGATTGACGTTGAATGCTTGGACGCAAAAAGATCTAGTATTTTTAGTAAATAAGATGTTTCCGCTAAAAATACACTTACAAGATTCCAACGGTTCTAAATTGAACATTATACGAAGAGCTCATTTCTGCATGAGAAATACACGCTATGGCGAACAACCCCCATGAATTACACCGCAACGTACAGCAAATATAAAATTAACATGACAAAAGGTTTTCATGGTGTCCAGATCAAATGACTTGCGCAAGGATCTCTGTGCAAAACAACTATTCCTAACTTTCCACATGAACAACTGACAAACCCAGCATTACTTAGTAGTAACTGCAGCGTTACTACTAAGTAATAAGTAAGCCTGCAGAAGCGAGTTGCGCTTTATGAAATTAGCAAAGACTCGTGTTTATTCGTCTCTTGAGAATGAGTTCGTGTTGGCTACTGGTTTCCGCGAGAGTCGGCAAAACACGAGTCTGTCTAGTCTCTGCTAATTTCGCGTAGCGCACGGAAAGTGTATTCGTTACTGGTGGCTTAGTAATAGGTTGTTAGAAGAGAATGATAAAGCCAACGCAACAGATCTAGTATTAGCCAACAGCGCATCTTTCGTTTTTGCTTGATTAATGGCAAGCCTGTTTTTTGAAAACCAATTGCATAACTCGTCATAGTTTAATTGGGTAGATTGGCAGAGTTTTTCTAATGTAAACTCCCCTACAACCACGCTAACGTCATCTGCGTAATTAATAAACTGGCAATCGATGTGCTTAACTGCACATACATCATTTATAAATACCAAAAAGAGAGTTGATCCAAGTGCCGAGCCTCAAGGTGGTCCAATATTGTGATTGCTAAATTAACAAAAACATTGTCGCAACGCACTCTCTGTTGAGAGATAAACCCTTGCTGTGTGTCTCGTAGTATATTTTGATTTATTATAAGAACAAAAGGATTTGTAGATACAACATATAGAGGTGCACAAACAGAAACCGACTGAAAATTCACAAGAAAATGGAACGTAGAGAATTTAGAGGAGGAACAGGTAAAGAATAGACATGAAGAAATAATTAGAAAATACTGCATAACGGAAAGTGCAGAGATTATGAAGGGAAGATGGAGGGAAAAGGGAAATAATAATAGTGACAATAGAGAAAACAAAATACCATAACGTAACACATATAAACAAAAAAATCAAAGTGCAGCTAATGAGGTAACGTAAATAATACAAAGAGAAAATTCTGAATATAGGTCCAATAGCTTAAAGGAATGAAGCATAACACAGTACATATGAAAGAAAAAATTACTTACCGTTAAAGGACTCTTTTAACGAGTAGAATTTGCGGTCGAGCCTTCGTCAGTGATAAATTTCGTAGTGATCGACCTAAAGAGATCGACGATTTATGCAAAATTTGGCACAAATTTTTTCTCTCATCGTTTTTGTAAAAATATAAAGCTATCCCTCGTATTACAACTTTTTTTTTGCAAGATGTATTTTGGGATCACGTATACTGTAAGCATGTTGGCTATTGTTTTCTACATTTATTTTACCTTTTTGTTTATGAACGTAGCTACTAGCTTGCAATACGTATAATTGGAATATTTTTAAATTCATGAAGTATCCTCAGCAAGATGTAAGTTGAGTAACACCAGCAATAAATTCTAAACGCAACTTTCTCTTTGAGAAAAACCTCGTTAACTGATAAGTTGGAACCCCATGAAAATATTCCGTTAGTAAGGGTACGTCAGAAAAGTATACTATTTTTATTGCGTTCAAATTTATGGCATGCTTTAGTTGTCGCAATTTAAATATAATCATTTTAATTTAGGTACCAGCAAGTTACAGCGTTTATCCCATACCATATAGTCGTTGAAAAGGCAACATCTAACAATTTAGCTGTTTTTCTTTTTGAGGCTTCAAAGGCTAAATTTGATTCTTTTTTTTCGGTACAAACTATGAAAGAAAATATATTAAGTTTTTTTCTGTGGTTAAAGATAAACCATTAGTGCAGGAGTAAAAGAACTTAAATAACCGTGGTATTTGCTAATAAAGAAAGAGATACGCGAATGTCGTGATGCGTATCTCACTTTTATGAGATATATTGTAAATACTTACTCTATTGAATATAAAATAAAGAGTCTATTCTTGTTGAGTAAATACAAATAGAAGTAGGCAGGCAAATAGAATTCGAATTTCGATCCTCTCAGATGATAAAGTATTTTTGGAATAAGCTTAAAGCGTTAAATCTCGCCTAAATTGCGACCATTTCCCCAAGATTCCGAGTTTGCAACATCCTTGCAAGCAAACAATTATTATCCAGATAATATACCATATAGTTGAATAGTCAATAGCAATTAAATGTAAAACCAATATTTCCAATAATCTTTACATGTATGTGTTACTACGCTGTCTACTTATCAAGTTTCTTAAACGGTTCAACTTTACCGAAAATTCTTCATTCAATATTCAGTAGTAATTAATTCCATGAATATTAAATGTGGACGTATAATATTTGCAAATAATCCATGTTTTATTATGCGGTCTACTTACCTGTCTAGTTTTATTTGTATTTAGCCACCAAGAGTGGACCTTTTTATTTTAGATTCGAAAAAGTAGGTATCTACAATCTATTCCACAAAAATAAGATACATATCGCTACATACAATTTACTCGCAAACACCACGGTTGTTGTATTCTTTCAGTATTCATTTTAATAGATTACGAGTTTTAAACTTTTGTTTTTCACTGATCGGCGATAAGTAATCGCAGAAAATGGAATTATATCATCTGCATAACATACCAGATCATAATCAAATACAAATAAAATTGACAATGTCATTTATAAAAAGGAAAACTAAGGTGGGAGTAAGAATACATTATTGGACCAAACCAATATTACTCGGCATTAAAGACCTCGCTAACTTTGCCCTAGAAGCCTAATGGGCTAAATTGATCGATTAATAAATTATATTTTATATAATCAAAAATCTTTGATAAATCACAAATAATACCGAACAGAATTTAACTTCTGTTCGGTATTTCGCATATATTTTGGTAAATAATTAGTAGGGCTGTAATAGTGTACTTGTCAGTTCTACACTCATGCTGGTACTGAGATGGTGAATTATGATTATTTATGAAACTGTTTATTCTGTTGATCATTGCGTAGCTACGCAACTTTGTAAAACTGGAAAATAGTGCAATCGTGAAGATAAAATAGGTTGTTAATATGGCTAACATCTCAATTGAACGTATGCAAAATATCATTCACGAAAACTTGAATATGAAAAAGCCATCGGCGAGATGGGGACCGCCTCTGCTGACAGTACAATGTTTGGATATATTTAAGCCCGATGCGAGTAAGTCTCTGAAGCGTTTTGTGACTGTAGATGAGATATAGATACATCACTATATGCCAGAAACCAAAGGTTTTTCCCCTGAACGTGGCGAAGACGATTCCATCAGCCGGAAATTTATGGCGACAATTTTTTGGAAAGGTAAAATCTTAACTGATTGTTTGGAGAGAGGAAGGACAATCATGGGGCAGTATTAAACCGATTCGACGTTGAACGAAAGAGAAAAAGTTCCCACCTAGCGGAGAAAAAAGTTCTGATAACGCCCCGGCTCATCGGCAATTGCGACAGCAAAACTAGTGCAGTTACAGTACGAATTGGTGTCCCACCTGTGACATCATTCCTTTTCAAAACTTGAACAAAAAATGTTGAAACACTGCTGAATCGAGTTATAGAGTCACAAGGAGATTATGTCGGGAAATAAATTTACTAAATGCAAAACAATTCCATTGTCTTCTTTAACACAGGTATTTATCATATCCTTGTAATCTACATTAAGCAGACATTATCTTGCAAGTTGTTTAGAATTTTCCAACTGTTATTACGTGATTCTATTATTTCCGTATCAAGTCGGTTATTATCGTGTATGCTTTGTGATGATTTCTAAATCTGAGTAAATTTTCTGTGGCTGATATAAGTCCTTTATTTTAATGCTATATTGTTAGCTTCGGAATTTACCCAACTTTTGCTGTTATTAATAATAGAGAGGTTTTTATATGGAAAAGATATATCAAAGAAAAAAAGTGTGATAAAGGATCTACAAATTTACTGTTTAAATGATAACACTGGACAACAACCAAAATATATCTAAAGTAAATCGGCTGAATCCTACTATTTTTGGTGTGCTGAAACCGAAAATAAGCTTATCTTTTTAATATTAGTTCAAGTTTTAGAGGTAGAGGTGATGTTATGTGTGCCTATATATTAACATCGTAACTGCATGTCTGCCTTGTACTGACCAGCCCCTGTATACAAACAAATGACGAACGCCACTATCGCGAATATTATGGGAATTGAATTATAGGAATTGAATAGAAAACTCTCGAATCTTCTCGAATATTCTCTAAAAATATAGAAGCCGTATTTGGGTATATGAGCAGCTACAAAGCGGAGAGGTCAGAAATTCCCAAGGCTAAGTGAAGCAAAAAATAGGGAAGGTATTTTTGTTGGGCTATAGATTCGAAGTATTTTGACAGCACTCCAACAGATATTGAAAAAAATGCTTGGAATGACTTTCGCCTCCTGGTCACTAATTTCTTGGGAAATAAAAAAACTGACAATTACGTTACTCGTATTACGCTTATTTATATTTATATTAACGCTCGAAAATACGTTATCATCGTTGCAATATGTCTCTAAAGATCCATTTCCTACACTCACTCCTGGACTTTTTTCCTGGAAACTGCGGAGCTGTAAGTGATGAGCACGGCGAACGCTTCTATCAGGATATATCAGCAATGAAGAAAAGGTACCAGGAAAACTAGAATGTTTCCATGCTTGCTGACTACTGTTGGACTCTTGTTAGAGATGTTCCAGAAACAATTCGCAAAAGAATAGGAAACAGACGGCACATTTAGCGACTCTAAAAGTATAAAAGTATCTATTTTTTTTATTTTGTTAAACGGGAAATAAAAAAAAAACTTGTTCTTGAAAACTGCAAGTAAGTTTTTAATTTCATTGTTATTGTTGTATTCAGCGCACCGAAATTATCAAAAAAATGCACTTGTTAAACAAAATACAACAAATAAACTAAAATTTAACTAAAAAACTAATCCCCAATGTGAGAACATCTACACTGATTCAAGTCTTCGTTATATAAATTAATATTTCGAAAACCAGTTTTCAAAAAAATATTTTCGGCGTTCTTTTTTCAAAACACTCGGAAACAGTTGCATATACCTTTGTAGATTTAACGTTAAATTTTGTGTAAAGATTCAATAGTAACACTTGCCACGAGATACTTGTATAGATCTGTGCGTAGAAATAATACACCCAGCATGTTGATTTACATTTTTTGAAATACATGTTTTAAAGATTAATCGCAAAAACGGTTTCCCTTGTAGGCTGTTTTGCATCTCAGTTTTATTTTATCTAAGTCTATGCATGTACTGCCTGATGTTTGGCAAACAGATTGATTTAACCGTTATCTTCAAAGAAGAAGCCATGACTACAGAAAACAAGTTAAGACGTACATTATTCACAGTTATCGGTCTAATGAAACTTGCTGTGGTTACTTATATAAGCGAAACTGATTTAATTAATTGAAAAATTATTGTTGCTATTGGTGGTTTTAACCTAGATAGAATTAATTACAGAATAACGGGGATTCGTGTATTTGTTTATTTTACTTATGTGCATAAAACATATGTGTATTACATCGCAAAGCGGGTAATTTATTTTATCTTTTATAATTAAGAACTACAAAATTAACTAGTGCATATTATTAAAATTGGATCATTATTACTTGATAATTATGCATCCTACATATATACGTAAATACGTAGTATGTATACTTCCGGCCGCTTAACAGTTTCTATAATGTATATAAGTAGCAGTGGCGGCTCGTGGTCAAATTGGCGGGATGATTATGTGGACAAGAGAGTTAAGCAAGTCTTCTTTCTTTTAGAATCGTCCGAAAATGTATTGTGCACAATACAATAAAGTGATCGAAACATACATAGATCTACGGAAATTATTATTATGATACACTTCTATATTTTTGTCGTTACTAGTTTGCCTAGTTGTAAGTTCTGGTCAAGGGGAAGCGCTTTTTTTCAGTTCTAAGCGATTCTTAAAATTTATTACATTAGTTCCTAGTTTACAGAAAATTTACAAACATTTAATGGTGGACTAGCACATTAATCTCTAATTAACTTAATTTTGTGCTTAAATGTATATCTAAACAGTATTTACTTTAATCACAAATTAGATTTTAATTAAGTAAAAATCAGACCAAATAATAGATTTGTTTCTGTTCTGGAGTTGAACCAATTGTGAACCGCTCAAAATGGTTCACCAACACAAATCATGGTATAACTGTATATGGTATATAAGTCACTTACAAGAGCGATTGGTTTGAACAATTCTGAATCACGCAACAATATAAAAATAACAGGTATTAAATACCTCCTTTTATATTGAAAAAAAAAAAAACAAAACGGGTACGTAGATAATCCTGTAAAACGAAACCAAAACCTGGACGCGAAACAAACAACAAACACGTGCTTTTCTGAACTTGGAGGCCAAAGTGACCAATCAAAAGCTCTGGAAACTTATCGTCCACAGGTTACTTGACTTGACGAGCGAAATGTACAGGAGCTTCATCATACTGTTAATATATTTGCGTTCGGATGTTCAGAAGAACGTCCTCTAGAAGTCATTGTAATTTTAAGGAATTCTCAGTTGAATACCAATTCTTCGTGAACAGGTCGTTGTTTCTTCTTCTACTAAATCTAAAATATTTCCTTCTTCTAAACCTCTTGTCGAGTAGGTCACTCAGATGTGATGTTAGCATTGGAAGGATTCTGATCTCGCAGCCTTTTTATTGTTTTTCAATTTTTTTTTATTCGCTTATTCTTCGAGAACAGCTGTAGTATTCCCATTACAAAAACCATAAACAAACACCATATTTACGTATTCAAAATTTGAATGAGTGTGTGGCATTTTCAACAAAATAATATATAAACTCTAAAATAAACATTAAATTACACTGACACATAGAACAACAAGCTTATAAAAATGATTTTGAGCCTCGAAAGGATTAACTTGGATAGCCGGTACGTCATGTGTGATAAGAAGTGAAAAAAACTTTGAATTCTATTTGATATGTATTAACTCGAAAACAAACGAAACTTTGAACTATTTGCCAAAACACTAGATAAAATTCTCTCATTATGCTACAATTTAAAAACAAATAAAAATTGGATGAAAATAGATGGGCTTTTTTACATTTTTTTTACGTGAACAATACATGGTCTGTTCCTCCCAACTCACCTTATATATAATATTTTAGCGAAGATATAAATTATAACTTGAAAAGATATTTTAGTCAGTTGTTTAGAAATATTATTGAAAGGTGATTGATCAATTGACCTGACGGAAAAGCCGCCGCTGGTGGGTAAATGATACTAAATACTGTTTCCAAAAACTAAGTTTTCTAACACACTACATCAATTCATAACGAAATTGCCTAAAACTCTATTAAATAGTTCTAATGAAAGAAATGTTTATAATTTGAAAATGCAAAATGACAATGATTCAATTTTTTGCATGAAATCAAACCACTTTTAGTTGAAAATCAACATTAATGTACAGTAAGTAGTCCGCCAAACCTGTAATTTTTAATGCAGACATCGATAACAAAAACTTTAAGGAAAATTTATAAGAACACATGGGGTAACAAAAATAATATGAAACGAGAAGAAGAAAGCAAGATAAAAGCCATCATAGACTGTACAGTATGGAAGGTCTAATGGCTGTGTGGTCTCCACGTATTTTATGACCTGCTAGCTTATATAGTGACTGTGATGTATATACGAAAGCTACAATGTCTAGGTGTGTGGGCTTACGGTCACTTTGTTCTGTATGATTTCTATGACCACTCTGAATTGTATAATTCACAATTGTCGACTTGTTAAAATGTAGCTCCTGCAACTTGTCGTTGGCTAAAACCTATAATATTCTCTGTTAAATCCTTTCTAAGTATTTTTAAGTGTAAAATACACTAGTTAGTATCACATTCAGTATCAAAATGTAACCAGTGCTGTGGTAATTTTTGATGGAATACCTAATAGCGGAATATAAATGATATATTACAATTTATCATGCAATATTTCTCACAGATTTTTCTTAGTTGTGAAGCTTTTGGTGCTGCTAAACTTCTCTCCTATATCAGTTGTGATAATCGATTAGAAGACGATGGAAATTAAAATAAATGTATCTAATACTGAGTTAGCATGTATATTATTTTAGTTCTGAACATGCTAGTAGCCTAAAATCGGCCATATTCTTATTATAGTCAACATTAGAACAATTACTTAATATGATGAAGCTTAATAATAATTGTATTCGTCTATTACTTTCTTCGAATTAAGAAATGTTTAGAGTGGTCGTTTAAACATTTCTTAAAATAATATTTTCTGTTTAACACTTTATTTCTTATTTCTCTTTATATTTATTGCAATCTATGTATTTTATAAACAGAACACATCAGAAAATGCCTAGAAACAATAACCAAAAAATATAATGCTAAGATAGCTTAGCTTCCTCATGGTATTGATGGAATAATTCACGGCAAACGCAACAAAAGGAGAGAAAAAAATTACACTAACACATGAACATGTTTCTGCCTACCCGGCGTCATCAGCGTGGTTTCGAGAGTAATTTTTTATCTCTGGGCTAAGCTATCTTAGCATTATATTTTTTGGTTATGTATTTTATACCTATTATTCATTGGTATTTACTAATATCTTTACAAAATTTGGTTTTGTTGTACGATCAAGTCTCTGTTACGCAAAGTGATAAATAAATAAAAATAAAATGATGTGTGTTTTCTGTTCAAATCATGCTAAGCTACATAAAGAATTTGCGATAGGGCAATTTCGAATAGACAAATTAAAGTATCGTTGAAAATTGCATCGTTTTCAATAATTGCTCCAATGAGTTGTTATTCCCCCCTGTTTCTATCATGGCACACTGATCAAGTAATTAGTAGCAACAAAATAGTTGAACGTAGACCACTAACATGTTAGTAGTTTTTTGTGTGTATAAGTAATTTTTTCTAGAATTTTGCTAAAAGTCCAAACTGAAATAATAGGTCATACCTAACCAACGCAAAATTACGTGCACCTTATTCGGATACATATATGTTACGAACCTTTGTGCCTAATTTGGGTATCACTTCTGGCTAATGTGCACTTCCGGAGAAACAACGAACTCTGCTCTTTGTTTTAGAAAAATAGTCTCTTACCATATATTGCCCCAGAATTTAATACATCTCTTTAACAAAAATACAGCTTTGGGAAGCTACAAACTTATGAGACAGCCTGTATGTTTCAATACAATCTCGAAACACGCCTACAATCAGACCTCATAACAAGAGACTGTTTGTTTGGCCTGCGAGATTCCTAGACTTCTTCATACTTATTCTTGTACGGCGACATAAAAAATCAGGTATATGTGAATGCGGAAGAAGAATATAGTTGATAGAGTGAAAACAAGTGAAAGTATCCGGCTACTAAAATGATTCAGATGCAGCATAATTCGCAAATTCCGAAAATTTAAAAATATACAAGGTGTTCCATTTAAAAAAATTCAAAATCGAGCCATTACCAATGAACTTGTACAGTCCACTGTTTTTCTGTTACGAGATTAGGAATCTAAGGCAAAAAATTCTATTGTTTTATGTATAATCTTGGAAACAAGAACTTAGAACGGGATTTAAACTGAACAGCTTGTATAGTTCTATAAAGACAAACCGCCCAAGTTTCATTAGATTGTGGAAGTGAGGGTTGGGTACCTTTCCTTGGTAGTTTCATAGATGTATGCTAAAGATTGTTTTCTTTTACCAATATCTTTCTGATAAATGGCATACACGCAATTAATGAATCCTGTTAATCTGCTCCAAAAATTATTGGCATGTACGGATTTCAGAACATATTCAGCAGCTAGTAGTAGTTCGAGGAATATTCAGTTGGGTTCCTGTACTTCCACCCTCGATGCTTTTATTGGAATAGAAATCATGACTCCTACGCAGATACAGAACGGCTTACTTTGTATCACATTGATCTTTTGTAGATGTTTTCCCACAAAATATCGACCCGTGATCTTACGCAAGTAACGAAATAAGAAATAGGCGGAGTGGTAACTCTGGACACAATACGCGTATGAACATTGACATAAATGTTGTATACTCTCCGCGGTGACAATCGATAACTAAAGTCTCAAGCGTGCATACCGTTATGTACACCATGTACTCATCTTCTATTTGTAAAAAAAAAGGAAAACGGTCGGATGTTTCGTAATTCGTTTGATAAGTAGTAAATATTCACGCAGGCTCTGTACGTAGTATACGTACGGTCATGTGTACGTGTGATTGGGAGATGCGAGAGAGGCGACCATATCTTCTTATACACACAAGTTTTATAGAATAAACACCGTCATGTCGGCTCCAAACCGATAAGCAAATACTCGCGAGACGTCTCCAATGCATACAATAAAAATACTCGAATCGTTGTTAATATATCGGTTTGCGGATCCGGTCGGATTCATTTTCACTATAACTATATGATAAACCGCATACTTACAGCGTGTCTGGGTTCAATCCTGCAGATTGCATGAAGTACAGTTTATTTATATACATGTATTTACACGTGAACTTATGATTCAGCGTCAAGGTTAACTTCCAGAGGTAAATACGATGCACTACGTGCTTCAATTTTCTGAGAATTAATAATAATAGCAACCATAAAAAAATACAAAAAATACACAGATTTTCAAAATTCTTATATTTTTCATGATTCAAAGCAGTAGAGAAAAATGAGACATGTATATATAGTCGCTAAATACTATTTTACTAACCCCTAAAATGGTTTATACTACTTTTAAAAGAGCATTTTAAAAATTTGGTATTAATCTCAGTAAGCCCAGAATTTGAACAAGAAACTTTGAAACGTAGTTAAACAATTTAATTCCTTTGTAAAAGAAATAACATTAAAAGCGACTAGAAGAACTACCACGCCCCATATTTAGTATCGTTGATGTTGGAAACCTTCTCCTGGTTCTCTTTTGCCAATAATGTTAAATCCATAATAAAAATCCTAAGAGTACCATTACTTTCAAGATTTTTATTGTTGAATATTTGCTATCTATAGTTTCTCTTCTTAATGACCAAGTTATTTATCACAGGGAGGGGTGCTTCCAACATTATTGTGGAATCTAGTCATATACCCTGCCGACTAGAGGCGAAAGGCTTCCACATGGCTGCATACGCTGTTGGCGATATTGGGTGCGGTAAATATGAGAACATACTTTGTGATTTAAGTCCTTTATTCTATTTATTTTTATTCAGAACGAGAGGCACCAGATTCAAGGAATAGCTGTGGAAAGATTGAGTCGTCAAGGTTGTGCTACACTTAACACATAAGCGAAACAGAGGATTATATTAAATTAGAAAACAAATAAATTAAAAACATAACTTCTCTATTAATACATTTCCTTGACGAAATTTGGTGTTCAGCATATTTCGAAGACGAGCCTATATAAAAGCCAATTGCGCAATTTAATTCCGAAAAAATTCGTATTTGCGTACGCTGACGACTAGGCGATATTGGTAAGCGATGAATATGAAAGTAAACTTTGTGAACGTACGTAAATGGCACAAAGCCTTGAACTTGAATTATCAGTCATTCCAACCGAGTGCGTCCTATTCAGTAAGAAAAAAAGATGAGACCTTTACCTATGTTTGTACCGCTTAGATTTAGCTCGAAGGTCGAATACCTCGGTCATCTTCAACAGGAAACTAGTAGGATCACACATACTGACCATAGTGTTAACAACGGTAAAATTGTATTTCGGCAATGATGCAGAATACTGGGAAGAATCTGCGAATTCTCTCCCAGAGTGCACTAGCGCACTAAAATAAACGGCAACAGTGGCTATGGAGCCTGCCGCTTCTTAACTTAGTTCTCAAAAACATGGTGTTGCCTACCATGATCCGGGTGCTATGTAATGGTATAAAGAAGGACGATGTTGTAAGACAATGTGAAATGTCCTCTTTCTGTACGGTAAAGCTTACAAATTCTTCACACACCAACTTAACCGACCTCAAGATTGTAGGAATAAACCTGTTTACCAACAGCAACAAGAAGCATCAGCATTAAACAGACCAACAACATCGAATCTGCTACTAGACTGCCATACGGCTCTATCTTTAGTATCTGAAATAAACAATATTAACAGGTTATGGCTGGTCAGGAAGGTTTCGAGTATGATTCTACACGATCCAGAATCCTCCATTCGACCACCAGTGTATGTGCTTCATCAAAGGATCAGATCTATCAGTAATGAAAGATTCTTAAAAAAATGGGATGAAATTAATTTCAGTTGCACGTCAACAAGTCAACAAGTCCGAAACAGACCTTCCCATGGGTGTTCAAATTTTGACTGGCTATTGGCACCTCTACAAGATAGGTTTAGCCAAAAATCTATCATGTAGGGGTTATTGAGCTGAAAGCAAAATACTGGAACACTTCCTCTACGTTGATTTCTTCTACCTCTTGTCGCCATTGGGGCGTTTCCTCTGGAAAGTTAACGTCCTAACCAATGCTAAGGCAGTGTGTTTGTTGAAGACCTAGAGAACCGCCATAGAGAGGATGCATAATAGGCCTTGTGGTTTAAAAGCTATAGGATCTAATACGCTTTCTCGTCCACGACCATAACTATTAGAAGATATTCCTTTAGATGTGAGACATTATCGTATTAATGCGTTACTATTCTAATTTCTGTTCAAATTAGAATAACATGCATAACCTTAAAATATAATGTACCATCTATATAATTTGCATTGTTGGCATTAATTTTCGGTGTCTTAATTAAACCTAGTTACAATTAAGGCAATGTGAAAACTATTGTGTGTTGCTTTAACGAGTATTGCATAAAATTCTCAAGCTCTCTCGTTGTTACTAAATCGCAATATACAAAGCAGCATAGTTTAAAATTAAGTAGTGCATGCATATGCAATATCCTGTTCATATGCTTCCCAACATTTCGTATGAATCACTGCCATAATATAATATTATTATACACACGTAGACCCGTATACCAGCAGAAGTGTATACGGGCAAGGATATACCTGCCTATCCACATGCATGAATTACCTGAGGCGAATTAACTGCTAAGATCGAGAGAACGGAAATGGACTAGGCCTAGACAGAAATTTCAAAAGCAACTTGTCAAATGCCGAGCGGTAGAAAGAGAGATCGTGACGCGCCCAACAGAGAACGAACACGTGTGCTACGAAGCCAAAATTCAGGTAACAAGCCCAGATCAGGTAGAAAACAAACTGAGAGCACAGAGACCGGAGAATATTCTGCGATGTTATTTGTATGTGAGAATACCCGTGTTAATGTAACTTCAAGCACGGTATTTGTTCTAAGACGAGATTAAAAAATAACGACTTTGTATTTGAAAGACAACGAAGTCGAGATCCTTCTAAATTGAAAAATCAATACGGTATTAGTAAGAAGGACATATTAATTACTATAGCGTATTTATAGTGCTTTTGGCTTCTTGGTGATAAAACCACGACATTGTTGCCGCTAAAAGTATGTTATTTATGTGTGGAATTCGAAATTTTGCAGTACTATACGTAACAACCATACGATCGAATGATGCGACAAAAAGATTGTAATTCTAACATGTGTTGTTCTATCCTTACTCTAAAGAATACAAGTACCTCTTTTCCTGCTTATATACCCCAAAACATGCGAAATATACGAACCTAAAAAGAAAGGTTCTTGTCTGTGCCATAAAACGTAAACTTGTGCCCGTTTTACATCAATAAATTCATCAAAGCTGAGTGGCCAAGTGGAGCTTCTTCCCACATTTGCATTCTTTTTCGTGTAAATGTCTTTGTAAGAGTTTAATTTTCGCAGCGAATGTTCTCTTAATTCATTTAATATTATACACGGTTTCGTCTATGTGTTGTGCTATACTTGACGATTCAATACTTCCACAGTGGTAATGAGCTATACATTCTTTGAATCTAGTGCCTATTGCCCGTTTCGTTCGTCCAATGTAGGTATATTGGTAGGTATTGTTATAGCCACTCTATGCAACTCTTACTATAAATACCTTTAGATATTCCGTGAAAAGGCAGTTTCGCAAATTTCTTATCGGTGGTTGCTCCCAGAATTGCGGTTTCTCTGAGAAAAGTCGTGAAATTTCGTACATAATGCGTACGCTGGACTTTCTTATGAAAGCGATTGATATCTAGAGATGAGTAACCATTGTGGCTACATTTTAAAATATATGTTCTTAATTGCACTTTTATTCAAGGAACAAAAACCTTTTTGGCAACCCGAAAAATTAACCGAATTAAGCAATTTATGATGACAAAAACCCATATACGACAAAGGAAACAAGCGATAGACAACAGATTCAAAAAAAGATATAGCTCATTACCGCTATGAGAGGATCGAATCGTCAAATGTAGCACAGCACATAAACGAAATCCTGGATCATATTAAATTAGAAAACCTCAAATTAATTAAAAACGTAACTTCGCTACTAACACGTCTATTTGGCGAAAGCGAGCAAAGGGCCAAGCATATGGGCTAATAATAAGTGATGCAAACAATATCAGTATGAGTTTAAAACCAAAACAAAAAATTACAGGAAAAGCAATAACATGTAACATAATTCAAATACACTATGAACTTGCAATCTTTATTGCAATATTTCATTGCTACCTACTTACTTATCAATCTACAGTGAACGCACGAAATTCCTTCCTTCCACCTCGATACATTTGCGCAATTGTTTGTAAAAGCTGTTCCGCATTTTTCTTAGCACAAGCACATAAGCTATTTCACTCCCGGAAGCTTGCGTTATCCCTAACTGCGTACATAAATCATACGTATTAACACCTTTTATGAAATGTATTGTACAAGTAACTACTTAATGTTAAAGTTTCGAATCAACAGTTAAGTTCGGCAATGTTTTGTTTACGGTTGTCGTAACTAAAGAAAAACCAGCGCCGAACGTAATGTCCAAATGCAGGAGTCGCGTTTAATTGTAAATATTTATTTATTTCTTTCAATATTAGACATATGTATCATGCCATACAAAAGTATTAGAGATCTAAATTTCCTATACAGTAGATACAGAGAAAAATATAATGCTGCCATTTAAACAAATAACGTTTCTGATGTTTAAATTTGGCAAAGTTTGGTGTTCAATACAAAGCACCCTGTATATTTCGAAGGTGTGTCCGGTTTAGATAAAGCCATACAACGTTAGTTAGCTTCTAAATGAAGAAACTAAAAGTATAACAAAATGCATGGAGGTCTAGTCCGAAGACTATCAATACCAATGGGTAAGTTGACTGTAGGGGAGCATTCCCTGCTCGAGCAGGGAACGAGCACTGGAAGTCCTGCTCGGACTAATGCCGCTTCACATCCACTCCACATGCAGAAGCAGGCTATATTGAGTGCCCTCACGCTAAGCAGAATAAAGGGATTGCAGCCTGGAGATCTTAAAGGGCATCTCAGAATCTTTTTAGATCCCAACATGAATTACCTGATGCACATTGCGAAAGACAAGGTCTCTATGCAATACAATTTTAATCAGCCTTATAAGGTGATCATTGAAAGCCACGAATATGCATCCGGGCAGCCTCAAAGCAAAAGAGGTGCCCTGGCATTGTATATGGACGGCTCAAGAATAGAAGGTGTTGGAACAGGTATAGGCATTAGTGAGCCTAACTGCCAGCTTAAAATGCCTACGGGACTCCACACCAACATATTTCAAGCAGAGATTTCTGCATTGAACTTGTGCGTCTTAAAGAACCTTGAGACAGAGATATGAGGCGCAACCATAACAATATTCAGTGACAGTCTGAAGGCAGTTCTAAAGGCTATCAAAGCCTACTCATACGAATCTGGTCTGATTCATGAATGTATACACAATTTAAGGAAACTCGGACATAAAAACCACGTTACCCTGCGATGGGTCCCAAGCCATCAGGGGATCGAAGGCCATGAAAAAGCAGACAAGCTGGCTAGGGAAGTAGCCAACATGCCCTTCATTGGTCCTAACCCCTTCTGTAGCCTACAAGAGAGCCACACAAAACAAGTAATAAAAGCATGGGAGGACGATCAGAAGACCTCATACTGGGGAAACGCTCCAGAACAAAAACAGGCGAAAGCACTCATATCAGGTTCGCCTAAAACAGCAAAAATAGTGCTATCGTTCAGCAAAGGGACCGTAGATTACTGGCGGTCATGCAGCCTTAAAATATCACCTATTCAATCTAGGAAAAGCTGAGGATCAAATATGTCAGGTCATCGATTCGCTATTTATCGATCATCCTGCATACTCACAAATATGTTTGAAAGGTAGCTTGTGGTGTCTTTATTTACGTTGAAAATTTAGGATCCCTCTTTCATTTACACAATAGGCAAATTTCTACAATTCTAGAACATTAAAACATCCTTCATAGCTCCTCGGCATTATTTATAATGTGAAAAAATGTTTCAGCTTTTTTAATTTCCTGAATGAAAGTATAAGATTTATGTAGATATTTAATCCTAAAAAAGAAAAGAGCTAACGCAACTGTGCAGTCTCACTTTTGGATCACATCAAATATTGGTCTTATGGAGTTAGAGAAGCCTTAGAGAAGGTCAGATTTTCAGTGGAAGTGTTATTTAAGGTAGTAGATGGGTATTCCGGACTGTAAGCAACTATTTGGAATAAAACAGTTTGAGTGTTTTTTATTCTTATTGATATTTAAGTTCAAACGCAATTTTATTCAGTTTATTATATTAAACGAGCTATGTATAGTTTGTAAATATCAACATTAACATATTTACAATAATTATGTTCACTATCAATTTTGAATAATATTAATTAATTATTGAAAATTACATTCTGAAAGCCATCTGATTTTCTCTTAGAGAATAGCTTTCACCGTGACACTTTCTCCTACAAATGTTTATCTTCAAAACAAACAACATCACCATTTTACACGACAATCAATTATTGTTACTGCACTTAAGGCTACATTCACTTAGGGTAGTACTAAATAAGTGTAAAAAATTAATACGCATTTAACAACTGAAACCAATAATTTTTTTAACATTGCGAAACCCAAATCTATCTGTTTTTCTTTTGTAATTCGCTGATTTATACCGAAACATTGTATATACTATTTATTAGCAATTTTTGCAGTAATCATGATGCACAAATTCAGAAATAAATGAAGAAAGCATTGATGCAGCACCGTAGGTATCAAAGCTTGATCGGTGCATAGATTCGCACTGCGCTGATTTTTAATTCTGTGAACGTTTGTATTAGTTTTTATTCTGCAAACTTTCGCAATATACCTTAAATGTTGCACCAATTTCGCACTATCTTATCTGAGTACTACCTTATAGTAGGCAACATTATCAAAAGTCACAGTAGATTTTTGAAAAACTAATTCACTCAGAAGTAGATAAATCAAGAGGAAAACATGTGATATAGATATTAGAGGTAACGGCACGACAAACGATAAACGAATTTGATAAATGATATGAGCTTAGACACAGCAGACGTATTTCCCTGGGAATAAAGCTCACCAAAAGACGTGTTCTAAAACAGGATAGTTATATACAAATTAGTATAAGCTAAAAAAAGACCCGATACTTCGATCTCAGCCTAAAATAGGATTTATTATATATTTTTTAACAATCCATGTTGACTCTATGTGAGTAGGATTCAACCAAATGGAAAGAGAAAACTAGTCTAAATATTCCACAAATTTTGCATTTTCTACATGTATAATAATTTCCGCTACATGTGCTAACTATGGATTATGCTCAAATAGGGAATTTATATAATCACTTCTGAAGTCTCCAACGTGTACTCCACAATAAATTGGGTCAGTATAACATCAAGAAGCGAGCAAAATAACAGTAACTCCCAACGAATGGCTGCTTACTTAGTCGTTTACCTAATCCTCTTATCACAGATATATAAATTTTGGTGTGTACAGTCATACACAGAACTAACGTCTTCCCGTTTCGACGATTGTTCAACAATATCACCATTCCGCGATTCGCACGTTGTGTATCAACTGATATTGATATATGATCGCCACACATGAGACATTAATTTTTATATACGTTGCGAAAGTCGTCATCTTTCTCATCAACTCGTATCAATGCAATATTTGTACATTGGGCCTAGTACAAGGCAATGCTGATAACAGCCACCATTTGTTAAAAAAAGTACAGGAATCGACCTGCTAGATGCAGCATAGCATTTCAAGCAGTAGGGATCTGTACACCTCATCGTTTCAGTTATAAGTCCGATCCTTAACTATTACGGAAATAAATAATAATTTAATGTTTAAAATAGAGCGATGTTTATTAGAAATAAGTAATGACCGGAGCTGCAGCATTGAAAATGCGCCTCTTTCGTATCCACTTTTGTCGCATAAGGTAAAGATTTTATCCACATCCTCAAGCAATAATCTAGGGCGTTAAAATCTGGTGACTTTGGTGACCAATTTTGTGAACCAGCTCTACCAAACCACCAAATGGGAAAGCGAACTTTTAAAAAATTTCTGACATCAACACTAAAATGCGGCAAGGCTTCACCGTATTGAAGATATACATGTCTAGCATTCAGCAATTATTTTATATTGTTATTCTTATCTTCAAGGATCATACGGTTAAAGAAGACTTACTACTTAACATGGACGGGAATGCACATGTATATGAAACCTTCGCAATAGAGACTATAATAAAAAGAACTAAAGTTCTTTAACTCGTCTGGATACGATAATATTTCGTATTATGCCTTAAAATCAATTGCACAGTATATCTCTAAACCACTACTGAAACTCGGCCATTATTTAAGAGCGGCAATGTAAATAAAATTTCAAGTTTCGAAACAATTAGTCTGTTATCATCGTTTTCCAAAATCATAGAAACAGCAGTCAGTAACAATTTAATGTAATTTTATTGGAGAACAGTTTGCTGTTTGCCAATCAACATGGCTTTATAACAGATAAGGGTGTTAATACGGTATTGTCTGATTGTATCAAGGCTTGTTGTAAAGGAATATGACACTGGAAACGTATCTATGGGAGTATTTATAAATATCAAACAAGCACTTGATTGTGTCAATCATCACCTATTTCTCAGATAACTCGAGAGGTACGGAATTAGAAGAATTGCTTGGAACGGATTCCGTTCATGCTCAAGTGAAAGAATGCAGCGAGTTGTTTGGAACGGAATGAAGTCTCTTTACGATATTCATTAATGATCTATTTCAATATGTTTCGTCTGATTTCTGCACAACTGTATCGTACACTGATAACACAAATGTGTTAATTACTGGATCATCAATGCGTCAAAATCTGGTGTTAGCAACATCGGCGTTTCATAAGATTTTCTATTGGGTGGAATCCAGTCAATTATACAGTAACTAGGCGAAATCGAACTTTATTATTTTCAAAGCTAACACTGATGTGACGAACTTCAAATAGGAAGTATCTCCTTACAGCGATCTACAACTACAAACTTGTTGGGTTTGTGGTTTGATAACAATTTAAAGTGGCACACACATGTCCTCGTCTGGCAAAGATGTGCGTGCCTCTCGTCCCGCTGTAGCAAAACTGTTCTCTTGGACATTTATTTCGACTGCATTTATCCCAACTTAAAGTATGGCATTATTCAATTGAGAATGTCAATGCTGTTACCATTACAACATAGTTCTGCATTATTTCGGAAAATCCTGAAGACACGGGGTGTAAGCTCTTTAATAACTTATGATCGTTAAAAAAATGTAAAACAATTTTTAATATCAAAGACATTTTATACAGTAGATGAATACTATAACTGTAACTAATTCATTATCAACAAATAGTGAAATACATAGATTACATATTATGAATATTTAATGTACGTTCCTTGTATTAGCTGTCCCTTTTGACTTAATTTCTTAAATAGGCTTTTCATTTTTTTATATACCATTTCTTCCATTTTCTGTTATGTATTTTCTTGCCTTTCTTTGAAATAAAAAAGCTAGTCTAATTTAATCTAACGCTAAATCATGCATCTTCAGAGCTGTTACTGACTGTGACACTGATGTTGTGATTTGTAGATTTTTCGATTTTAATGTATTCCATTGCAAAATTCTAATCTTGCAGGATCATCACCTTCGTGATGATTTTCAATACGAAAGATGTTGAATACGCATGCAAACCACTTTCTTTCAGTAACCTCCCAATGACTGTGTATCTAGTGCGAAACTTGTTATAAGACGCCTCGAACTTATTATCTTCTGCGATACCTAGAATATTTACTTTAAGTTCGGTATCCAAGCTCCGTTCTCTTTGAGAAACAACCTTTGCACTAAGAAACATTCCTGTTTTCCAGCAAGGATATTTCAGAACACTTTCTATTTGGAATTCTTCGAAGCCGGAAAGCGATGTCGATATTTATCGACTGCATTAGTTTCGTTACCACTACAATATCCATAAACGAAAACCATCTCTATGACTATATGTGCGTAAATATGTGCGTTGTTTGCTTCTATATACAAAAAAAACGATGTATTAAGTCAGTTAAACCACTAGGATAGCGTCAAACTAAATTGTCTCACATTAACTAACACTATTATATCAAAGCCATAATGAAAAAAAATATATATATTTGTATAATGATTGAAAATCGGCTTTAAACATAATGCCTTATTTTGCTTATACCTCCCGAATGTACCCTCGAAGTGCTTCCTCTTCCTCCTGAAACGCCTTGTGTAATTGTCCGCAAAAGAAATTAACACAAAAATATTTCAAAACATGAATATGACCTTTTCTCTTTCATCTGAAGAAAGAACATACGCCAAAGAATAGATCTATTTAAAAAATTTGTTATGTATTTTATGAAGCACAGCATCAATTCGTTGAACCGTTTTCCAATCCTAATACTTCCAACAAACACTTTGCACAACTACATCAATGATGTGAAAGAATTCATTTAATTTCAATAAAATCGGATGAAGGTCAGCTTCTCCACCTGAAATGGAAGTTTTAAAATAAGTAAAAATTCAGAATATCCAACCAAAGGTATAACGATACAGGCATAAACAATTTCTTATATAAAGAGAACGTCTGACGAGAAATTGGGGCAAGAAAATGTTTCTAGTCCAAGATATTCAAAGTTGCTATGTTGTTTAATCTTACTTTATTCGATAGCCTCTACATTGAATAAAATAGAAACATTTCTTGAGAACATCATTGTTACGTGCTTCTTTAGCTGCGATGGATAGATTTTGAACGTTTGTTTAGGTACTCTGGTAAACTATTTGATCAGACGTTAAATTTGCTAGTAATATTTTACTGGTAGATATTCCCTTAACTAATAAGTAATGGTTCCTATTGAAGCCTACACCAATATGAAGATAATACCAGAATCCAATACAATTTTTGGCTTTAAGGATACCGAACTCTTGCATTTAAAGTTACTGGTTCAATCATAGCAATAATAATAAAAGTAACAGAAAGAAATGAAAAACTAAATTACATGCCCAAGCAAATTCAGTAACAATTATCGCAATATACCTACTTATTAAGTGTAGTTGCGATAACGATCTAACGATGCTGTACGCACAAAACATGCATTTCCCCAAACAGTAGTTGAAGTAACTAAAAATACAATATCCAGTATTGTTACTTCAATTGAAAATCATCATTCAGCAATCCACGTCAAGTTCACCATTAATTAAGCTCACTTCAGTAACTTTGGCCGACGCAAAAAACAAACTGCTACAACTAATTGTAAGAGATGGTATTCGCGCTAGCATTCATTTTCCATTTAGTCTTTCAACGTACGTATGAACGTATGTGTTTACATGCGTACTTTGCACGATTTGCCGATATCTACGATTGGAAATCACATTTGCAGAATGTGTTTGTCAATATTTTTTGCGATGCGGGTTTGAACTGCTATTTATAATTTCGCTTTCCTTTACGCTTGAATGAGTTATTCATTCACATGTAGTCGCACTAAGTTGTTGATATGTTGGTTATTGTGAAATATGTGACCTAAATAATAATTAATATGTTCTCTTTTGCTGTGCACTGAGGTTTAACTTATTCAGTTTGCATTTCTTTTACACACTATTTAAAAGCGATCGTTGTATGGTTTGCAATGGTTTGAAAGCTAAAAATTTCACTTTAAAAATTCGAATTTAAATTTCTGCCGCTTTATATAACAATATCTGTCTTTTATTTATACGAGGAGAAAACCAAACGCAAAAACATACTGGTATATATCAAAGATCATGAACAACTTTAGAATTTATTACCTTTGAAGCAATGTATGAAGTAAAGATGGTAACGCATGTCCAATAGAAGTATTATTTGAGATAGTAGCTTGGCATTCTGCTTAATTGTAGAAAGCTGCAGCATCGTTAAAGAGTAATTTTCATTAAAACATTGGAATAGTAAAATATGCCTTAAAACTAGGGAGAAATAGTAAGAAAAACCCCGGGAATAAAATTGCGCCACTTTATAATGTGCCTCTACGGTCGGATGTTGGGCAAATCATTATCTCCAAAACTTAAGGTTTTTATAGGATCCCATTACGTAACACCACTTCTTGGATGTATTTTCGTATTTTAAAGTAAATAATAGAAAATGTGAGTTTGTGAGTAAATCATAGTTTATCTGTACAAACGATTTCATTATCGAATGTATAAACCAAATATATCCTGGTTTAAGACTAGACGCATCTAGTATTGATTATTCACCAACAGAAGTCGCAACGAAAATTATTAATAGCACTTGTAGGGCAATATCCAATTCGTCAATTTATTGGTCTTGGACTCTGAGTTCGAGCTTCAGACTCGCAACTCCTTAAGGTGAGGTCTTTCGTAGCTTTACCTCGCTTATCGAAATAATTTTGCAAATACTAGAGGGAGTGAGAACATCAACGAGCACACACATAATATTGTAATGGCCAACCAATGGTTTCCAGTAAGAACATTGCATCACTTCTAGTAGTTGTTCACATAGAATGTTTTAATTTTTCAAATAATTCTTGTAATTTATGTAATTCGATACAGTAACTGCCAAAACTTGTTACATTCTGTATTGCAATCAGTACGATTGTATGTACAGTTGTTGAAAAATATACCAAGTTTATTTTTTCCTTCACTAACTGCTACAAATTGTCCCCACAACGGATCTTACAACTACTTATAGCGGCATTTGTTACATTTTTTTTATTTTATGTTCAATACAATGAATAAATAAAAGGAATCACATGAATTAGTCGTTTTTAACATTTTCGTCTTTCTAATTGGCGAAGCTCGTTCAATTTAATATAGATTGATGGAAGCAATCCAGAAAATGAAACTAGAATGATTTGGCCAGATAATGATTAGAATAGGAGGTAGCAAATAACCTGAAGAGCATAGGAATCAAAACATGAAAAAATGAAATATTAAACATCTTGCAAAGAAGGAGCAAGGCACGGTAAGAGACAACTTAACTAGAGACTGAAAGAAATTCGTGAACACAACGATCACACTTCGACATCTCACGGTAGCAGAGAATGGATTAAGTTAAGCTGATTGCTGGTTTTGGTTGAAGTATTCCTCTGAGTAAAGCAGAATCGGAGACAGGTGGGAAAAGGCCGTAAAAGGTTGCTTCTTTTTCTTACTGATGTCGGTTCCGCAAGTTTGACATAGCAATCTGGCTCTCACGTTGCTGTTCACAGTCTTCAAGTTCGCTTAAATCAACCATGAAGAATCCGTGGTGTATTTGGGCTGTGATTTGTAGGTTTCCTTCAAGGTTTGAATCCAACACTACAACTGTCATCACATCTTTTGCTTGCTAGCTTTTATTATATATTATTTGTTCTAGTTGTCTCTTTTACCCCAGGTTACCAAAAGTGACTATTTCAGTGATTTCTACCACTGACTGGAATTCCATTTAAAATTCAACATCTTCTTGGTGTTGCAGTTGCTTTGCTAATATTAGGTCAATCTTATCTGTATACCATCAATTTGTCTATCCTTATCGAGAAAGAGAAACGGATCACCATCTAACGCTTTAAGTTTAAGGGCAACCATACAATAATCGATGTATTATAAGAAAAATATTTTTAATTTCTCTATCAAATTTCAGCATTTGAATTCCAAGTAATGCTGCACAAAATTCACACTCGATGTAAACCCAATGTTTGATGCATGAGAAAATATAACATAAATAAAAGTTGACATTGTTAACAAACTGTACCCATTCTTCTTCATTTTTCCAATTGTAAGCGAATAAAAAACGATGACATGATTTATCACATCACGGTTGTTTTATATTTTTTCCCTTTTTGTACGCGCAAAGTGAGTACAAAAAATATTCAGAGAGTTGTACCCGCATAATTTATCTTTAATCCCCAAAGATACATAATTCCGGTAATGTGAATCTTTTATGCGGGCGCTGCCAGTGTACGTACTTTTTTGCGCGTTTTCTAAATTTACAGATTACAAAAATAATCCGGACTGGAGTCCCACCGGAATAAATTTGGATTAATTTATGACAGGAATTTCGTGTGGCATTAAATATGCACCAGAAATATTTTTATGCAGTCTGAACATATAAAAGAAATGCACTAAATAGTTCATATAGGCAAAATTGTTCAAATATGAAGAAAAGGTTATATACATTTAACACATAAATAAGTAAAAGTACAAAAGTATTTGTCAAATCTTACTATTCTTTGGGTTGCATACTCGGAAACTTCTGGGATAACAAGTATACTTTTACGAATGATGACGGCTTAACGTGGTACAACTTGTCATAACCTCAGAAGCCTTTAAACACCATTACACATTACAGGTAATTATTCTGGATTCTTTCCTAAGATTTAATAATCTTCTGTTTGTTGTTAAATAATCACGACAATATGTATATGTATTGTAAATATAGGTACAAATAATTTTTATTCAAATTAGTATCAATAGATTAAGCAACAAAGCGCAAAAAATAGAATAAATCAAGATGTTAATTGAGAGATTTTGTCAATGCATGTATAGGACATGTGATTTATCGCTTCCATTCTTGTAAGATACGTTTTCTTGCTTCCTCCGTTGTTTTCATTTTTCTTTCCGCCCACCTTGTTATTCTTCCACGATGTTCTTTTTTTCTTGGTCTATTTGGTTTGGATTTCTATTTAATTTTGTTCTAATATCCGCTACTATTCAATTTCTCGAAATGATTCAAACTGTCTTCATCTTTATATTTGGATTATCGTATCCCTTAAACAAATTGGAAATCCTGTTGCTAAGATTTGGTGTATGTTGAAGTCTCTGTATCACACCGGTCCTTCAGAAACCTCACCTGTACACCACCTGTACTTAATTTTAGCAACAGGACTTCGAATTTGTTTAAAGTATATCGTAATCTAAAAATTGCAACTTACCCATTGAAAAAAAATTAATGATTAGGCATTAATTTTTTTGAGAAATCCAATGTTATTTCTCAAATTAATTGTAAGGATTGTCCAGCTTGCTAAATTGGTCAAACGTCGCAAAAATTAAAAAAGAAACACATTTCAAGACATAGAAGGGATGTCCGTAACAACTTACATTCCACTACCTCGAGCACTCATTCTTCATTCCTTTGATTTTGATAAAGTTGATGAACAAAATTATTTTAAACGTTGCTTCTTAGAAATGCTTTACATTAATAAATGTCTAGAGCGCGGGTATGGAGAATTTTACATGGGTGCATACAAGATTCGTGTTAGCCAAGTCTCTACTCCCTAGTGATAATTTAGGCCAACTGGAGTTAATATAGCAATTGGTTACTGCAAAGGTTAGAGAAACAAGACGATTTTTTAAACAAAATCATCTAGTCGAATGAACTAAGATTCACCAATTCTGGAATCTTTAACAAAAAAACGGAGCCGTGCAGAATTCCAGACAAAATAGGGGAAGGAGACCACACCATGGGCATTTTGGGAAATCGTCTCGTAGGATCAGTTATGCACAAAGACTGGTTATTGTAACAGTATCACAAATATTGCACAATCATGTCGTAATTTATTGTTTGTGTGGAGATTTAGAAAAATTACTGCGTTCCTTGTGCGTTTACACTCGTTGAACATTTTAATCGATATGGGCAAAGTAATAGACATATCAAGCGATAAAAAGATACGTGGGCAAAGAATGGCATGACTAAATATGAATAAAGCACTCGTCTGAGTTATTTCTAGTAACTTTTACAGAATTTTAATAAATGTAAATCGTTAATTTGTTTTATTATCTTACCAAGATTGTAGGTCGCCCTAATATTGCTAATATGAAATGTGTAGATTAATAAGGGTCCTTATTCCATCAATTATAGGAAAATCATGGAAATCTTGTGTTATAGTTATGCAGATCTACTTCATTCATTCTAATTGCAATATTTTATTTTGTTTTGAAAAAACAATTTTAACATTAGTAAATGTGTCGGTATACCTGGATGTCTTAATTGTAATTGCGTTTCAATAATGTCGCCCTAATGAAAAGTAAAAAATGAGTCGCAAAGTTTAGTGGTTAAAACAGAGAAATTTATGTTATTAAGGCCTTTCCGATTTGTTTTTTTTTGTCTTTTTGAATGAGTCTGTTGACGACGTACCATTAATTGAATATAATTAATTGAAGTTACTTAATGTTACTAACAATAAGAATTGCAAAGCTACATACACAAAATAGTGTCAATACCTGTGATAGATGATGATTATCCACCGGCAAAGTCTTACCTTTCACGATGTTGGAATCGTCTTCGATTCTACGCAGATATTTGTTCCGCATCTTAATGAGTTGCGTAAGTCAACGCCCAAACTGTTGGAATTCGTTCTTAGAACGACAACTTTACAACGGATTCTTACATGTTAGAACAGATTCAACGAAGTTTCTTGAAGTCCATGACTTACAAAACAACTAGTAGTTATTCCGAACAAAGACGTAATCAGGCAGACGTAATAAGGGCAGGGAAGGGCACTTGCCCCCTATCCCTCTGAGTGCCTACTGAAAATAAAAATTAAAAAAAAATGCTTAAATGAATGGCATTCAAATGTGTAGACAAATTTTATATGAATTTCATTCTTCGTGCGAAAATTTTGCCCAGAAAAAAAGGCATAGCAGCAAATGTAAAGGCATTGTACCACTTTTACGCGCAGTTATTGCAGGGACGAGAAATTGTATCTACTCCGTGTCCTCGTCCCTACGCGGTACCAACCTGGAGGAAATTATGAACCAGTTGCATATGCAGTCATTGTCCTTTAATCGGAGTGATTCTAGTGGGCAACAAAATTGTATTCTGTTTTGTTCATATATTTAATCTGTTTCTGACTTATCTCCAAGCCTTTCCTGTGTGCTTCATTGTCTATTCTAGCCACTTTCTTTTCTTCTATTCTTCTGTTCTTCCGTCTATTACTATTATCGCTAAATCGTCCAATAAGCCACTACTAGTTTTCGCTTTATTGCTCCCTATAGATCACACCCCTTCTAAGACTATAGTAAGTAGTATAGTTAAAATTCTCCCACCCCCTGCTATATACAGGGGAGAATCTTGTTTACCATTGGAGATAGAAGGTAGGTTTAAATTTAGCAAAGTTGCTAAATTTTATTTATTACAAACTCGAAAACAAAATAGAATTGTGACAAATAACGAGGTTTGAAAGAAGCTAATTTCCTTCTTCTACCTCCCGTATCTTTATTTGGCCTTACTAAGAAACATTAAAAACACATTCTCAAGGCTGCTTTCGATCTTCTATCTAACGGCGTACTCGAAATGTTTGCATGACGGTTCGATTCCTTCTGGCCATCATCAACTTTCTTATTTCTTATGGGTCCAACACCGTCGAAAAGAGTTCCTTTTCTGATTTCAACCATGTATAACATGTTAAAAAAGTTTTTAATAATATTAACGAAGAATATATTTTAAGATTACATAAGGTAGCCATGAAACCGGCAAACATTTCAATTTAACGTTCACTGGAAATATAATTATGTATACTATTACTCATAAAACCGAAGTATAACAAACTATTTAGAATTGTATCCAAAATGACAACATTCAAATCATACATTTTCTTAGGTCTCGATAAAAACTTAGTCGAGAATGGATTATTAACGAAGCCATTATATATATTTATGTTAATAGGAATTTGAATGAAAACTAACGATAAATGGTAAATTAAAGCTACATCTAGAAAGTATGTGAAATTAAATAAACTAATCCTAGTATTTTATATAAAAGACAACTCATCTTACTTGCTAATATCTAGGCTACTAGACCGTAAAGATTTGCTAAGTCGCGTGGGAATAGCGATAAGCAGATCGTACGTATATTTTAGAAAGTAGGTGTTGACTCTGTGTAAGGAAAATAATATAACTTGGTCTGTTCTCTCACAAATTCTATTTTGTAAAAACTAATAACAAGTATATTTTTCACTACTAACTTACCAGACTTCTAAATGGAATGCTATTGCTCCTTCAATTTTCATGAGTTTCCAGATATTTTCAATCGGACTCACGTCTGGAGAGACTCTTGGCCACGGGATTGTTTCAACTCCATTCCGTTGCAACCAATTTCTAGCATACCTGAAGACGTGGGATCTGGTGTTATCTTGCTGTACCTCCTAGTATTCAGGATACAAAGCATCGGTTATTTGAAGAACGCATTCATTTAGAATGACCACGTTGCGAAATTGCTCCTTAAACCATAATTTTTGTAAGGAATTTTGATTTCTCTACTTAAGACCAGCAGTCGATTATCACCCAACTGAAAGCAGACTTCGTCCGAGATAAATACATTTTCAAAATTGTCTTCCTGGAAATCATCACAAAATCCGATTCATTGCTGAATTTGATCCTCTAGGAAGTGCTTAGGAAGACACCAGGTAGTATGTCTAGTAGCCCCTTTTCGAAACCCTAAACGGGGGCTTTTGCGACCTAGTTGCACCAGAGCAACCAGACTACGTCCCCGTACCTTGCGCTGTCTTCCGGAAACGGACCCTTGTTCCATTCCCGTGCCATTCCTTATCCGCTTTAACTCACTGTACACAGCCGACTTGCACAATACTAACAAATTCAGGCATTTCGCGAACGCCTTTTTCAAGTAAATGTTGAAATAGACGTCTTTTTTTCTAATTGATTCATACAAAATAGGATAAGAAGACCACTACGTCATTGTGAATTAATCGTTTAGAAGGGCATGTTGGGAGATCATCTCATACGACCAGTTATGTATGAAGAAACATTAAATGGAGAATGATACTTAAACTTTCTTCGGATATACGTATCTAACATTAAATTCCCATTAAATCAACTACAACATTCATGGTGGCACTAACTGCTTGCAACATGATCATTCCTTTGATTTTGACGAAGTTAAAATATTTGATATTAAATAAAATTATTTTAAACGTTACAAAACTATTTAAACTGCCGAAAGAGTGTCTCGAAGAGCCTACCGGAACTAACGACTGTGAAAAATATCGTTCTCAATATTTATAGCATTACAGCACATATACATACTGTTACGTACGAGGAGGAAGAGTCGTCTGAAGAACTTAAAAAGTTGTCGCAGATCTCCAGCGAGATTGGGATCAGCAACTACAACTACCGCAGCCACAGTCCATCTAATGTGCTTTTTGGACGCGAACTGCGGTTACCATGCGATCTCAAGTTCGATTTTAAACCGAACGAAGAAGTTGGAGATGACTACGTATCGAACTTGCGAAAACGAATAGATGGAATTCGCGATCGAGTGAGGACGAACATCCATAAAGCAAGTGACCAAATGAAGGAACATTACGACATCACAGCGAGTGAAGGCGGATATCAGCCTGGGGACCTGGTCTGGCTGTTCAACCCCCAGCGACGTCAAGGGCTCTCACCTAAACTGCAACGATCGTGGGACGGGCCTTACGAAGTGGTGAAGCGAATTAACGACGTTGTCTACCGGATCAAAAGGAAACCAAATGGTAAGCTAAGAGTAGTCCATTTTAATCGACTAGCTCCGTTTCTTGGAAGTAATCGTGAAGAGGGTGAGTAGAATGTCCGAGTCTGTATACTCCCTGAACAAGAACTTACCTATGAGGAATTCATGGATAAGCACGAAAATGGTCACAAAGTGCGTCACGGTGCGACGATGGAGATTCAAGAAGATCTGTTTTTGGCTCCTGAAGGGTGCGCGTTAGCGCATTGTGTTGCCCAGGACCTAAGAATGGAAAAGGGTATGGCCAGCTTATTCAAGAAGAAGTTTGGAGGAGTTGAAGACCTCCAAAGTCAGTATCCTGAAGTCGGCAAGACTGTACCTATTGGGAAATGAACGGTATTTGTTCTATTTGGTGACCAAAGAGACTTCAATGGGAAAGCCAACTTATCACTCCATGTGGGACAGCTTGATAAGCTTAAGAGGGAATCTGTTGGAGCTGGGGATCAATAAGATCAGAATACCAAAATTAGGCTATGGATTGGATGGCTTGAACTGGAGGGTCGTAAGAAGCATGATTGAAGAAATCTACCGATATACAGGCATTGAATTTCTGGGGTGCTGTTACAACCCACGGGCAGCAGAGGGAAAGCGACGGACAGTAACGTTTTCCACCAGACATCGCTGTGCAGAAAAGGAGTGTACCTTCTTGACAATAGTAGTTCCTGTTCCGGGACGGAACAGATCTAAGGAGGGAGCAGTGTTACGTACGGTAGTTTGTAAATAGTGTTGGATTTCATTTATCTAGTTGGCTATTTTTAAAAGTTTGATTTTTATTTTTAATGTTGACAGACGTTAAGTGTGGAATAAATCCATTTTATATTGAGTATATCGCCTGAGTTGTTTGTCTTTAAGCCCCGACAACGTTTTTAAAGGCAGAAAAACGTTACAATACATACATACCATATATGTAGAAATGCGCATTTAAAGAACATATATAGTGTATATTAGCGTAATTGTCCGTAACAAAGTCATAATTAAACACCTGATATATAAGTGTTTAATGATTATATTAATATCCCACATAAAACGTTTAATATAGTTTTTGCCTATTGTCTTCGCAACGTCTTATTTAAATTTTCTTAGCATATTAGAAGGAAATAAATTACAGTATCTGATACGCCATTGCTTTGCGGGAGATGGTTTATAGTTACATGCACCTGGAGTCAATGAAAAGCATGCCGTTTGGCAGTTTACGAGAAGCATTAATTAACTTATAATCGCCATAACTTTGTTGCAAATCGTTAAACTTTTATTGTTTCCCATTTATTCTAGACATGTACGTATTTATATATGTAAAGACTGTAATGCACACTTTGTATAAACGGCTTAGGCTCATTCAAGAATTGCAAGAATCGATATCTAAAAAGGTACGTAAAATTTAATAGTTTACTAATTTTCACAGAGCAAACATTTTGACAATTATACTGTAAGTTGTCCTAGAATCGATCTCTATGTACGATACACAAAATAATTAATAAAATGAAAAATGGAAAGCGCTCGGATGTGATAAGGACAAAAATAATAAAAAATATGGGACAACGAAGAACACAAATCCTATTGCGAGTATAACCAAAATATGGAGGGAAGAAAATCTTCCACCGAGATTGGCAAACAGCGTTAATTCTATCAGTTTACAAAAACGATGCAGTAGCACCGAGGAATGACACTTTTATGCTTACCACCCCGGACAAGAGAATAACATAGATCATACATTGGAGGAGTCTCAATGCGAATTCAGAAATGGAAGAAGCATGCAAGATCCTGCGTTTACAGTGAAAGGGATTTCAGAGAAAGCTTTTCAAAAAAAGAAGAAAGTATGCTTAGCATTTATAGATTTGCAGAAAGCCTTCGATAAATGCGAAGAGGCTGATTATGGAAGAATCAAGGAAAAAATATTGTCTAAAACTTTGGAACAATGTTTCGAATAATAACTAAAACAGCCTGAACAACTCTCAGAACGTCGATTTTCAAATCAAAAAATTTGGGGCTAACTTCTCATTTTCTTATTTCATTTTTTGGTCATATGTTTCGATATATAAGAGATACAGCTCCGAAATTCTGGAATAATGTTTAGAACAATTAAGGCAACGCGGAACAACTCAATTTTCAGAAACGGTGAGGCTGACCTCGCCCAAGTTAAAATTTATCCAACTTTATCCAATATTTATTAATCTAATATTTCTAACTCCTCTATCATCATCAAATATTGCTACAATTAAAGGAGCAGTTAAGAAACAGAGAGTTAGAAACTTGCACACAACTTAACCAATTATAATATAAAGTTTTGTAAAAATATTTTTCCATTACCACCATTCTCAGACGAAAACTTCAAATCTCCAGGAAAATTACAAAAAGCTTTGATAATGGGGTAAAACAATCTTTATAAATAAAAGTAAAAGTAATACGGGAATTCCTCATTGAACTTAGAAGTTTTCTACTGTCACGTATTTATGTAACTCGCTAATTCTCTCACACCATTATTTTATAAATTCGAAATAGCGTTCTAAAGTTGTATACAATGTCCCACGAATATACGCACCGGATACACCGGCTTGTGTTTGTCCCTTTGTAACCGCATTATTGTTGAAATTGTAGACCGAATCGAGTTATGTAGGAAACTCTACGACTACTGCGCTACTGAATAAATGATCCGTTTGTATGTATGGATACCAATATGATGTATAGTTCCAAAGTGTTAGTAATGGTTTTCGTAGATATAATAATCATTGTTGATTATATTGTAACAGATGAAATTGCGCTACCCTTAAGAAAAATTATTTCGTTTAATTTTAATATTGAATTGTCTATTTTAACGGCGTAGATATTTTGTCAAGACTGAGATAGCAAAAGAAACTGAAACTGTTTGAGATATCATTATTAAAGGAGAGAAATTGTTTTGTTTCCATTAAAGAGACGAATTCAGGGGAACGAATATACTGCCTTGGCCAATGAAACAGAGCACTTGTGATTTTTCGCAAAGGTTGTTCCGTTAAGTTGTCTTAATATTAACAAGAAAATAATTGAACGCTATTCTGCGGCTTACTTTAAAGTGGCATGCAAGTATTCCTCTCAGAAACCAAATAAAATCGAAATATAAACGACTTTAAAAATCAAAATCGGTTATACAAACATGTTCCTCCAATGTTTAGTAGTACTGGCGATTCAATTGCGTACTAGCCTTCAAATCAGGCGCTAGCAAAGAGTAAGTACAGATAGAGAGCGATCACCCCAAAGCAGTCAGAAAGGACAGTCTATGAAGGAGAGAAGAGAGAAGAGATTTTATCCTCGGGATAGAAGAAAAATTTATATCTGTAGAAATTAGTCCAGAAGGTTGGACGTTGGAACACTGGACAAATGGAAACTGAAAAAGGGTGTTATAGTCTAACAAAATAATGCTAGAATAGTACTAAGGTTCATTAAAAGCCTCCAACTACTTCAAAACACAAAAGGGCACCGTTACGATAGATCTAAGTCACGGGGCATTTATAGTTCCTACAGATTTTTGGTATCCCAGGAAATATCTTTGCGCGCCGTAAAGTTAACAAGAATTTTATAAAGATTGCGTCGTTCCTACTCTCAACCGACGAGGTAGCAACAGTATGATGTGGCGTTGGGGAAATGTTCTCATGTCTCAGCGGCATGAATAATCAAACGTAAATGTGACACTAGGGCCATAGTATACAAAACATTTTCCAGAAGAGCTCTTCTGAAAGCTTTCAGAAAACACTTTTTTCCAGCAAGACAACACTCCCTGACGCACTGCCCGAAAAACTAAAGATTGCGTACACAAAAATGTACTTTGCGAAAATTCCACTGAAGGGTCGCAAACATTCAAAATCACTAATTGAAGTGAAGATAAAAGAAGTTTGGAAAGATATTCCACTGGCGCATGGGGAAAAACTGATATGTACAATGCCTAAATGTATTCAGGCAGTCGTTGAAGCTCAAGGAGGTGATACATGATATTCACTAGTATCATAAAGTTTTAAGTTTTACAAAACTTAAGGCACTCCGTTTTGTTAACCAAGGTTGTACTGGAAGATACGGGGATGTTTTGGACATAACACCACCTGCCTAATAATATCTAATGTAATAACAAATCACTCCAAGAATTGCCAATCGCGAAACCCTGCACCAAGAGTGTATTACTCGATATGTAGGTGATAATTCATGATTTGTTCCGCGCTTAGAAATTTATAATAAAAATGAATTCAATAAATAGTCTTCGTTGACTTAGTTTTGTTAAAGCAATAAAAAATTATATTAACTAATAAATTCATTACATCAATGAACTAAGTTAGTTAACGGACGGAATTTAATCGTTCGTTAAAAAAATTTATTTGAGGTTCGAAACAGACAGAAAATTACAAAAAATACTTGAATGAAACGTTAAACTAACACTAACAATGCTAAGTTAATACTGCCGCTAACATTATTTCTGTTCCCTTATATAGGTGTAAAGAATGCTTATTTTAGGTATTGTTATCTTTTGCAAGACGCTTCTATTGTTTGCAGAAATAATGCAAGACGTACAGTGGCGACCACATGAATAGCACAGGCCATCAAATTTTACTTGAATTAACCGCTCAAGCTGTTCCCGTTTAAATTTTTATTAAACTAACGTGAAAGTCCCCGAGAAGGTTGTGTGTACTTCCCCTAGCTACGTATTCCAGAACAATAATTCGGCATTGAATGAAAAAAAAAAATTTGTTTCACTTTTCTAGCAGGCACATAAATAGCACAGTTGTCGGTTCTGTAGCGGAATCTTATTATAGTGTTACGGTTCGAGTTATTTTGTACCAAAAAAGTGGTGTACTTACCACTTTTAAAATTAACGTGTTAATAACAGAAATTTAGGTGTTAGTATAATGGGACGAGGAAAACATTGCACACCAGAGAAAAGAGAGTTAATTTGCACCATGAAAGAGAAGGGCATATCAACTTCAGAAATATCACGAACATTAAATTGTTCACGTAAATTAATACAAAATGCGATAAAGCATATTCAGACGGAAAAAACTTTAGAAAACAAGAAACGGAAGATTAGGCCTCGTAAAACAACTTTACGGCAAGACAACCTTATTCGTCGATTAAGTCAAGAAGATCCTTTTCGCACAGCTACACAAATAAAAACCGAATTTAATAAACAATTTGATATTGATATATCGAGAAAAATAATACGACGTCGGCTGAAGGATGCAGTACGAAAGCCACTCCTGTCAAATAAAAACCGTAAAAGAAGATTACTGTTTGCGAAAATGCCCAAACAAAAGCCGCTTTCTTTCTGGAAATCTGTACTTTGGACAGATGAGAGCAAATACAACCGACTTGGGTCTGACGGAAAAATGTATGTGCGACGACCCATCAATCAGAGATTCAACCCTAGGTACATTATAAAAACATTGAAACACGGTGGAGGAAGCGTAATGGTATAGGCTTCTATGTCATGGCGTGGTATAGGACCTATATTCAGAATTGCAGGAAAAATGGATCAGTATGTTTATCGCAACATTTTAGAAAACGCGATGGAACCATATGCTGATGAATTTCTTCCAGTAACCTGGTGTTTAATGCACGACAATGATCCCAAACATACGGCGAGGACCGTAAAACAGTGGCTAAAGGAGAAACAGATTCGAGTGTTAGAATGGCCTGCACAAAGCCCTGATTTAAATCCCATAGAATATCTATGGGGGGATGTTGAGGTTGTTATAAAGTCTAAATCTCCAGCGACATTAGACGAATTATGGAATACTATTGAAGAAGCCTGGCATAACATTCCTATAGAGAGATGTCAAAAATTAGTTGAAAGTGTGCCGGGAAGATGTGCAGCAATATTGGCTTGTAAAGGGTTTCCAACAAAATATTAAATGTAAAACCAAAAAAGAATAAAAAAAAATAATACAGTGTTTCGTTATTGTTATTAAGTGTGCTATTTCTATGCCCACTTAAAAAATAATATATTTATTTTTTTAATTTGTTTGTCTTGAAGTTTATAAAATATTGTGTGTTTATTATAAACTGCATGCCATCTACTACATTTTTGTTAAGCTAAGTTAAATAAATCACTTGTTAACATTTACAAATTTATCAATTCATCCATATCAGTTTACCTGTGCTATTTATATGACCGCCACTGTATGTCATTAATGCAAAATAAATGCAAGCGTTTGCGGTTATTACTTGTCAGCGGATATAACTCGTTTTTATCAAATTGACATCTATATATTAATATAATAAATACCCATTTATTAACTTGAACAGCAAAACAATCTAAGAATTGTTAATTAAACATTAATAAATGTACTTTTTATATCAATAAAGTCGTTTATTGTATGTATAACACATATATGACAGTAGGTATTCATCGATACAATAAATAGCTATTTATTAAAACGATAAACTCGTTCGTTGGACCAACTTTGTTAAAAAAATTATTACATTAACATATCTTTTATTGTATTTACGCACCTTTTTCACTGAGTGTATGTAAGCATATATCGGAAATTCGTGCTCTAGCCGAATTCCTCCGAATACGGAATACATTCCAGCTAGCATGGTCGCAAACTATGGTCGCATAATTTTCGACAAATGTATATAAGCGATATTATACTTTTTAGTATGTGATTATTATACCGACAACAGTATTAAACCTTAACAAACGACGAATATAATTGGTAATTAAGAAAACCTTTATGTATTATATCAAGCCGCCTTTACTTTTTCATCGTAACAAACACATTTCTATCCTAAAGCGATAAAATAGTAACATGATAATACCTCCATAAAATGTTGCGATTTATATGGGTACATTTCAATGTTCAAAAAGGTAGGATTACGTAACACAGCATTAACATATAATGCGTAGAGTAAATAGACCATCAAGGCATCGTCTTAAATTGTGTGACAGTGCGTTGACCTCACAACGCACAACAGGCGGGTATCTGGTTTTATTTTTCATAAGCTGATAGGATTTTTCAGTGAATATTGCGATAAACGAGACGCTGTTAAAGGGCATCTGTTATTCTTTAAACTTTTTTTTTGTGAAACATGAGTGTAAATATTTATTACTGAATCAAGTTTATTATTACCGGACACTTAATATATGAAGAGATTTTTATTAGCTATTGTATTTGGTTTGATTTATAAATTATGGATTAAATCATATTTTTTAAATTTTTGCACAACAGATCACACTTTGGAAAACTATATATTAATATTCAATTAAAAAGTTGATTTGGCAAAGGTCCAAATATCTAAAATTATTTGTACTAATTATATGACAATGCTTTTCACTACATTGAAAAGTTGTTAATCATTCATAGTTGCAAAGATTAATTTATCAAACTCCTAAAAACAAAACTCATCAAAATGTGTTCAAGTTTGAAAATCATTGAAGTTTTCGTGATGTGACTATTAACATCATGAAGATTATGATATGGTAATAATTTGTGCAAAGCGTTAGTAAAATATAAGAGCCACGCAAGGATTGAAGGCTACTAGCTTTGTTGGTCGGCACAATCCAGGAAAAAATTTACTTATTCGTGAGGCTAATTCGTTAAAAAATACCGGTAATTTTACTGAAGGTGAATATGAAAGTCGGAGACGAACGGCCACAAATGAAGCCAACAGAATAGGTGTATTAGCAAATGTTGTTCACCATCCTCACACTATTGCTGAAAGCTGTGCTGCATCAGTTGGTTCAGATATGAGATATTAAAATCCAATAAATGCAAAACATTTGAAATTGATTTGTACATGGACTTTACGGTGGTGATGATATTCGTACGTTTAATTTTATCACGAAAGATTTTATGGAGCCTTATTCACAAATTCCAAATTTCCTAGTTCGTAATTTGATATCTGACAAGAGCAACTTTTCAAACAACGGAATAGTCAATCGCCACAACTCACATTTTTGGTCGGCTGAAAATCCGCATTGGATGAGAGAAACTAATTTTCAAAGGAGATGAAGCTTAAATGTTTGGTGTGGAATATTGGGACATCAGTTGATCGCTCCATATATTTTATTTAACAGCACCTTAACAGGACCTTCCAATACCAATCCTACCTCTTCTGTTGATTTCTAAAATATCTCTCATATAATATTGATGGAACATATCCGCAGGATGCATTGCTGGAAGAGCATAGCATGGTAGCTTTGAGTACGAGAAGGGATAGTGTTTGTGAGAGATTTCTACAGAAATTGTTGCGGAGTGACATCGACTGCCCCTTACTTCAACGTATAAACTTTCTGGGGCCCCGATTAAATTGAAGATTCGATAGTTGTTTCATTCTTCCGTTTCCAAGGACAAATATTATGCGACAAGCTCCTACTTACACGCTTTGTAAGGCAGCTAGAAGATGTGACTTGTTCAGGTAGAAAGAAGGAAGGTGGGAACAAGAGCAACTAATTCTTTGTATCCGTAGGTTTTTATTTTTCCTTGTTTATTTTTTCTATGATTTGTGTATATATTATGTCAATTGTTGCATCCTATTATTGGGCCTAAGCCTGTTCGATAATAAACGTATGTTATTATTATTATTGAGAATGTTAATTTAAATTTGCGCCAGGTGATAGGTACCAATGGTCCTATAAGATAGTAGAAATGTCTTTCGGGTGATGTCGTGTAGTTAATATTTTACTTGACGTTTCGCTGACCATGCGGTCAGCTTCTTCAGAAGATTTCTAAAGACTGCTGTCGTCTTTTGCTCCTCGTTATATATCCTATTTCTGTTCCACTTTGCTGATCCATAACCGTTCCGCTGAATCGCGTCGTTCGTTGTATGACGACTCCGTAGTGCTAACTTCCACGTGTTGCTGATCTTGTATCCATCTTCGCGATTGAAGTTGTTGGTGTTCTTCATTATTTCTACGGATTCGCGTATTATCCTCGGGTAGTAGTGGCTGGTCCTGGCTAATACTTTAAAAGAGCACGAGAGAGACGCGCGCCTTAGGCATATTGAAAAATCTGCAGTAGCAGAACACCTGCATCAACAAGGAGACCACCGCATAAGCTACAGCGACGTTAAACGTTAAGTAAAATATTAACTACACGACATCACCCGAAAGACATTTCTACTATGGATTACGGTCGTGAAAGCCTACACTCAGCTATTGGTCCTATAAGATGGTCAGCTCGTTCTCTTAATTTAGCTCCTTTAGACTACTGTCATCATTGAACAATATTGTTCTATATACGGATGATACCAGCTATTTTTCCTGTGCGAATTCCAAAGCAGCAGTGGTCATAGTGTGCGAAGAAATGTTGTCCAGGTTTCAGAACTGGTATAGTAGGAACAAGCTACATCTCAATTTAGGTGGGACATGTTTCATTAATTTTACTCTTGGCCTCAGTAAAATAAGCGAGAGTTTATTTTTGAAAGTAGGAAAAATTTATACAACAAGCTCAATCAACTAAATTCTTAGGACTTTACGTTGAGAATAATCTAAATTGGGAAATATGGTACACGTTCTCCATCTCTCTTCAAGGCTGTCTTCTGCCTGTTATGCTATTTACCGTCTTTATTTTCCTTAGATCTTATGTTCTACTTTATTTAGTTTTATTTTGACTTTTAAAAAAAATGTAAACTCAATTCCAGAAATATCGAAGAATTAAAAGATCCTTTTAGCATCGCTTGTGCTAGCATAGCACTAGAAACTTTAGGAAACGTAGCTAATACAGCCTTAGTTAGGCAAAAATGTGTGGAATGTGATTTGAGCACTTACTTTAATTTAATTTCGCTTTTGCTTTGAGGAATTTTGTTTTCATATTTGTCTTTTAAGTTTTGAGCACTTAATATGACATGTTCTATTTGATATTAAAATATGTTTTCGTTTGTCTTTTTTATTAAAATTTTTGATGAATTAATCTTTGCTTATTATCTCTATGCAATACAATCTTTTATATCTTCGGGTTAACTTTATAAAAATTATTATTTTCCCGAAAAGTACAACAGATAGGTTGATAGCACAACACATTTGATAAGCAAACTTACCACAAACGCATTGCAGATTCCCAAAATCGAATAGAAAATGATGTACTCGATTAGAACAAATAAGTTAGGTAACGCCACCTAGCAGTGATGAATTTAATTTTAAAAAATATATCACAAAGTATGTGCTCCTACCATACATTTATAGTCTTCAGAATTTTAAAATCTTCATTCGTTCAAGAGATTTCCCGCTGAACACACTGTATACCATAAACCTATTGATACTTTCAGGTGATCACTTATTTATTACTTACTACTATAAATTCAAGTTAAAGTATTCAAATAAATTCACTGAGAAATATTGTGTCTGCAGCGCATTGAGTATTAATGATTTCTCATGCACTCGCGGGCACTGATTACATGCATCAGATCACGCACACCCGTTAGAAAATAGGTGTGGATTATTAAAATATGTACTCTAAAAAAATTAATTCAACGCAGTTTTAAGTTCGTACACCAAACTACGAGATGTATTGTACACAGTGGAAGTAATGTAAAGAAACTGATATATTGTTATCAGATTTTCATGTGTTTTGCGTAATTAAAGAAATTTATCTAGGGTTCCTGCGAATGGTCAAATTTTCGCTAAATTTCAAGTTAATACGTCTTAAATAAATTTGGTTTAAAATACTTTTTTTTCTTTTTTGGAATTTTTAGTTTTGGTTTTTTGAAATAAAACTACTACATATTATTTTTGAGATTTCCGTTTGATAAGATAGAATTATCTCAAAATTATTATAGATGAACTTTCAAACTATGTTTGAAAATGGAATAAAAGGTATATTCCGAAGCGTAAATATAATATGTAACAGTTTTATTTCAAATAACCAAAACCGGAAACCCCCAAAAAAGAAAAAAAATTAAAGAAAATTAAAACGTCAACAGGTTAAAGAAAATAAAATAAACAAAATCTTCGCAATTCTAAAAAGGCCTTAAATTAAATAAAAATAGCCTTGCTTTGACTACCCACGTATAGTAAACTGTCAGGTACGTTTTGCAATTTTCATCAAATATGACATACCAGTTGCCTGAGGTTTTGCTTTTGTTGAGTTGAGTTTTCGAGGCTTATAATCATTTCAACAATTTTATTCTTCTGATATGTATCAGTGTCAGGGTATTGTGACAGCGGTTTACCATCTATTTTCGGGTTTATACATTATTTTGCCGGAAAATTCGATACACTTATTCAAATTTAAAATATACAAACATGGTGTTTGTTTATGGTGTTTGCAATAAGAATGCTACAGCAGCTGTTGAAGAATAGCATCAACGGTTTCCAAAAAATCCTGGTAAAAACGTATTTAAGTAAGTTTGCAACAAACTGTGCGAAACCGGAATACTTCTCACTACCAAAATAACATCTAAAGGGCTATTCGACAAGGTTGCGAGGAAGTAGAACATATTTTGCATTTAGTAGAGGATGCAACAACAAACTCACGAAGAATCGGTATTCAATTGGGCAATCTACAATAAAGAGTAACAAACACTCTCCACAAGCAAGGATTATATCCATATACAGCGCATACAACATCTATAACCGGAAGATTTGTGCTAAGCTATGCTATACGCTTTGTCGGTGAATAAATAATAGTCGTCGCGCTCTATCGCGCATAATTTTTACGGATGATGCAACATTCACCCATGACGGCATTAAGAATACTCGAAACTCTCATGTATGGCTAAACGAAAATCTTTACGCAACAGTCAATAGATAAACGTATTCAATTGGCCCTTTCATTTTGGAAAATCGCCTCACAGGAGAGCACTAACGTTTTTTTCAAAATGAGCTACAAGGACTACTAGAGAATGTTTCCCTAAACATTGTTATCAGCATGATGGAGTTCCTACACATTTCACTCGTCAGATAAAACAACATTTGGACGATAGGTTTCCAGAACTTAGATTGGTCGCGATGGTCCTATTAGTTGCAACTAATTGGAGGCCATGACCTCCAAGATCTTCACACTGTTTATGGGGTTGATCGAAGACATTTTTGAACGTTTGGACATTTATTGAAAGAATGCCATGATTTAAAAAAATTAAATTAACAAAATTTTATGTTGCTTATAACTTGAAAACAAATGAAAATCGGGTAAGAAAATATGAGCTTTTTTTTCCATTATTTTCACGTGTATAATACACTTAAGGAGTTTATGCCGTTCCTCCCGATTCACCCTGTATATTTCTGATGTGCACACATAACGTAATATTCCAGTATCGGCGATTTTTTAACACACCCCAGGCATAAAAATTAGTAAGACTCTGTGCATGCAAACATGTAACGTCAATTTATTTCTGATATCCATTAGTAAACAATACAAATTCAATGAAATACATTTGCTGATAAACGCTTCAAACTGCGATAAATCTCTTTGTTTGTTTGGAATTTTAATTGATAGTGAATGATCGTCTGTTTTTAAGTTAATTGTAATTGAGTTAAACGCGGGCACCTGTTGCTAAACTCACTAAAATTGCTGAGTTTTTTTGTTCCCGTATGCTCTATGCACATATGCTTGCAGCGGATACGAGCTACATGTTGTTTTGTTGTTTGTAAAATAATCTGGAAAAAGGAGCGCTCGTAATTACACCTATTGTTTTTATGGAATGTATCCTAAAGTTGGAGAACGAAACAAACATCGAAAACAATAATTTACATAGTAAAGTGTAAACTTTAAACAGTAATTAAATATTAATCTAACATACATTTAATTTCTGTCGGGTTTGAATTTTGTCTCATAGACAAATCAAGTGTAAATTCTATTCGTGAGTTACAACTTTCGCGAGGTTTCCACACATTCAGCGGGATTCTCTGGATGGTATTTTTAATATTAATGCAGCGGTAAACGAGTTCTATTCCACACTTTATAGAGTACTCGACATATTGGTTCCTAAATTATCTACCAAGCAACAATCGTCTTCCTTTGGTTGAACCCTTTGAATTGAATCAACTTTAAAATGAATGTTCAACCAACCTACATTAGAATATTGATAAAAAGTATGCCTAGAATCAAAAATGAACACGGATAAGGAAATAAGTATTTTTAGAAACAGGAAGTAAGATAAATACAAAGAATTGCGCAAATTTGAATCCGTGTTGCCTTAAATAAAGAAGAATGTATTTATAGAACTCTACTTGCGTCTGTTATGTGAAGCGAATTTTGTGGTGGATGTAAAAGTAATATGTTTTGGAGCACAACAAATACAAATAATGACTTAACTTCACAAAAATAATTCAACAAAAGCTAGTATGTTCTGTTAAATTTCAAGGCAAGTTCGACATACTCGCTAAAGTGTCGAATGAATACCTTTAGTCGAATGAACACATAAATGTGCAATACTTGGCTTGTTGGATGAACCAATTCCTTTCTGTCAGTGTAGGCTTCCAATATATTGTCAAGTAAATTATCTTCGTTAGGATTTTCTCCATATTCAGTTACTTTTATGTCGTCATACCCGGAAAATAGAAAAAACGTGATCTTTTTTAATAGTATTAGATTATACGATTTTATTTCTACGTCTGGAGTGCCCCAAAGAAAGAAAGTCTCTTTCCTGTATATGCAATATTTTGTTCGACTTATCTGCATTTTTGCAAACCTGTATATATGTATTGGATCTACAGTACAAATCACGAATCTTTGCCGTTACGTCATACTTGTCTATGACGTATGCAACGTCTGAAACAAATTCAGGTACACCAACCGGTGTTATTGTTATAACATCTATCAAATTTTTCTGTGTTGTCTAGGTTATTTTCTCAAATCTACTTCTTGTTTTCATCATTTTAAAATAACAAACAGTTTTTATTACAGCTATATTACGAACTATTAATAAGAGCACTTGCAAGTTAAACTTTATTTGTAATAAATGAATTTTAGAGAGTTGCTAATGCTAGTGCAAAACATCAAACAAAGAAAGGAAAACGTACCACCTACTTCTGTTATTGCAAAATACACACCCCGTCTCTAGTCCAAAACCCTAGATTTGGATGACCGAATGAAAATGGAAGTACGAAACATTATATACGACATATATAAACAAAGTAAGTAACAAATTGTTGAGTGTAGGCTTTCACAACCACGACCTTTCACGACCACGCCTACACTCAACTATTGGACGCCTCTACGGGGAGGAAATCTACTTGAAAACCAGGAAGCTGGATAAACTACGTAAGAAGAAGTGCCAACTGCTTGCCTCACTGGCATTTCTGCGACGCTGCCGAGACCAGAACGTAACACCAACCTTCGTTAAAATCCAACACCACATTCAAAGCACAGCGGCCAGGAAGATCATTCACCGCACCAAGAACGCACTGACCAGAGAGAGAGTTCGCTACACATACCATGAATTGAACCAGATATCTACACAGCTCTTCGATCTGCATCTAGAACTCAGCAAATTACTGGACGAAGATTTATGGAAAACTATCGACAAGATCAGCTACGAACACTCAGAACACCACTTCAACACAGTGACAAAGAAACATGTAAAGAAGTTCGATAAACTTAAACCCAAGAAGACCAATACACAACCAGAACTAGACATCTGTAAGACCGTCATCAACCTGTCAACGTTGCAACTATCACAAGAACAAACAAGAATGCTAGCCAAAGGACTAAACTTTTGCAGCAACCGGAATACCTAAAGAAGAAATCATCACTCAAGTGGAATGTGCTATCCGAAGACCCAGAAGATGCCAGCGGAAGAAGCAGAAGAAATACGACATAAAACCTGCCGCATCCTCCAGAAAGCTAAACCACCAGCAAGGAATATCTCCAAGGACGAGAAGATAGCACTTGAGGATATACGCCGCAATGAGAACCTAATCGTCGTACGAGCTGATAAAGGCAACGCAACAGTAGTGATGGATCGCACAGATTACAACATGAAGTTACAAATGCTGCTGGACCCGGATCACTACAAGAAACTAAACAGGGACCCAACCACGAAGGTAGAAAAACAAACCAGAAACGCTATTAAGGAATCATCGATCCCAAAGGAAGAACAAAGAAGGCTATTACCATGAGAAAGCCGACCACCAAGACTGTACGGACTACCAAACATACACAACCCTCTCAGACCGATCGTCAGTACATGTGGCTCACCTACCTACGAATTAGCCAAATATGTCGCAAAACAACTAGCACAATACTCCGGGAACACCAAAAGCTTTGTGAAGAACTCCGAACATTTCATCGAGATACTACAACAACACGAAATAACAAAAGAAGATTTATTGGTATCTTTCGACGTCGAATCACTCTTCACCAATGTACCAGTGGAAGAAACACTACAGATCATCAGGCAACAACTAATACCAAAAGGACTACAACCGGATCTGATTAATTTGGCGAGACTCTGCCTTACTTCGACCTACTTCCTGTGGAACGGAGAATTCTACGAACAAGCGAGTGGCGCTGCAATGGGATCTCCTTTGTCACCTGTAATCGCCAACATCTTTATGGAAGCGTTCGAACAAGAAGCCATCGAATCCAGCAGGATGAAACCTAAATGCTGGTACAGATATGTAGATGACACTTTTGTCATATGGCCACATGGACCAAAAACTCTAGAGGAATTCCTGCAACACATCAACAGACAACACGCAAACATTAACTTCACCATGGAAATCGAAGAAGACGGCACCTTACCACTCCTAGATGTCCTACTGGAGCGCAATTACAGCAGCAAACTAGGCCACAGTGTATACCGCAAGAAGACCCACACAGACCGGTACCTGCATGCAACACCTCACCACCATCCTCAACAGAAAAGATCCCTCAACACTTTATTAAGAAGAGCGGAAAAAATCAGCGACAAACATCACAGGAATAACGAAATACAACACGTCAAAAACGCCCTGCAGAAAAACGGCTACAGTACAAAAGTTATAAGGAAGCCACGAGAGCAGAGAAAAGACGAAGACCAACAACAACCAGCAGGATACGCGTACCTTCCATACATAGCCGGAGTCACCGACAGGCTAAAAAAGACCCTATGAACAAAAATGAATTATTAGAAATTGCAAAACACAATAAAAAACAAAATATGTATGTAATCGATGATTTATTCAATTAGAAAGGCCACGAAGTACTCAGACTTCCTGCCTATCAATGCAATAGAATTAGTATGGGCACAAGCAAAAGGATACCACAACAAACATATAGGACGAGATGGATATAATGACATTGCAGTAATAAGGATGAAAGCTTAGAAGTGTGTACTCCGACCATTTGGAAAAATTGTACTCAGCATACTGAGGAATTAATTACAGAATGGTATAATCGAGAAGCAAATTTCGATGCAGGTGAATTTTCATTTACTATATATTGTGGTTCTGAAGATGAAGACGATGAATAAAAATTAATTACATATTATCTAGTCTTCTTGCTTGTACAAAAGTACTGTTTTTTTTTTTTCATTACTAGCTTGCTGCATTACTTTTATTTGTATTGCAATACCTGTATAATATCATTTAATATTTCGTTTTATTAAAGTGCAGATTATATTTTTCAAGCTGTGTGTATAAAATCACTTATGTTAATAAAGAATTGTAATAAATATAAGATACACATCTGTTTTGTCGCTTATATACTTCACAAATAGAGAGAGGTAAGGATGAAACCATAATCAGCTAACCAGGGAGTATTTATTTACTCTTTTATGTTGTAAATACTTACGTTTTAAATAACAAAGCTTTATATATTAAAAATTTCATCAACAAAACATTATACTAAATTATGATCATTATAATATTCACATTTCATTTTTTATTTAAATTTATTCTTATACAAATAAGTATAAAACAAATGTCAAACATCAAAAGGAGTGATATTCTGTCTTTACAAATCTAAAGGTTGCATGCACTGCAGTAAACATTACGAAAGCTCTTATCTACGCATTGCTGGCCCATATACTGTTTCACTTCAATTAGTTCATTGATACTTAACAAAATATGGACGTATATCGTAACTAGTTACGACGTACCTTATATGTTACTATCTCGCTTGTGTATACGTGTGCTTCCGATTTCTAAATATTACGCTTGTCTTCACTTTACCGATCAATCAATGACGTAACGGTAAAGATTCGTGATTTGTACTGTATATTTATCCTTTTATTGGATTTTTTCGTTCGACAATAAATATATTATTAATAATATTATTATTAAAAACACTATTTGACATACAAGAAAAGGTTTTGTTAAATTAAAAACGTATGTAAGAGTTAAGAAATAATTGTTTTAAATAGTTTTCTGTTGAATTGTTACTATCTATTGCGTCGCGAATAATTAATGAAACGACTAATAATAAATGGACTCAATAAAAATATTTTTCCAAAAACTGAATAGGTACCTAAATTTTAATGCTACAGATTATTTGACCTTTCGTGTAACTACTTATTGAACGCGATGCCGCCATTTTGCTTTAGGTAGCTGCCAGGCTGAAGTTTTTTTTACAAAAATACCTGCCGTATTAAATGATTGACAGATGACAACAATATGTATATTCGCATCGCTGAACAAAGGTAAGGTTCATCAGAATTGTTGCCAATCGTTAACAAATGATTGCTTCCGATAATCGCGACCATTATCACGCACGAATATGGTACTGTACTAAGTTGCCACGTATGTTTTCTCTAAACACATAATTCGAAGAAATCTTAACTTTTAAAATTATAGGTTATACACACTTGTTGTCTTGGCGATCATTTGAAGTTCTGTAAGAACCACACTTATGCTGATGATACATTAATATATCTGGTGTGTAATACGAATAATTTGCAGAAAGCGGTGGAATCTATGGATGCCGATTTACAGAGAATTGTTGCCACAGCGGAACAGCATTGTGTCAAAATTAATCCATCAAAATCTACAGCGATAGTTTTCGCAAGAAAAGCTCGTGCAATCGTGGCCCATTAGAGTGAAACGAGAGGTTATTCCTCTGCAGGCCGTGATCGGAATCATGGATTTGCGGATGGACAATGATCTGCGGTTTCGAGAACATATGTTGAGCATAATTAAAACAATTACATTACCCTTAAATTGTTATTTATTTTTTGTTGTTGTTATACACTAACAAGCACTATTTCAATACAAAACTAAGAACGACGCTGTGTAAGGCCTTAGTACTTTCGCGTGCGTGACGTAGAATATGGACCCTGTTTGGACTTTGCATCACGCCGTCGTTTCCAGTTAATTCAGAACGCTTGTTTGAGATTTGTCTGTAATATCAGAAAAAATCAACATATGTCTACAGCACTGCGTTTGTTTGGCTAACTAAACATGGATTTGCGAAGAAAATTGAATGAGGCCGTGTTGTTCCACAAGATCATTTTGGAAGACACCACCGTATTTATATAATAAGATTATGTGCAGAACCGATGTTCACAACATTAATGTACGATGTAAGCACTGCATTTGCGTAAAGAATTTCAGCTTTATAAAAGATATTTCTCATATAACATAGCCAACGTCTATAACTCGATACCGCTAGAACTCCGGCTGCTGCCTCCTCTTGCTTCTAAGAAGAAAATGAAAATAGATCTCTTGCGGCGGCAAAACTAAGTCTTGGCTTATCCGAACATTCTACTTACACGATAATATATAGTTTTTTTCTATTCTCATGTAGTTTTAGTATATTTTGGTGAGAACTGAAAACCAATCAACAGCATCAGCCTAAAGACCTACGTTCTCTTCCATTTGATCCCATATATATTTTCTTTTTTTCCTTTCTTGTTTTCTTGTTATTATATTATTTCTTCTCTTTTGTTTTGTTTTGTTCTTTTTTTTTGATCAATAAATTTATATATTATTATTATTGTTTTTAACTGTTATCTCTTAAATGTTTTATCTGTTTTTAACCAACAGATCCTAAAAAAATGCTCCGAAATTCAAATTGTCGTGACTTCCTGTATAGGTGCAGAGGAATCATTGTACATTTCCTTACTAAGAAAATCGACTAAGATTCTCATAAAGAACATCACTACGTGTAATTTCTTCACCACACAGCCTGTATATGCATCAAGATTATCGCATGAAAACAATTGATTATCGACTAATGCTGAAATAATTCATTACTCATTTGTTCAAGTGAACACAGAAAAATATTCGTTAATAGATCATTTTTAATGAAACTATTAATGTTTTAATTTGCTTTCTCATAGTTATATTTAGCAGATACACATATGATAGCAGACAAAAATCTCGTATAGTATGCTCCAATTAATTAAAATCATTGTTAAAACAATTGCTGTGATTTTAGAGTGTATAAAACGTGACATCATTGTCCATATTAGTTGAACAGCATTTATGATCTACGTTATTTGTCTTCGAAATAAATATTTGTACTATAGCGTTTGGGAATGTGACCTCTTGGGTGTAATAAATTGAAGTTTTCAATATGATAGATCGTGAAGATATACAACTTGTAACAATGTATCTGTATTGAACTGCAGTTCCTGTAATAGTTTACATGCAATTGCCGATATTCAGCGATAACATGAGAGAACAAAGACAAGGCGAATAGTTTCTTTATATTTGCCTATGAATTATTAAAAATTTTATCGGTACGCAGTAAGGTCCTAAAGTACTATGTTCCGCTACTAACATTTGACTGATAGAAGCTAGCGTTCGTAGAACGAGCATGTTCATTTTAAGTTAACTTGTACGCAGCTTATGTAGTTCTACGTTTTGGAAAGGTAATGCAAAGACAAAGAAGAAGAAAGTTCTTTGATAATCTGCTCTTGTTTTTATGCAAAGTTGGCTAGTAAAAATTATCTTCTGTAAGCTAGTTCGCAGGCAACGTAATCACAACAATTGTCACTACGTTAAATAATAATTATACAAACGCATATTATTCTTGCTATTCAATTCTGCCTTTTTAATATTTTCGTACTTCGTTCTCGTTACTGGAATTAATTAATTCTAATGGGTTAATTTAAATTTGTCAGTCTTTGTTGAACTCACTCTTTAATTTGTTATCGGGTTACTTTTACGATGGGCTTGACATGAACCACATAACGTAAACTTGAGGCGAACTAACTAAAATTCAAATTATTAAACAATTTGTAGTACAACTACGGCAAACAAAGTAATAACTAACAATGATACAATCCATCAACATCCATCACGCGTACATGGTGGATATTGATAGCTTCTACCATTATTGTTTAGTTTAGTGGTTAAATGCTAAAATAAACATCTGTATTGCACCTAGCTTTACGTATACTTTCAAATAAGTTTGATGAAACTGGATCAGTAATGGATTCGGAAAGAACCTAGGAAGTACGAGGAAAATCCGAGGTTGCCTTTGAGGAAGCGCTCGCGAGAATTAAACATTGCTAAAAATTTGTTGCAAAAAAATTATAAAGACAATAAAAATTTTGCCTTATAGACCCACAATAACCCATACACTTGGGGATGAAGATGATCCAAAAAGTTTAAACTTTTGTTGGGTTTATATGGGTTGGAGAAAAATCGTTGAAGATAGAAAAAATTTTCTTTACTGACGAAGCAACATTTTGAACTAATGGTCATGTTTCTTTTCAGAACACCTTGGGCTGCGGTGAATTCACAATTCAAAATTCGATTAAGATACCAACATCATAAAAAAGTAAACGCATGATACGATGTTTTCTACGGTGGTGTTATTCGTTCATATATTCAGCAACAACATTTTTCTTAATACCTTTATTCGGATTTGATAGAAACGTTTGAATTACCTCAGAAGCACAACATTATACCCCGTCACAGAAGAAACATACATTGGCAACGTGATGGATGCTCGGCTCAATCAATTGTATTGATAAGAAAAATGTTAAATCGTCAATTCCATGAGAAATGGATTGGTAGAAATGCGCAAGTTGAATGATATTACACTATAACAAAGAACTTGTCGAAGCACTGCATTCCTTTTCTTGATAAATACATTTTATATCAAATAATTCCTGCATTGTAAAAGCCAGTAAGTGGTAAGTATTTGTAATGTTCCATTTGGTATCTCACTAACTCACTAAACCGAATGCGACGTTGTATGCGACAAGAACACCATTGAGTACCTGTTTTTATAATTTTACAGTACAACACAGATTTCGATTCAATTTATTAGAATTGCAACTTTGTATTTATTAAGTTACGTTTTTATTTCGGGGACACCCGGTATAATCAAACTACACACATCCACCAGGCACAGACGCATGCAGGGTGTAAGTAGGTAGCTTATATCATTGTTATTTAGTTTCGCTCGGTGTGATGCCACTAGCTGATGCCTGCTACCTCCGCAAAATAGTAGGGTATTGCTCAATAGCAATTAATTTTGACAGTTTTAGTGATCAGAATATCTTTGATTAGATAATTTCATACGTTCATGAAGAAAATGAAAATCCGGAAACAGTTTCCAGATTTACAGAATATTCAAATTGACCCAGCGCTGCCTGAAAAATAGACAAATTTTTCTATCAAAAACTAATAAATTTAAACGAACTTGCTAAATTCCAAAAAAAGTTGGATGCCAACGAATAAACGATAACGATAGCAAAATTGGTAAAAATAAAAGAAACAATTAGAATAAGAACATGAAAAACGCAAGATTAAATAACACTAATTGTAAGTTACAATGAATAGCAAGAATAATTTGCAACAGATTGCTAATTATGATTACGTTGCTTGATAACGAACTTTCCGGATGAACGTGACGTCACAGAACTCAGTTCGACGCTTTCTTCTAGTCATCGTTGCAAAGCAAAAATATTATCAGAACTTTTATTTTTACCTTAGAACCTCATGGTATAATATATTACAGACTTACACGTTCCTCATTGAAATGAAATTCTTAATACATTTATTTTATGTTACTACTTCATTAATCCTTAAATAAATTAGGCGATCAAGTATATAAATTCCACTGAATTATTTCAATTAGCTACAAGCAAGAAGGGCATTATTCAAAGTATTCTCTATTATCACCTAAATAGATTTGTACTCATATTTTAAGTTTTCAGAAACATTCAATAGTATTTACGTACTAATATTGTAGGTTTTATTAAAAATTACTTTTCAAACAAACAAAAATTAGCGAAAAGAGATGATGATGGAAATGATCTGATTGATCAGATCTAATACTCGGATCTGAGGAATACAAACTACAGTTAACGGTGGAGTTTCGACTCCAGAAAAACATTCTAAACAATTCCGTTTTAAAAAGAGGTCTCTAACAATGCTTTACTACTCATCATAATTATTAATTTATGTATTAAAACGTAAATCACAATTTCAGAAATGCATTATGTCGCAAAATAGATATTGATAGCAACTCAGTTTCAAAAATCGCTAGAAAAAAAGCTATTGATTTAAAACCACTAACAATTGAACAATTCTTATTTTTAGGATTTCAAAACCTAAGATTATATGCAAGTGTTCCATTTAAAACAAATAACTTTTTAACGAAAATATTACATGTTAGTAATTTAAAAGCACCTCAATACATATGTAGATACTAAATAGTTTTATGCGTAATCTAGTTACCAAAAATCATGTCTATCTGATGCATATTTCGGGATAAATAACGGTTTCTGTATCAACTTTTCCAAGAAACTATGAAGTTCTGGACTTTAAGAATCTATTTTTTGCTTCGAAATTTACTAAAGATTTAAAAAATGTCTTGTACATAATTTTAAACCATGCCTTTTAATCGGATCTCATAACAAGAAAAAATCGTTTTGAGAAATCTCTCAAAAGCAGTCCAGTTGGATGAGCCGGCCATCTATTTTGCTGCCAATAAACATTTCTATCAAAATCAAATTAACGTGTTGAATTAAATTTTGTTCTAGAAAATATGGACCCACAGTACCACCATAATACCACACCATATGTTTTCTTTTTTTATAACGTTGGCTTCTTGAACAAAATTTTAAATTGTCGAGTCACCACACCCCAATACCGTGTTCTCAATACTATTTCAGCATAGAAATAGTATTGAGAAACGTGACCGTTAGTTGAAAATATTGCTTCGTCAGCAAAGAAAATTTTACTATGAAAGGTCCTATTTTCTCCGACCAATAAACAAAACTCTAATCTCTTTACATAATCTCCATCTTCAAGTGAATGGGTTATTGTGGGTTTATAAGGCAAGATTTCATTGTGCTTAACTCTCGTGAACGTTGCCTCAAAGATAACTTAAGATCTCCCTCCACCGAATTCATTGCTAATAATGTCGCAGCGTCATTTTCGTCACACTTCTTATGTTATTTTTTTAAATCGAGTTTCGTCATACTTATTTAAAAGTTGTAAGGCCAGTAATTTAGTAACAGTACAAAGAAAAATCTACTACGTACTTTATTTTAATAAGGTATCTTTATACAATTATAGCAAGTACACATTTGTGTTCCGATGTTTAAAACTTATGAACCAAGTGTTATAAGCATAAACTTAAAATAGCCAATAGTACTTATTTATTTCAAAGAGTGATTCTTATTTAATTGATAAATAAAAGCATATGCTGAAATAATATTGAATTTATAAGTAAATATATGTCTGCAGTCAAATTTAAACATGTTTTTGGACGTTGAGGGAAGCAGGATTTTTTTTTATAAAAAATGCAAATCAGAAAAATTCTCCTCTTTGTAATCCCTTCCACAAACATTCTGTACATATACAATGTATATTTACATTACGAATAGAGTACAGTATAACTTAAGTATGGAGTCTAAGTTGTGATTAGTGTTAAAAGTTATAGCAAGTTAATAAAAGGCTCATATTTTAAAGAAACAAAGACAGGACCGTACTTTAAAAAAAATATATACATAAAATCTAAACGGCATAAAAAGATGAATTGTTGTAGTGAAAGTTAAATGATTTATTCTGGAACACTTAATAGTTCTTCATATTTCCGTCACTTTACATAAAAGGCCCCCTTTACACTATATTCTATACAATACGAAAATAATTATAATTTACAATTTACTTATTCTGGAAGTTCGTAACGATTAAAATCGCGTATTTAAATCTTAATCATATTTATGCGTACATTCATTTATACGCTGGCAAATGTGTGGGCCTCCCTGAGGTGTTAATTGCTTTTTAAACAGACTTCGTGTTTTAAGAGGAACATTGGCAACAGAAAGACGAATAGTAGTTCAGTTTAAACTACAATACCGAGACGAAATTAAATTATGTCTAACGTGAAAATGAAGTAACGCAAATGCGCGCCTCAAACGCGACCATCAAGCACATATTTATTTAAAACACAATCGTATGCGTTAATGGAACCGGATATTTTAAACACAAACAAAAAGGTGTTTCCAGACTAATTCATGGTCTATTGTTGGCAACACTTAGCGCATATTCTGACAAATTGGTATATTTAGCGCAGCAGTATGATACCGGGTCGATTGAATTTGTTTATCATTTGTTTTCGTTCCCATCTTTCCTCTTTACTTAACATGCATGCGTATTCACACGTTAGTGTGAGATCACA
>LR737384.1:14835246-14855980 GCA_902655005.2 Marronus borbonicus | reverse complement strand
TTGAATTAATTTTGGTGCATTTCGATAACGCTTTAAAAATGCTAAATGTATGTATCGATAATTTTTATGAACATCAAATAGGAAATAATTAACGGGAAACGGAGAAATCCCCGATTTGACCCCCAAAACAAACCATCCCAGTTTCATTCAATTCGGAATTTACGGGTTGAGTACCTTTCCTTATGAGACCGCCTTAACCTTCATCAAAAAATATTTGCTATTTATTTGATTAGACCATGCAGGGCTGTTACACTCAATTTTAAAATAAACATTGTGAAACGCCATTGTTTATGATATGAATCAAATTATTGGCCCGATTCAAATCAAATGTTCAATTTAACATTGTCAAACGGTTATAAATACACATTTAGTATGAAATCTATTATCATCCTTCCCATATACATGTAAACGAAAACAACAGGATATTTCTGCAATAAATGGAACAAGTCACAAAGGAAGTCAATACATGTCATTCTCAGAAATTTCGGTATTTACAGAACTCAATGTATAGTTTCTTCGACAATAACAACGGACGAAATAAATTCAACAGAAAGTTAATATATTTCAGCTCGTTTCTTTTTTGTAGCGTTACTATATTTCAAATTAATAATTATCTCTTAACCCACATAACCGACTACCCGTTAGGGTTTCGTGAAACTTAATTAAGAGCGTTGATAAAGCTAGAGATAAAATTGCATGTAGCAGATACAAGTACAGTTAACGCTTCCTGTCTAACACTCTTAAGAAGGAAATGACATCAGCGTTGACTTTTTCATATGCGCAGATATACTCATTAATATGTGTTTACTTTTAATGTTGCTACCTATACCTTCGACGTACGTATATATAGAAGAGGTGCTATTTCTACTTACAACGTTGAATCTCTATTAATATTAATTAGTTCCTCTTTGTAATGATCTGGAGACGTTGTTTTCTGCTATATGCGTAAAAAGTAAATAATGTTGAAGCAGTACCGTTATCCGGAAGGTAACTACCTACTTGTGTAATGAAATTTTTACAAGACAGGATTAATTTTAATGAACGGATGCAAAATGATTTAAATATAAATACGCACACACGTGTGTACAGTAAACTTCAAGCATCACACAGTTATAAGGTACCTGTTTTGAAAGAACTTTATTATTTATGTTTGTTTGTGAGCACGTGTAATTGTAAGAATTATCGTTAGGGTCACGACATCATAAAAATGCAAACATTTAACAGTATGTTGGAATCGAAGGAAGTTGTCCCAGATATCCTATAGGATGCTTCCTTCAATGAATCCCAACTCTGTAAACATAGGAGCTAGTTTTTTTGCGTCAGAATATACTGGTAATGAATTGCTTTAAAAAAAAAACTTCTTAGCAAAAGGTGCTGTTGCATAAAGAGATCTCACTGAGACGGAGGGATTTCAGATATCCTAATCCTAACGAAGAAAGCTAAAATTGAAGAGCAAAAAGTACAATGCTAGAAGAGCATAGCTCGTGCACTTTCCAAATGGTTTTATTCAACCACCAACAGGTTAAAAGTTAGCCATGGTTAACATCTTGCTTATTTGCATTAATTAGAAATGGTGGACTTTCCGGAATGGTAGTGTGGTCTAAATCACCTGATCCTAGAATATGAAACCTGCAGTTAGCAAAGCGATTATTTTTTTATTGCAGGAATCTAGATAATTGTACATTAAGCAACTTACAAACATCATACAAACTTTAAAAACAACGAAGATCAAAGTGTATGAATTGCTTGTAAGATATAGTGTCCTGTAAAAAGCGTGGCAACTCACGTTTTTTCCCCTTCCTAGTAAACAATTATTTCTCTTGGAAACTTGTAAATCTTTCTTTCGAACTAATTCTGTCTATAGTTTTTGCATGTGGAAGTAACTTATGTTTACAACGAGATTCTCATATGGTTACATCGTGTTGTTGGCGTTCTGCGTCTGTGAATCTCTACCATATCAATCAATTTCTGAAATGTATTCTCATTTCAAATTTACAAATACACAATGTATAGGTATCTATAAATTTTCGTGAAACTGTAAATGCTTTCGACTTCTTTAGTAGATACGTCTTCGAATAGGCCTGGACACAATCTCCTTTTGTTTCAGATTAACATAGCTGCAGCTGAAATGCTCTACATCAAGATTCCTGTGCGATACTGAATTATTTACGGCTGTACCGGAAACGAATATTAACTTGCTTAATTTAAACGGCCTATATATTTTTCATTTTCTGTTAAGATTTCCCTATACCCGACCATTTTTGAGAAGAACGGATTTTAATCAATTTTTATCCTTAGGTTACATAGTAAGTAGGTTGTAATACTGCACAAATTTTTTAAAATTGCAAAATTAACATTCCAGAACCATACAAAAAGTTATTGATTTATATTACGCATAAAAGGCACTAACTCACACATCCTCTGTGTGTTATCAGCGCACCTGATTTATCTTATTATTCTCTAGAGCTAAGGTTCATATAGTTTATGAGTTATTGAATTCTTTTTGATAATTCGGATAATTCTAAATACAATTATTAAGCAACTTAATTAGTAAAAGAACTAAAAATATTTGAAATAAAGAAATTCAACAATAAAATCTTATAAAAAATTATAATACACATTTATCACAGTTTAACATGAGGCCAATATATTAAATATAATACAGATAGTTCAACAACACTGCGAAATGAGGAGGTGAAAAACGCTTAGTTCCAGGAAGATGGCATACTAGCCGATAACACTTCTAATTGCTGACATTTTAGAACTTGCGTTCCAAGACCGCTGGTGTGTGGCCCCTTCCATTGGACCACACGATCCCGGTGCTTGACGACTTTAGATTATCTCTTCTGAAAATTCGTAAAGAAGAAGGTACAGTTGCCTGTTTATGTTTTGTCTCCGATTTGCAGCGACTAAATATCCATACTATCTTCCGCGTTGAAAGGCCAAGTACTTAGATTTAGCAAATGAAAGCACAGAACCAGGTTTATTGGGAATACCCATCATAAAATGGGAGTAATAAAATCTACCTGCAAATCCTACAATAATAAGCGCACGGCTAGGGGTGGTAGAAAGTATAGAAACATCGTCTCTAGGGGAGACAAAACATAAAAATGTGACTGTACGTACGTACTAAGGACATGATTGGAGACGTATTCAAAGCCTGTAAATCAATAGAACCCTTGCAAATCAGCCGGCTGACAAACCATAGCTTTCAAAAAAGGTTTAAGGGTTTGGAAGCAGACGGTGGAAGTTTCGAATACATTTAGTGAAATGTTGTTTATTTTTGGTTTGTTTACTTATTCTGTTCTTATTTAATGTATATTTCTTTTGATTGCGTATGCGTTAATAATATACAGGCTGTCTCATCTAAAATGAGTGAGAGATTGCATCTTATTGGTTAATATAAGTCAATAAGATTTTGTATCCTGCATTATTGACTTTATAGTTTTTTAACTTTGTACAGTAGTACAATGTACCAATTGTAGAACTAGTACCTTGTAATTTAAACACTTTCTCAGTTATTGGCTCTTCATTTCGTTGCCAATAAAATATTAGGACAATTTTTCTCAGAAACGGTCAAAAGATAAGTAAGTAGAAAGGAGGATCCGTACCTATCAAAAATCTACGAAGACAAATTTTCAGCATTCAGCTCGTAATAATTCCAAGTTCGACTAACCGACGATTTAAACGCCACACCCTGTATATATACCAACTATCCACCTGTTAAATGAGAACCTGTTCATTTATTATTTAACGTGCGTTTTTCTCTGACGCATCCTTCTCACAGAAAGCATATACGTCTAAAGACGGCTGAACTTAAAAATATATTCGCAACGAGAGAATGTTGAAAAAAAGACTTTAACCCACACACACGCGAGCCTTGAGAGTCTCGATAACTACGTCGAATAAAAGCAGTCAGTTTGATATTCGCTCGAAACAGCTGGTGCCGGTGTGTCAATGGTCGGTATGAGTGACTGTAGGCATGTCACTATATTGTAGCGCTGTTCAGACGCAAACGCAAGATACAGGATCTCATGGAAATAAAACTGGTCACGTGAACACCGCACATGCAGTGCCTCATTCTTTTTCTGATAAAGATGATAAAGGGAAATATTTTTAGCGCTCTTTTTGCTTGAGCCCACTAAGAACGGATATTGTGAAAAAGAATCTGGATTTGATGTCATAGCGTTAGTCGGTAGCTGTGTAATCTCAGGAATGTAAAACTGGAAAACATGTAGGTAGTTGAAAAACGTACCTATATCTATGCCTTAGTGTTTTGAGCTATAACTGTATGCATAAATAGTAATACAATGCAGTCTTAAAACTGGACGTACGCTCAATTAATGTTCTTTTCCATTATTAAAATAGCTTAATCTCGTTATTTAAATTCATTCAAGTCATTTTAATGATTTATATCATTAAATTTATTTTAAAAAAGATTCCGGTAAAATTAAATTACAGGTAATTGCACATTGTCTACTCATGAATGTATGGAAGCCGTTGGATAGCTATTCCTATCAATAGTTGCAAACAAACCGAAAGCTTCAACTTAATTTGGCAGATCAAAACGTTTCAATTAAAAAATCAAGTCGTTGTAATGCCCTTTCTTCATTCTGCTTAGCGTGAGGACACTCAATATGGCCTGCTTCTAAATGGGAATGTGAAGCAGCGTTAGTCCCAACAGGACTTCCGGGACTGCTGGGGGACACGTACGCATCACACCTATGATGTTGAGACAAGCCAGCCTCTGAATTTGTTAAAGCTGCTGTTGCACAGTCTTCTGGGTTGTTTTTGGCCACCAAACGAAAGAGGTGGAGGTGACCATGGGTCTAATTATTGCCGTGTATGACCAGTAGATCATTTGAGGCTTAAGACCTCAATTCTTACTTAGTAGCCTGCGGCACACTAATGATGCCGCAATGGCTTTTTTCTGTAAGTTGGACATGTGGGAGTTCCGTGACTGTCGAACGTGACTCCCAAGTATTTAACTTCATCACTGAAGTTAATCATTTTCCCTTCAATGGAGGGTGAAAGGAACGATTTTAATCCTTTCCGGATTTATTCGCAGGCTATGATTCTGTCACCACTCATATGTATCGTTCAAAGCTCTTTGCGTAAGTTGCAATATTATATTATCATATTTTCCACGGAGCACGATTACCAGGTCAACATCGTACCCTTGCACCCCATGTCCGCTGGAAGCCAAGTTCTGTAAGAGATCATCTACAACCAGGCACCAGATCAGAGGTAACAGGACTCCTCGTTGAGGGCAACCTCTGTCGGCTCTAACTGTTGTCGTTTCCGATCCCAGCGTGGCGCTTATTCGTCGACTTTGGAGCATGGCTTTGATCCATTTGGTAGACGACGGGTGAAAACCTTTGGAAAAGGTCGCCCTCTAAATGATCTCGAAAGAGGTGTTATCAAAGGCACCCTCTATATCTAAGAAAGCACAAAGAGCTAGACATTGACATTTTCACATAGACATTTTCCGAAATCGTAAAAGTAAAGGAACAGTTCGCAAGCAACAATCTACATTTAAATCAAAAACACAACAATTGATACTTGCAACTAGCCATCTTCCCAAAAGATAAACAATATATGGTGCACTTCTCAGGTCCTCGTATATCTAGGGTTTTAACTACAGATTTCATGTAGAAGAAACGAACAAAGGACTAACATCTGCTATATATGCACTAAGAAGAATGAAGTGGATCTCAACAAATGAAGCAGCAAAGCTCACTATTTCACTCACGGGCGACTCTTCTGTGGGGGCACAAAACCTGAGGCGAGAGCAGTATTCTCAAAGCAGAACACGCAGTGAGAGTCCTATGCAATGTGCTCGTAGAAAACTATTATTACAACAATAAATACTCACCATCAACATATATTTTGGTGCTCGTGGAATACGTGCACAACTCACCACAGCTATGGCACACATCATAAAACTGACGTAATACCCTCTCAAAGCTCGAAATTCGGCAAATTATTACGCGTAACCACCTGCCGAATAATTTCAAAACACTGTCAAACGACCAATCTAAAGGAAGAGTAAAAAGAATACTGCTTGAACATACATTTTACAGCCTTGACGAATTATTTTAATATAGAACTTTAAAGTTTACGTGCTCGTCCCATGCGTCCATGCGTCGCAGGATGATCTCCAACGGGAACCTGTTTTTTTTTTAATAATCCCTGCATTTTGTTTTTAATAATCCCCCAAGACGAAGGGCTCCCATGAAATTTAAATATAGAAGCCTTCCGTCTCTGCGGATTATTTTTAAAAAATTTGAATATTTGTAACGCACTGTTCCGTATAATGTGTTGTTCTAAAATATCAAAATATACTTACTTACTTACTTACTTACTTAATCCTTCCTCATGTACTTCACGGTGTAGAGGTGTTGGAGTTGAAATTTCGTCACATCTTTCTATTTGTCGCAAATTTCCGCTGGTTCCAAGTTTCCGAAATGTTACTTATTTCACTGTTCCATGACCTGCCCGGTCTACCTTTCCTTCGTTGTGCTCGAACCACTCTAATTGCCTCTTTTTAATTTTGTTTAATACAGATTCTGCATTGCATCGCTCTCGCGACGTATTGTTCCCAATCCGGTCTTTTCTTGTTTTCCTGCAATCCTACTATAGCTCTGAGAAAATACACAAGCGTGAATTTTACTTTTGTCTTTATCATTTAGAGTGCTTGTTTCGCACCCGTAGATTAATATCGGCACATGTACACTGTTAAATAATCTTAACTTTGTATCCCTATTGATTTCCTTTTTCCAATTGAAAGTTCCTTTAAAAGCAAAGTACACTTTGGTAGTACTTGAAATTCTACTAACGATTTCTGCTCGCAGGTTTCCTCTTGCATTTAAGATCTTTAGTAGTCGTGTTATTATATTCATTCTTTCATTTCAAATAGGTCACGCTGTATATAAATAGTTTCACATATTCTTTGAACTTTGTAAATTATCGAAGAATTTTGAAATAAGTCCTATTGTCAAAATTTGTTTATTCCTTTTAACTTTGTTTTCTAATTCCGACCCCGGGGCGGGCAGAGCTGACAAACGTAACGAGCTAGTAGGGGTCGTGCTAACAAACGAGTCAGGTCGGGCCGGACTGGACCGACATGATTCTCAAAATGCGCTCCCCAGATGCTTAAGTGCTGGTCAGTGCTTACAGCGTTTCTTTACTATGTGAAAAGAAATTCGTGTATTCCTAAAAAACTAAATAAAACCTGATACGGCTGAACTAGAAAACAAAACGCAAGGTCCTTCTGTGTCCTTCTTCGGTGATTTTGTTTTTTTAACCGACCTGACGTAACACTTGAACTACATTTGAAGGTACAAGGCTAACAACGTAACATAGACAACTCGTATGGAAGTGTGGATGGGCTTAAAAGTAGAATGAAATTGTTCAAAATGTCACCAGAAAACAAAGATTATTCCTTTCTCCCGTGTTCCAAAGAACATTAAATTGAGATAGGAAATTTCAAGGAATCCAACCTTTCCAACCACAATAATTACATTGACGAAGTAATGTTTATCACTTTTTATTCATTCATTAACCATCAGTTGAGACTATGTGACTTACAGTCCGACCCATTTTGCAAGGGACAGAACTAAATCAGGGTTAGGTTTTTCTAGACTCTTCAGTGATCACTATCCAAAACTAACCAATTTTGGCTTAAAAATGGATCTGATGATGTGCAGTACTTAGCCATATAAAAGTGCTTATTCTACAATGAATTTTATTTGGCAACAAGTAATATTGACGTTGACATCGATAGATTTATTATTATGGATAATATCCCCAGTAATTGCGAACTGATAATATTTAGTTTTTACGGCCGTATCTAATGTCATCTCGACACCCTTGATCTATGTTAATAAAATATGCTCTATGCGGGTCACTCTGCATCGGGGAGGCAGTCGATGCTGCCATACCAACCGTAGCAATTTGGTGATCTTCATGCACCTGGTTGTTCCTAACAAACCATGGTGCCGAAGCTACACAGACTAGGAATGAAAATGCCATATCCCTATCGTTATTCACAATATCGAGTCGATCTGAAAAGTTATTTCAAAATACTGGGTTCAATCATGAAAGAATTAGGTATTTCTATAAAACCGGGAAAATTAAATCTAAGGCTATCAACCTTAAAGCCTGTTGTTGAACTTGAAATATACGTTCATGTTAAAAATCGATATTCTTCTATCGATGTAGCATCTAAAAAGCGAAAGACCTAAAAAGGAAATTGAAGTTCTAACACCGCGGAAATCGGATCACCTTTGAACAAAATATATATAAATTAAAAATACAAAATATAGCCTATGAAATTATTGCCATCTAGACTTCTATTTTTTATTTGAATGCAGACACCCTTACTCCCTAAATTTAGAATAAGGGTAAATACTACATGAGCATTCATAAAACAATTGTTTCTACAAAACCGTGTTATATCATTGTGCTTTTTCAAGATGTATGCAACACAAACGTAATTTTGTTGGCAACACAATGGACTATTGTACTAGCCAAAACAAAAACGGCGAAAAACAGAATACGAAAAAAATCAATGAATGTTAATTTTGCTCAAATTCCCGCGACAAATTTAAAATTCCATCGGCATGTTGACTCAGCGCGGAATAACTATTTGCCTTCAAATTGTTTCCGTGTGAATCGGGCGTAAAACAAACTTCTTTCCGTGCGTTCCGCCCGCCCCCGTCCCCATTTCGTTCTGTTTATCTTTTGTTTCAATCTACTCTACTTGCAGTTCTTAATAAAATATCAACTGTTGGGGCTACGTATCAGTAAATGCAAATTTAATAATTTGAAATTGCGTATCGACTTCGTTATCTCGTTGTGTGAAAGAGAAAAAAAATTATAATTTTAATAATTAAAAATGAAGATATATTATTTTGTGATAAAAATTTTCTTGCTTTCAAGATTCGCAAATCGTGGTGCCTGATTATAGGCGTCCGTCTGGGAAATACGTATGTTTGTTTAAATAAGAATTTATAATTAATAAATTCCGGGTTGCAAGCTAATAACTTTATTACGGCCAACGGTGCAGTACGAAACAAGTTTATTTGGATGCCTTTCAATCAAAATATTTGCCGTAAACCTCTTGGTCCTATTTTCACCGTAAATTGAAATAATTTCTATTTTTTCTTCTGTGTGTAAAATTAATATTTTAACATTTTTAGATAGCTGAGTCGGAAACTGACATCTGATAAAATATGTTAAAATTTCTGAGATTTTAAGGAAAGTTTTATCGGAGAAAGATATCTTGAAGCAAAATTTCTGTTGACCATAAAAAATCTGAGGTATTTTCTAACTTCTCAACTCAGTATGACTCCACTAATAACAGTTACGAAAATACGAAGATAGTCCAAGAGCGTTTCCCAGCAAAATGATTTAATTTGGAAAATAAACCTTCTTAATAAATAATTCTCCTTTTAAGTCAAACCTTCGATTTCCCATGTGGTGTGCACTCTTCCGCGGACACTGTAGATTAATAGTTTTGATAAATATATTTCTGGATTTGCCTTTAATTTTTTTTTGTTATTACAGCATCTCTATTATTTTCAATGGATATAGTTCTTGAAAATATATTTGGTAAATGAATTTGTCAATTCTGTAACAATTAATTACCGCTTAAAAATTGCGAGTTATTTCTGAAACATCCTGTATTCGTTTATGAGAACATTGCTGTAATATTTAGTTATTTTGAGTGTATCTAATGCTCCCAAGGATTCGTGCGGCATTTCTTATATAATACTCTATTCCTCTATTCTGTTAATACGTTTAAGCGACAATAATGATAATGAGTAAAATATAAAACCATTTTGTGGGAGAGGTCACATTTTAGCAACCTTAAAAGGCATTCAACACATCCTGTTTACTGTACGACGATGAAAATAGCGAATTGATAGACTTTGAGACGATATAATGACCAGAACGTACTTTGAATGCTATGGTTTATCGATCACCATGCTCAGCTTGCTGTTAGTATGAAGTATTTGTCGTAAATAAAATAAGTACACTTATTCATACGCGATCACAAACAGTTATCCTAGCATACCTTTGTTAGTGACGTCAGTTTTTAATCGATTTAATGAAAAACACTCGCCTTCTTCTTGTTAATATCGATTTTTGTTGTGTTCAATATGCAGCTGAATCCGGTTTTAGTGTTTTGCAAACCGTACAACATAAAATTCGCTCACCAGCAACCGTTATGTCAATAACAAGATTTCACATTGCAAAACCGGACAATGCATACGTAATACGTAAAAACATATAAGGTAACATTCAGGCATTCGTTTGCATTTACGAAGCGCCTACAAATTCATTTGAATTTTATAAATTTAAGAATAAGTACTGTCTTTATGAAAGTGTGTGCACTTCAAATGAAATACAATACGAAGAAGCTGGTCCTGAGGAATTATCTTCATATGAAATCGGTAGAATTTGCATTAAAAGGACCACTGCCTGTTAATAGAGGTGCGAATGAGCGAAGCCGGATCGGGCTGGTGTATTTCAGATAGGGGCCGAATCGAGTTTTTTTGAAGTGAGACGGGCGGCCCGTTCGCTATTAATTTTGAACATTCTTATTTGAAATGTAAAAACTTTTGCCTCTAGAAGACGTAGTAACTATAAATACCTTAGTATTTACATATCTTAAAATTTAATAATGTGTAAGTTGATATCGAAAAATAGTTAAGAAAATAAGAAGAAACGATCATATGTTCGGTTAGAGGGTTTCAGTGTTATTTTGTTGTTTACTCTCAGATCTGACATATTATGCATTTCTTACTAGCTAAATTTCAGTTGAAACAAAAGAAGGTTCTAAATAAGAGATACTTATGTTTTTTTTTTTACTATCTTGATTAACACGAAAAATTAAGTTTATTTATTTTATTAAATAGAACCTAGCAATATTTAAAGAATGAACTTTTAAAACTTGTATTGAAGCTTTACGATAATGAGTTTGCTACCTATCCTCTTTTGAACAAAGAAGGCAAATGAATGGTTCTTTATAAGTACCGCATTCTTCATGTGCCCAGCGACTGAATTCTCTACACTGAGCCCCCACTTCCCCATATGTGCCTTCAGAATAAAGTCCAGTGCAAAACAAGCACTCATCATCAAAATCTTCATTAAGATCTGAATCACTGGAATCGCTCACCTTGATTTCATCAGATTCTTCAGTACATGTAGTTTTTTTGGATCGCAACTTTTTTTGAAGTTGAAATCCGGCTTTTCTCCCCGTTTTCTTCCAAATCCTCTGGTGGTCTTCTTTTACTCCTTAAGTGAATGTTCTTATTTATTTTCTTCACAATACTTCTTTATTGTTTGTTGTTTTTAACAGTTTAAAATGAATGTAATACTTTTTTCGTTGATTAAAATTGAATTTCCGAAAAGTTTCTTCGAAAAATATGTCTATGTGATACGTTTAATAGTTGGCCTAACAACGATCATTTCTGATGCTATGGATTGACGTTGTAAAACTGAGGCGGTATATAGACAGAAATATTTCTGAAAGATACCCTATGACACCTGTTATGTTATTAAAAAATATTAACTTCATACTACTTACACAATAGGCGTAATTTTACAATTCCAAAATGTTAGAACAGCCTATGGATGAAGAACATCTGTTTATATTCAAAAATGAAGGGAACATAAAATCAAGGTGTTTACATCTAGCCCTAGAAGGGTGGGAATAATGCACGATTTAATTTTTCGCTAGCGTTTGACGTTTTTCATCGTAACTCATCGTAATATCAATCTTCCCTTGATGATTACCGAATATGTATACCCCTAACCTTGGTCATCTCGATGTCGCATCACATGCGATTGAGCGTGGTAAAAAGCTAAAAACAAGTGTTGAAGAAGTACTATAATATAAAAGACTAGAGTAGTTGTGTGTTATTGTTGTCTTGTGCTTATTTTCTTCTATCACTATTAAGCACGTTATGCCGCTGATGAAGTACCTATCTGGTAATTTTGTAGGAAAAACGATAACTTATTAAGCTGTGATGAGATCATGTTTGTGCACAATGTGGATATGGTGGTTTTATCCCAGCAGATAGCGAATAGTGTCGATGTTGTTTCTAATTAACTAAAATTCTCTCTCTCTATATCACAATTTCCAGTTATGATTAAAATTACATCCAACCAGATGTTATATAATATACGTAATACGAAAAAAAAATCAACTCAGCAACATTTCCCATTTATCATTTTTAAACAAATAGTTTTGTTAATTACAAATTTCATTCATCAATTCTATCACTACTACTTTCATTTTCGTTTGACAGTTGGTAGGAACTGTTTAGAAATACAAAGCATTTGTTAGAAAACCAATATTTCGAGTACGCTAGTATTCGGTTCTAGAATCGGGGACACGGGTGACCCGGAACCGGAAAGCGCACTGGGTACATCCGGATATATGAAAATAACGGTTTTCGACTGCTGTATTAAAAATCTCTACTAAAACTTGGAAGCCTTCCATTCAACAAAATCTTAGTGGGGACGCTTTGCCCAGGAACGCCATAACAACAACAACAACAACAACAACAATAATACAACAAAAATTTTTATTGTGAATTATTTGAACTATAATGTAATAGTAAGAGCAGATTTTTTAAATTACTGGGATATGTGTAGTACTATTTGTATGCAAGTAATTTCAAAACATCAAGAAGACTGCAAAAAATATACATATGATTGTATAAAAGTATACATAAACAAATGTAGACAAATTTTTGCTGGGTAACTGAAATTAGTTAGTTACCAGTCACTACTTCAATAACCTCTTGCACTCCATGAGACGGGGTTTGTTTAAGAACAGTTTTAATAGCTACATTATACTTAAAATTAAGGGCTTCATATGAAATAATTTTATTTACATAAACGTATCTAAAAGACCGTATGTTTACAGTATGAGGCTGTACATACCGTTTATGTCTTGTGTCATTCATAAAAAAATTGATTAACACATGCTAATATTTTGAGCAATTTGAATAAGCGTTTATGCAAGTCATAACGTTTAGATTTGGTAATTATTTTGACTATATTTTTTTGAAGGATTAAGATCTCTATTAGGTGTGCATAACCCTTCCACAACAAAATTGGAACCCATGACGCTGTGAAACATGCCATGACATGCCATCAGTACCGCATCGAAATTCACCATTTGATTTAAATTTTTTAATACATATGATGTAAATGATGTGCCAATTTGTCAACATGTAAGCTATAATTTACTGCTAGATTCATTTTGCTGCCAGAGTTCTAAATGATTAATGTAAAAATGAATGTTTCAGTTTTCTCTTTACTTAAACATAGTTCGATATTATTAAAATATTCCTCAGGTTCTAAAGAATGAGCTACCCAATCACCATGCAAGCTATCAAGATTCATTGCTTATTAAAATTGTAACATCATCTGCATATTTGATGTTCTTACATTGATATATCACCTATATGTATATTGACGTATATGATAAATAGTATTGGTCCTAGAACTGAGCCTTGTGGGACCCCATGTAATACGTGCCCCACGAATGAAACATCATGACTAAGTTTCACGCACTAATGTCTATTAGTTTACAAGTTCTACAGGAAAGACAAAGCATGGACCCTAATGCCGTAATATGATAATTTTGCAAGAAATATGTCATGGTACATGCAGTCAAAGGCCTTGATTACCTACGTTTCCATTTTCGAGCTCGTCCATATTAATATATCTGATAATGTCAATCAAGGCACTAACCGGAGATTTACCTTGCCAAAAATCATATTGGCTTAAGTTTAGGATATTTTTATTATCCAGGCACTTTATAAGACGATGTTTGGACGAAGATTATAACAGTATATAAAATAGCCACTATGGATATTGGTCTATAGTTCTCAGGCAATCAAGAGTCGTCCTTCTTAGATTAGTGTTACTTTAATCATCTGTAGACAATCACCCTACCAAAATACAAATATAAGCATAAAACAAGTCAAATGTTTGTAAAAATTGAAAGAATTCGAATTGCCTAAGTTGTAGTTGTTAATAAGAATACGTTGTTCCATTTCATGTATTGACTTCAGGAAAACGAAAATGGAAACCCTCCTGTGCATAATTTTTCCTGATAAACGATATTACGTCAATTAATTTTGTTTGTTAGTTGGTATGCAATGCTTCAGAAAAGAGAGTCTAAATTTTCTGCGGACACTGCACTGAACATTAATAATAGAACAAGTAGTCCTCTGCCAGTTTCTAAGTTACAGTATTTGTGATGTATCACGATTAACGACTTCTGATTTTAAGGACTCCTTATATTTTTGACGAAATTTATATATAAGCCTTCATCGGAATCAAAAAATTAAACGAAGTCATGGATATCTCTTACAAAATTAAAGACATTATTACCAAAGTGTTTTTCTTTAATTGTATCTTATAAAAATCATCAATGTTGGTAAAACTGTGCAACATTAGGAGTTGGTTTTTCATACTTTTAAGTTCGATTGAGTACTTATTTTTAAAATAAAGGACCAGCAACCACTATGTGTAGATGCGCGTTTCGCTGTATCACAGTACAATTAGCCACTAGTCGAAGTCTGCTACTCTCACAACTATTAACTGCTCAGTTCTGTAGAAGTGTCTATAGCAATTAATTTCGACATTTTCAGTGATTGGAATATCTTTGATTAGACACTCTCATCCAAACATGTTACTTATTTTTAACTTTTTTCGTGGCAATACAGTTTAGCGGAAAAGAAGCGCACCAACACATATTACATTATAAAACTCTGCTAGCAGCATCAGCGTTACCAATGGGGCCGATCAGTGTTTAATATTAACAGTTTACGACGCTGTTGTGCCGCTATTAACTAACCTAGGAGTTGTTTACTGTTGTATTGTAAGTGCAAGATAAGCCCAGATGACCAGAAAGAGCAGAACATACGATAAAAAGTATTTCGCACATCCTTGCTAGTTTTTGAATTTTTTGAGAAGTCAGTATTAAAATCACCGACGTATATATATGATATATTTTTTTGTTTATTGATCTAGATAATATGTTGTATTGTCAATAAATTTGGATAAATCCCTAATTTATGGTGCGTATGCACAATACAGAACAGTTTTGTACAATGAAATTTCAATTGCGCGCAATTCATAATCTATAATGATAGCAAAGACTATGGGCTAGTATGGTAAACAACACATAAGTATCGGCAACCTCCACACCACACAAGCTTAATTAATTATATGATAATTAATCCGGAACGACCGTTTCGAGGACACGAAACGTCCTCACCATCAACCAATGACCGGCTGATCATGAGGATGTGTGTTGTTTACCAATTCATAATCTCACACAACCGAATTCACAACAGAATTTTTCGGCAAAATTGTAGACATTAAATTTCATCATTCGAAGTAACGAAGTTTTTTATTAATCTATAAGACGCACTGCTAATTTTCGTATCCACAAAGTCATTCATTTCTAATTAAGAGAGTTGTGCATTGACTATAGTTTGTTAATGGTAATGTTCTTATTTCTCCAATTCTTCAATGGATTAGCTGCCCTTACGTATCCGATCCAGTCGTTTACTTCCATATTGCACACGTATTATTTACGAATGTCTTCAATTAGAAATAGTTTCGAAATCGATAGTGCTACATACTTCGTAAAATTTATCGATCCAACGTGAATTATATCCGTGCGCATATAAATTTTTAGATGTGTAGATTTTTATGTTGTGGCAGACGGCTGACCTTGTGCTCATCCGCCAATTGTTTCGGGACTCACTCGCTGGACTGACGTTGCCGACCGCAATATCGTGCACTGACTCAACGAAGAATTGGTTAATTGTTATTGTGAGAGATGATAAATTACAACCAGTCGGTGTATTTTCGTTGTCTACATACGTTAACGTAAGCGCAAGGAAGCTTGCGTTTTCAATGAGCGGTGAATTTGGAATGTATGTATATGTGTGTACAGGCTAGTTATATTTGGACCCCCTATCAGGTATTTTATTATTTATAATAGAAAACAAGTTTGAAATAAAAGCTGTACAAGCGTAGCGTCTTAAGATTTGAATTTACTATTTTCGTAAAATCTTACATTTTTCCATGTAGAAGCAGTGAAAGCACAGAAACCGGACTCTGTTTAAAAGAAGCAATTTTTGAAAGCATGGAAATTTCACGTGAAAATTTTCATTGGATCATCTACGATCCAATTACGATTGGTAAAAGCCCAACTCAACAACAATGCCCCGAAACGCTTCGTTCAACTTTTGGTAATGAGGCACCAACAGAAAATAGTGTTTACTGGTTTACAGAATTACACTTGCGTCAATGATGATATCGTGAAGGTCGACCAAAATCCAACGAAGGTTGTTTAATCACGGAGCACTTCCAAAAAAATTATTTTTATTTCTTTCGTTATATTGGACATGTCGCAAGCACTGCTTTTAGGATCGAAGAATATTAATAACAATAACGTTAATAAAAACAATCGACAACGTCGCATTATCCTTCATCATGACAATGCCAACATTCATACTGCACGTTAAACAACTAATTAATTTGAAAGAGAAAAACATCGAATTAATACCTCATTAGCCTTATTCACCTGATTTATTAACTAATGACTTCTTTCTGTTCCAGAATATCACACAAAAGATATGTGGACAGCGATTTTTATAACTTCAAGAAGCAAATCGTATCGGCGGATACTTTGAAAAACAATCAATCGATTTATACAATTTTTTTCTTTCATTCTTTTTGTAAAAATTTAAACGGTATCGCTAGTACAACAATTATAGAACGTTGAGTTAAAAAATCCTGCGGCATACATAGCTCATGTGGGTTTCTTTGTCCATCAAAATTATTCAAATTTATCTATTTATTGAATGCATGTACAGTGTCACGCATAAAGTCCGCAGCATACAGTAATATAAAACTTTGCTTTGCTATTTATTACTGCCTAAACCATCTACAAACCATCGGCGAAGTGAAAAAAAGAATTAATACCTGGTTAGTACAAGAAATTGTCTAAGGATATGACTATGCAATTCGAATGGTACCTGTGGGGTTCTTCCTCGAAGATAAAAATATAAATGTAAACGACGAAAAATATACGAGAGATAAAGAACGTTCTGTAGGATTATTGAGCCGTGTGCAGCTGTTTTTAATTTGCCTCGAATTAATATTTGATTTTAAGTAGTATAAATCAATTGATAGTGATATGCTTGAAGCAGTATTGATTGGATTGAGGATGAAAATATAATTTTTTGCTAAATTTGGTATGGATTTTGGTATTCGGGACGAATGTCTTTGTTGCTAACATATTAATGTAATAACTTATGATGAGATTAAGTGGAGGATAATGGCGTTTGCTACTGTCAAGCTTCAACTTACTAATACTAATGTACATTTGTGGCAAGTTTTCTTTCTTATTGTCTTTGAACAGTTTTGTATGCTTCATATACTCTACATGTGCAACAAGGTTTAATAGTTTTAATTAGCTGTAATATGAATAGATCAATGTAGATGGATGGAAATATACGTTTACATTTGATTTGATTTGAGTTAAAAAAAAATTTCGAAAAGCGTACAGGAGCAACCACTTGACTTTTAACCATAATTTGACATTTTCTTCCAAAAATTAGACATTTTTTTTTAATTTTCCAATTTTCAACACTCTATCTAACACCAATTTTCTTTAAGATTGATTTTTCATAAAATGATTTATTTATATAAAAGCCACCTATCAAATACGAACATTTTCGTTCAGGTGCACATTTTCTACGTAAACTACATTAACTTGAGGCAAGGTTGATTAAATTTATACAAATTACTACGAAACTTACGCAAAGTAATTGGATACGTAAATTGAATCATAAAGAAATATTAATAAAAAATCCCTTTCGTCACTCTTAACATATTTTGTCCGTAAAAAAGATAAAAATAAAGATGAAAGGTGACGGTCTACTTGATTTACTGCAAAAGTTTATGGCCAACGTATGCCCAGCACTTACGTTTGCTGTATATGGACAGTAATAGTTCCTGAATCTTGAATATACAAAAAAAATCACGTATCTTTTTAATATATTTCGGGGATTTAATGAATAATATGGCATAGATTTCCTAAAACTTCTGAGGTTGTGAGTTAAATCAAATAAAAAGTAATTACCATAGTTAGTAGGATTAAACAATTGATAATGCAGGGTTAATTGTCGATTGTTTAATTCATCAAAGTACTTTAAGGTTTACTGTACCAAATAGGAAATACATAAATGAATTTCTGAATTTATTGAATATTTTATGTGGTGCCGATATCTTTCATATTTATTATTTAGTGTTAAGAAAGCCACAAGCTAATAGCATAACAATATTTTCAAAAAATACGGATAAATAATTACTTGACGATAGAGTGATTTCAATTAAGCTTTTGCCTAAAGCGGCATATATTTATTATACATCTTCCCTCCGAAAATGCAATCCCAATGCACAGAGGATGCCTCAGCGAAAGATATATTAAAACAAACGAAACAGAGACCTCTGCGTCCTTATTCGGACACTTTCAATTTGATTGACAGGCCATGTGAGAGAGCTTACGCTATCGAATAGTACTCCTCCTGAACTCTTTGTTGCCCAGCCGTCGTCGAAAATGGGAATGTACCTCTTACGCCATGTGACAATAAGGTAGAGTTTCGCGAAAATACCGCAGTAACAATAAGGATCCTTTAAATGTTACGACGATTTTTTCATCCTCAAGCAAGCCGTTGCAGGTAGAAAAGTACGGGGTGACTTCTTGGAATCCCATGGTGGAGCACTTCGGTTCCTGGAAGGTTACCGACAGACCGGGCCACCCCTAAAGATTATCCACCCTCCCTTCTCACGCCGTTTCATCTAACTGTCATACGTTGACGTTCCGGCGTTGTAAGAGAATGTGGGAGTCTGGCCGCCAGACATTTGCCTTGACTGAATGTTTTATTAAGGAATAGGTTAGCTTAGGCGAATATGTGTTTTAATTAGAAATGGTTGCTTCGTAACATAGCTAATTAGAAAGTGCAAGCAATTGTTGGAAATTGTTAGCAACGGGGAATGTAATAAGGGCACGAATGATATTTTCTCAATACAAATCACACCAATAACAGCAGTTCTCATAATATTTTTATAATAAATAACATTTTCCTTATTGACAGTCGAAAGTTGAAACATTTGCAGAAGGATCTATCTTGAACGTAAGTTAGCTGAAACCGTTTTTAATAGTCGATTAGTTATATCCAGATTTTCAAGAAATAGGAGAAAATATAATTTTTGCTAAATATCAATGAGAATTATTCGTTTAAGTTATTTTTTGGCAAAAGTTTTATTTTACAATACATTTTCAAAGGACTAGTTCCCTCAACTTCTGTCTATTTTCATCTGATAGATCCAATAACTAAGACTGCGGTCAAATGTTTCACTACCTGGACGATGAATATCCGAGGCCACAGCCTAATAGTGTTTACAAAGAGATTAACGCTTGATCGTAACAATGTTCGAACTTAAAAAATAAAACAATAAAAAAGTTAAAAATGGACAAAAGTTGGTAAATAGCTTATTGCATACGTATCTAAATAAATTTATATCCAGACACCAATTTGTTAAACAGATAGATACAAAACAAATGTTTTTTTAATTTATTTAGTACAGTAAGCAAATTTATGCATTTTCGTTATGTTTAAAGTTTCAACTTTAAGCAGCATATTTATGATTATAGGTGATTTAATTTTTCGGAAGGTACTACTCAGACTTATTCTGTATTCTGTATTTTTGCTGTACTGGAACAGCTCCTTCGTGCCGATAGAGATATTTACAGAGAAATTACAATAAAAATACAAATCTTGTCCTTGTTGTATATTGAGAGTAACTATAACTAAGAACAATCTCAGGTATTAACGTTAAAGTAGCTTTAACACATTCATTGCTTTACAGTAAAAAAATTAAATTAACGAGTCTATTAGATAAACACAAATGAAGGTGATTGAACTGAAATGATACCATAAATATATATAAAATAATTGAGGCTTACTGTATTGTAATCTTGCTCCTGACTAGGGGTATTTGCAAAGGTAACACAAGAATACCGGAAGTACACAGTCCACTATACAGAAAGCGATATTGATATTTGCGCATTCAAAAGGGGGGACATAATATATTTTGCTAACTGTATCTATATTTATATCTTTAGCTTTAGCAAGGCAAGTAGGCTATGCGATATATATATATATATATATATTAATTTCTAATATAACTTAAGACTTCTGTTGTTTATGTCAACTGAACTACTGAGCAGGAAATATATAGTTTCGAAAATTTACAGATGCGTACTTAAGTATTATGTAATTATATTGTTAGTATTTAAATAAGTACTGGTACCTTCCTTTAGTAGAATAAAAAGTAACTGTGGCCCCAAATACGTGTGTCCTAGTAGCCCGAAGTATCTATCAGATTTAAATCTTACACAAATTATAAGTGACAATGGTCTCTGATGCCTATCCTCACTTAAATAAAATCATTAAATTCCAATTATCTAACCATCGATATCAAGCACACAGTTAAATTTTTGTGAATACAAAAGCAGAAACTGGAAAGCGATAATGGGGATTGTGGCCGATTATAAAACAGAAGGTTCTCTTTTATGGATTTCTGTGCTCTCCCATATTTTATTCATAATTTATCGAAG
>LR737384.1:14808776-14834846 GCA_902655005.2 Marronus borbonicus | reverse complement strand
ATACAATAAGGATAATATTTCACTGTCAAGAAAAGGAAAAAGTAGGAGAACAGAGGAGAAAAGAAGTAACTTTAACCGGATACCTACGAAGTTTCCTTAGAGACCATAGCTGTACTGCCGCTCTGAAATTTTAATACGTTACTTAAACAAAATATTTCACGAATATACCTTACAGTTTACTGCAGATGTGTAAAACTCAGTTTATGACGATGACAACACGACAACGCCAGAATAAAGTTACGCATCGTACACAACGTTAAGGAGAGAAGAAAATACGTTTCGATGAAAAATTATTGGGTACATACAGATGTTTAGCCGGTTGATAATGTTACAACACGAAATTATATATCTTATTTCGGTCAATATTGAATTTCGATTAAGGTTTCAAATATGATTCGAGGTATCCCTGAAAAGCTTAAAACGCAGTACCTAAATATGCTAATGTATGGTAGAATACACCTGAAAAGACACAAGATGAATTTTGTTACGGCACGGGCACTTCCTCAATCGTTGTTTTATTAACGTATTATTTTGTGGACCACAATCAAATCGAAAGATATGTCAAATAAGCTTTAATCAAACTATTACCATCACATTAAAACGACAGCATTTTCAATTTAAATATACTGGTTTTGTACCTGAACTAACGTCCAGCTACTCAAGAAAATATAAAGGCTGATTATACATATCATGTTTGATAGAAGAAGTAAATTTAGTAGAGTGATTTAGAAAAATAACACTTCCAGCAAAGTGGCTCAATTTATTGACTTAGTGCAAGTAGCCATTTACACACTTTTAGTAACCTGTTCATCTTACACATTATCTCAAGAAATTTGTCTGAAAAATGTTTTAATAAAATTTCTATTTAGTTACGCTAGTTGATATTAAAAAATGTTCAATGTATTGGCGGAATACACAGTTGAGTAAGCGTCCCTAATAGCACGATTGGTTGGCTGACAGTTGGGCTTTAGTTGGTACAACGCCGTAGGGTCGACGCAATATCCGTGACGGTTAGCCACGATCGGTAGAGTATTGGTAAATATACACAATCAATGGTACTTTTCTAATGTTAGATATCGATTGGCTCTAGGTCAGCAAAATCGGTTAAGCATTGGTCGACAATCGGCGAATGATAATCAAACTACGCTTGGCAGTAAACACTTGAATGATATAAGCAAATCAATGTCGAACCAATTCAGTGTGCAGCGTCGGTTGAAGATCAGTTGCCAAGCGTTGTAAACATATGACGTCACGGTCGACAGACATCAGTCAACCAATTTTCAAGCAATGTTCGTTGAAGGTCGGTGCACGCCAAAGTAGATAGTTCGCCCAAAGATCAGGTAAGTATGCGAGAACGTTGCGAGCCAATATTCGGCCAAAAGTGAAAATATTCACACTTTCACGTAATGCCGAATATCGCTGCCAACATCGAGCCAAGCGATCCGTGACCGGAAGCCAATGTTGCGCCAACGGTCTGTGCTACCAGGGGTAATGCGTTTAAGATATTGGCCGTTAAAGAAACAGCGACATTTCGCCGAAATCTAATTATATGAATTATCTAAAAAATTAAGATAAATAAATATGGAATATTGAAATGGGAAAAACTAGGAAATATTGAAGAAAAACGAATCATATATAGGATTTTCCATTTGAGAATCCAACATTGTTCGGTGTGCTGCGGGGCGTAATTTTATATTGTGCTTACCTCTCCGAATACCTTTTATTTGAAGACTTTTCCTCTGAATTCCTCGGGAAGGACCTATTTTCCGCCCATGCACTAGATGGATACGGTGTACATACTACATAAAAGTGGCACAAGTATTAAATCCTGAGAGACACCAATACTCAGCAACACTCTTTCATTCTGCTTAACCGTTGAAAACCGCTAACGCGAAGATTTACAAGAAATGTAACATTTTGTATTGAAGGCATTAGTGAAATTCATTAGAACAAATAAAGACGACCTAAATTGATGAACAGAAGTCAAGATACTGTCAGTGATACTCATGTGTGATTAATATTGCGGCAAAACTTCATAAAAAGCAAGAAGTTGTGTTATTTGTGCTTCCATAGCCTTTTCACAACATTTCTTAAACTTGAAAAAGGCAAATCTCTATACTCTATCAGAATATACTTTTTTTGAAAAATAACTGTTTACAACAGGGGCGATACATTGTAGGATGTATGGACAACATCACTTAAGCTGTTCTATTGTTACTGTATACACCAGACTCACTTCCGATGAAATGAAAGAATCCAAGAGAAGGTAGAACAATAGATATTTTAGTTGAACAACGTCTACGCTATTTATTAACCTATCATCTCCTTGAGAAGATTATTGTTATCGAAAGCAATGCTAGCTGGCAAATCACCCCTCTCATCTCTGCCCTTCTAACCATTAACATTAATGCCAACTTCTAATATTTCAGTTATCACTTTATTCTAATGCATATTTAATAAGATTAAACCGTCTTCTTAATTTGTTATAATTAACTGCAGCCAATAGAAAAATAGAAAAGGAAACAGCTAACAATAAGCATTGTTTATAATTCACAGTGACTACGCCAAATTTCAATGAAATTTTTATTACACGATATTGAATATCACAACCAAAAGTTAAATGTAACTGGCATGGATGCATAATGTCTGTATATAAGTATCGTACGTACAAATGTATGTACATACATATACTGAAACCCATTTGAGTCACTCTGTTAATTAGTTACCAAGTTTGCGACATCACTTATTACAATAAACTTTATACATACATTAACATAAGCGAAATTAATTCCTTCGCAAATGTGCCCTTGAGCAACGACCTCATATACATAACAAAATAAAAACTTTAAACCAAGTTTACAGGGAAGAATAAGGGAAGCCAGTGGCGCCGCTTCGCTGATTTACATCTAAAACTTTGGAAAGCAGGTTTAAACTGCTCCACTAAAATTAGCTTTAAGTTCAATTTACGGCGATATTCCAACTACAACTACAATAATTGCAAACATTATGATAAAGTATTAATAAAACTTAAATTTTTATTCGAGATCACAAATCTATAACCTCCCTTCGCGCAAGTGAACCCGATCGCTTAAGGAATAAAGAATCCGGAATTAACAACATATACCGGTATAATCACTCAAAAATTTCATCATTTTAAAAGCACATTACAGATTTTCAACAACACCTACCGTTAGTGGTTCTTAACATGTTAGTTGATATGAACAATTTTATTAACTTTGTTTATTGTATTTTATAAATCTGTAATTCTATTAATATTTCATTCACTTTACTTACACATTTATGTTGTTTGCAGTTAGATAAAAGTGCACGTACTTATCACAAAAACTAATTTAAATTCATTTAATATAAACAAGTGCAACAAGATAAAAATCGATAAAATTGCATTAAATCAATTAATCGCAACTTCAACCAGCGCTGTTACGAATATCACGACCGCCATCCGTCATTCCTTCGCTGATAAGTCATGCAGCACTATTTGTGGTTTACAACTTTTCCGCTTCTATGAGAAAGCAGCAGGAAGGAGTATATATAGTGGATCGATTCTAACAGGAGAACGTCCAGCTGGCCGTTTTCGGCTATAATCTGCTACTATCTCCGTAACCAAGTGTTCTAGCTCCTAATAATGCAACATGCATACACAAAAATGTTGCGAATACAATACAGGCTCAGTCTCATCGGAACTGCATCGATCGATATTACCTTGAAAAATTCTAAAAACTTGTCAGTACTATTGAAGTTCGTTTTTTCTTTATTTGTTTGAATCTTACTGTTTTCGAGTTATTTAAAGTCTTGGAAAGAAATTGACCTCGTGCAGCCCAAATAAAAAAAATGCCCCTTTCAGACAAACACTTTATGCATACATTCCCTAGTAGCACAATTGGTTGGCTGGTGATCGGCTTTCAATTGATACGTCGTACGGTTGGTAACGGTTAGCTACGGTCGTTAGAGTGTCAGTGAGGTGTACAAAACCAATGGTACTTCTCTAAGGTTGGGTATCGATTGACTCTAGGTCAGCAAGATCGGTTAAGAGTTGGTCGACAATCGGGAAATAATAATCTTACTGCGCTTAGCAGCAAACAATTGAATGACATAAACAAGTCGATGTTGAACTAATTCAGTCGGTACAGCGTCGGTTGAAGATTAGTAACCAAGCGTTGTAACATGGTCGACAGACAACAGTAGGTCAATTTTCAAGGAATGTTCGCTAGAAGTCGGTGCACGCCAAAGTAGATAGTTCCCCCAAAGATCGAATAAGTACGTAAGAACGTTGCGAACTAATGTTCGGCCAAAAAGTGTTCACATTTTCACGTCGCTGCCACATCACGTAAGCGATACGTGATCGGGAGCCAACGTTGTACCAACCGACTGTGCTACCAGGGTTAGTGTACGTCGTTAAATAAAAGCATTATGTAAGGTGTCCCACAGGAATTACTGTGAATTCATTTAGAAATCGGTGCAATAAGGGAAGATTTTGAAAATATAAGTCTGAATTATTAAATTCTGTTGTTCTTTTATAATCTAACCGAAACATCATATACAGCGTGTCCACCTAGCGCATTGGTGGAAGATAGTTCCCTGAGCAACTTTTCAAGCAAAAAATTTTTGGGTTGAACACAATTTTCCTTCTTACAAACAGTAGCGCGAGTCCTTGTACTTTCCTGAACAAAGGGAATTTGTTAACAGTTTTCAATGTGCTCTGATTGTATTTTTCACTGATTAAAAAATTCAATGTGCACTGCTTTAAATAAATCTATTCGTTTTATGTTGCATTTGTCTACTTATTTTCACTGTTTATTATTTATAATATATTTATTATATTTATTAAGTATCTTTAGCAAAACAAAAATTTATGGTAGTATTTCGTCACAGCACGTTTTTTTTTATCTGCATAGCTTCATATTTAATTTGCTAAAAGAAAACGCATTTTAGGTATAGGGTAATGTTTATGAAAATGATTCTAGAAGAGTTTCTTTATTAGAAAAAAATACTTTCAGCAATTCAATTATAATATTAATAACAAAATATTTTTAATTTATATGAGGAGTAGGGAACGTTGCTTCATATGTTATCGATCTTTAGATATACTTATGTATGTATATACATGCTAACATATATATCAAATTATAATCATATCTTTATTATCCAACAGCTGAAATCGGCTATTTACAGGATAACATACATAATCTTAAAAACTAACCATCTATTAACTAGTACCGCGTATTGACAATAAAGGAGAAAGGAAGAAAGAAAAATTAGACTCCTTTTTTTAATGAAATAAAATTAGAGATTTGGGGTTTCTTAATGTTTTACAAGAAGGTAGGATGTCCTTCTTTTTTGCAAATTTAAAACTGAATTAAATACAATTATGTGAGTAAGATAGAGAGATCTACTAATAGAATAATAAAGGTAAAAATTGAATTTAAGTTTATTTTTGGCCAAATGTTAAATTTTTCGGTTTTCCTAGTCTTCAAATCCAAATCACACAAGTCCTTCCCAATGGTGAAATCCTCGCGAACCCGGATCCGAGTGATACCAATCGTTTAGTAAGCAGCGACATAAACCGGGTACTGTTCCCCAATCGTTTCGAAACGTTATAGCATTAACTGTGAGGCAATAGCAACACAAAGTAGTGTTAAAATACTCTCAGAACGACGCTGATGACACCGAGTAAGCAAAAACATGTCCGTAGATAGTGTATTTTTTCTCACCTTGTGTCGCGTTTACCATGAAGAAGCTATTTTAGCATTATTTTTTTGGTTATTGTTTTTAGGCATTTTCTGATGTGTTCTTCTGATATGTGTAAAACATTTTACAAACATTATTGTAGACCTATATGTAATTATTTTGTCGATTGACAAAATCAATTTATTAGAACTAACCCAAAAATAAAGTATATTAAGAGATCGTATAGAAAAATACAACCTTTTAGAATTAATACCACCGGATTTGAACAACGCATTTAAAGAAAGCATGTACTTTTTTTCTGAAATCTGGAACAGAACAGTAACTACGCGTCGTACCCATTTTTAACTGCTCTGTACATACTATCTCAAATTTAATTGTGTTGATGTTATTTTCAATAAAAGTAGAACTTTTTTCAGAAGCCAATTTAAGTAGACACTGTATAAGTACACAACTTCCATTAATTTCTGTAAAGAATTTAGAGGTAAACACGTTTAGTGATAGTGAAGATTTTTACTGTAAAGTATCAAACTAAACCTTTACAATATTATTTTAATTATTTACTTCGGCAAATTAATGGTAGCGCCACTGGAATAAAATAAGACAAATCCCACAGGGAAGAACTACGAAACACAGAAAGGACGAACAAATTTAAACAAAATCCTGCATGTACCGAGCTCAAAATAACTTTCGCCGAATGTTACAATAACGTAAGTTTCAAGAGATTCCCTCTTCAGTCGTTGATATACGAACGCGAATTCGACTGCCGCGATTTACGCTGGTCGACTGTATGTGGGGTAGCAGTACAGTAATTTTGTTATATTGATGGCACTAGATTAATATTAATGGTTCTCTAAATGAAATTCCAGGCCTAAGTACTGTTCGCAATATGGCGTAGTTTAAAGGGTTTTTAATTGTAGTTACAGCACGGCTTTCAGTTCTCTGGCGTTCGAAGTTTTACTTTTATTAAATTGCTATATTAATTATGGTCGTTTGAAGTTAAAAGACGCTCGCCATTATCATTATAATGCAAGTAATTGTGTACCGTATAGCTATGACGAAATATTAAGATTTTTAAAAGTTTATTGTTTTATTTTTTCAATGATTGTTTACTGAATGGAACGTAATTTGCATAATATGCGCATAACCGTGACGTACCTTATTTATATTTGTCATTGCATTTAAAATATGAAACAATAGAAATTCTTGTTGGAGATTTCTTAACCTTGAGTTGTATTCGCTTATGCCAACTATACATATAAATACAGTAAGTTATACAGGGTTTTCCACGTAACCCGTTCATTAGAAGTTCCCGCAATTAGTTTACTTCTAAAAATTTGTAGCAGCATCCGCTCTATTGTTACAAATTGTTTTTACTTTGTATTATTTCCGGTTATAACGGAGGTCATAATTCACTTAGATATTTTTAATGGAACGGCGTTAATAATAGCAAGGACTGTGGTGTAGTATGGCAAATACAAAAGTATCGGCACACTCCGCACCAGACAAGTTTAATTGATTAATCCGGGACAGCTGTTTCGAGGATACGTCGATCCTCATTCATTTGATCTTCGGTTAAAAACAAAGTATACCGATACTTTTGTATTGTTTGGAATGTCATTTATTAGAGCTGTTACTCAAATCAGGATAATTTTGGATAACTAAGTAACTGTATGAGCTAATGTCAAATATTTTCGCAAAATGCTTCTTTTTTTGAAATTTTCGTCTCGGTCTGCAAGCAACTGCTCCTCGACTGCAAAAGTCCCATGTGGCATAAATATTATTAGGTAAATAAAAAATACGTGAATACAAAGGTAATATAGAAACAAAAAGAATATGTGCACTTATTAATTAAAATCGCTGAATCACTTTTTGAGAAACTGTAAATTCCATCTTATTCCGTGAAACTTCCGTGTACGCATTTTGAATGGAAGAGCTTTAGAATTATATAATAATGTTACAGCAAGAGTAGGTACTTAAAACGAAATTTACATTACATCATACGAGCGTTCCTATGCTCCCCTAGTAATCTTATTAGTTCGAATGTGAAAATCCATACGTTAGACCCTATTTGCAATGGTGAAGAGATAACTAAAGTACAGAAGACTGAGAAGAAATTTATTTTCATATATCTTTATTAGAATGATTGAAGTACAAGAATTAATATTAGCAACATGTAAGTTATAACATAGATATGTTTTTACTAATAATCAATCTGCGTTTTCAATATTGCAAATTCTGAACATTGATATAATAAGCTGAAACTAAACCCACCATATAGATGTACAAAGTAGGCCAAATTCGATACAAAGAAAAACAAATAATTAAAAAATTGTATAAATAAAATATCAAGTTATATCATTCTAAAGGTAATTTCTATGCTTTTCAACAGTGTAAAAATATATAGGGTGTTCCATATAAAAAAACACAAGTCTTGATAATATCTCAAAAAATATGAGTTTAAAAAAAGAAAAAAATAGACCATAGACCATTCTGCGTCAAAAAGCGTCCCAATATAGTTTTTATATAAATCAAGCATTTTCACAAATAAAAAAGTTACAAGGGTTTTTAAAAATTGCACATTTTAAGAGAACGCTCTGTATCTCTTATATTAATGAAGATATAAAAATAGGGATTTCACCAATCGATTTCTCTTTAAAATGGAGCTCCAGAAGCTTTAGATCAGTTTTTGTCTAATTCCTTTAGAAATATAAGTTCCCTATTCAAAGAATCGAATTTGGCCCACTCTGTACAAGCATTTATTTTCTTACATAAAAAAAGATATTCCTTATCTTCCTACACATATCAAATATTTACTTTTTATGTAGTCCTGATAAAGAGTTCGTTCTTTAATGCGTACCTCAAATAGTACAAATATAACATGAAAAATCTAAGGAAAGGGCGATAGGCGCCAAAGAATAAATATAAATAACGTTATTATATAGAAAATCAAAGAGAGCTCAATATAGCAAATAAATTCTTTGAAATGTAATTGATTAGCTAGGCACTACGTATTTTTGGATCCTGAAATGCGCTTGAGGAACTTCTCCACAGCGTTTCCAGAAATATGAGATATTGCATTGGCGATCGGATTATACTCGATGCAAAGTTAGAAAGTATGAATTTCGTATAAATAGGACTTAATACTTTTAGTAAATGTACGAAAATATGCTCGCATTTCCCAATATTTTCAGAATGTAATTATAGCAAAAATTAATACGTATAAATCTTTTCTCGAAAACTTATGAAGAGCAAAGTGAAAGATTGAAATAGTCCATTAAATAATTATCTTATCATCTTTGAATACTGACTGAATGATAACGTCGCGTCACGTCGGTCAATGTAGCAGCAAAGCACACCAATACATTGGCAGCAAGCAATTTCTTCATCACTTGCACTTGAGTTCTATGTATTCATTCATTACCCATCCTAAGCGATATGCTGCAATGCAATAATTTAAAAAATCAATGATGCTGGAATTATAGGAAGCTTTCTAAATTGTAGGCAATATTTCTAGATTTTATTGCTTTTGTCACTGAATAAGAAAGTTTAACTTTGCATTGCGAAATATACGTGACAAGTACAGCAAATGAATTGGAACCTTCATCTACTCTAGACAGTAATCGAGGTAGCCAAATACACAGTAAGATCCTAAAGTGTTTCCGTCCACTGTTAAGAACAGCAAAGAATTTTGAAAAACGGAACAAAGCGTTTAAAAATTAAATACGTCAGTTTTTTTCTAATGCGTTCTAAAAATGCGTCAGCGCATTACAAATTGTCTAGTATGAAAGTCCTTTCAATACAATGAATTAGATCAAGATCTTTTTTAACGTGAAAAAAATTGTGAAAACATTTCTGAGAAGAAACAAGCTGAAAATATACTTGTGTAAAGAAATCGACATGGCGCTTAATACTTTGTGGTATGTGAAAAATCAAACTGATAAAAGTGATAAAAAAAAACTGATAAATATTGTGGCTAACTTGGTTTAAAACGTTAAAATAATTATCCATATCATTGCCATTTATGGAAACAAATGTAAATAAATAAAAATCATAGTTATACGTGATAAGGCGTAACGAAAGTCAATTATCTAAAAATACTAAGCGATTTGCTTATGAACATCATTTTAATGGGAATATATTAATGCAGGTTTATTACCTATTATTACAATATTGATTTTTATTCCGAATATGATAATACTGTGAATATTTGACATATTTTGTGTTTATTAGCACTTCGTTTTAATTCAATCGCTTCATTAATACACTTTGTTAATTCATTGTCAAGATAGAAATTGGTTAGACAAAAAAAAGCGATATGTTTCTTGAATTTGATTCCGATTCAAGGAACACATTAAGTCTTATCGATTTGGTGGATTAGAATCGTCAAGTGTAGTACAACACATAAACGAAACCCGTTGACTAAAACGGGGGAACTAGACGCCTACGAAACTATTTATATAAAAAGCAACACAATTTATTGGGGTAAGGTTCCACATGTTTTATGTTTCGTACTACAGAGACAAGTGACCCTTGCGTCTATCTTTTCGTATTTTTTTCACATGTCTAGGTGTGTAGGTATTGCAAATAATATTTTTCTCGAAAGTAGGAATAGGCATGTTCGATTTACAGGTTCCTCACATCATTCGGTCACCGGCGGAAAATGAGGATCCTATGCGTCCTCGAAACGGCTGTCTAGGATTAATTAATTTATTAAACTTGTGTGGTGCGGAGTGTGCCGATGCTTTCGTGTTGTTTGCCATTCTACGCCACAGTCCTTGCTATCATTATTGCGTTCTATACCTATTTAATTTCTTGCATTGTGAATATGTAAGATGCATTTAGGCAGAATATTACACTGATTGATGTATTACATTTCTACTTTAACAGTAATTTCGATAGCGTTAAAAAACATTTGTTCCTACTTTTAAATACCGCCAATATGACTGCGTCTCCATTTGGTAGATTGCCGCTTTGCACTACAATAAATTCCTTGTCGGATATTTTCCACTCACGTTTATTTTGTACCACTCTTACTCTTACAAAACAACAATGGAATAATAATAAAAACGAGGCAGCCGACAGTCGCATATCTTGAGGCATATTCAAATGTGGTCGTTCTGCTAATGTAATTTTTAATGTTACTACTTAACATTTGGTGTCCAATTCTTTTGGAAGAAATACCTACTAAATTTGCGAAAAAGAATTATAATTTGCTTATTTACTCGTTTTCCCATCTTTTCAATCAAAACTTATTTATATTGTGTTTACAAAGAAAATTAATTTTTGTTACAGTTTCATGTGCTTTCATTTAGCCAATAATAAAACGCTGGACACCAAGTCCAGTAAATCCGGTATTTACAAAATAAACTGTAATAATTGTGAGTAATATAGACTGATCGCAATCCTTTTTTTACTGTGGTGACAACACATATTTTAGAAACTGGGCATACATGTACATTTGTTAATTTAAAAATTCTTTTTAAAATAAATAAAAGCCTTAAAATGATTGTTCTAGAAAAAATAAGGTTTACTGTTAAATCGGAACAACATTTTGAATAAGCAAAGAGATATAATAAACTCTCCTTTAATAAATCATACAATAGTTAAGAGGTTCTCTTCCCGTTAAAAACTAAATTTAGGTATACCGTTTTTTTCCGCTTCTAATTACCATTTTACGATATGGTATTTGTACGCCGGCGGTGTAAATTTTTAGTTTTAGTATTTAATCGCCTGACGGTGCCACAAGGCGAAATGTACTAATAAAAGAATGTGAAATTAGTAGTTATTACCAAGTGTTTTTCTTTGATTGTGTGTATACTTTAATTACCTCCCAGTCTTACCATCTTTGTGCTTTGTTTTTCCTGTTCACTTTGTTCAGCTTCCAACCGGATTTGTTCGCATATTTCAGATTAAACTAAAACCATAACGGATATAAGATATATACGACAGATGTACAAACATGAACGACAGTATTGTGCATGCAATTTCTTTGAATTCTAATAAATAAGATCTTTTGACCTGTTTTGTTTAAGGAGTTTAAACCAAGCATGGCGACATACAGGCCTAATTTGCATACTTACTTAAGCGCACGGGCCGCCTCTAATGTAATTGATACTTTTAATTGTACACCAAGAAGTTATTATGGACATTAACTCGGTGGCCCAGTGGTAAGAGGTCTACGCTTGACTGGGCAGAGTTAAGCGCTGTGTTCAACAAACTTTTTTAGTGGGACCGGTACACTCCCGAGTGTACCGGTACCCACCATTCGCAGTTGGCGTATAATTAACTGCGCTTCACCCTTTACGGCGAGGGGGTGACAGTAACAAGGCCATGGAACACTTTACACACGCAACTTACACACTAAAAGGCTCCCGAGGTTATAACAAGCTTATACACCCCGTTGCACTGTCACCACGCTTACAAAAAAAAAGGAAAAAAAAACTTGAAAATCTCTAGTTAAGCAACACGTTCCAATTTTTTGGGCGAGCCGAGTTAAAGCAGTGTAGGACCGCATATACTACATTAAGCAAAAATTTAAGTGCGTCCGTGTTTTATTACAGATTTCTTTCATAAAATAATATTACTTTCAAAATAATTTAAAAAGTACAGTAACACTAACAGATCTTCTACAATAAAAATTCATAATTAGAGTAGGCAAATTCGGATGCGCACCATCGGCGCACCTAACGAATGGACTCTCGCATGCGACACACTAGTCAGTATCTAGTTCGCTGCCGCTTGGAGCGTACATAGTAGTAGCAGCGAAGTACTCCGTGTTGTTTTTAATAATGTCGAAGGTACGTAGATTGAGAAAACAGCTATCATTAAAGGCAGTGAATGGGTTCATTAAGGATTATCCGGATTTGACTTACGACGGCGTAAAAATTAAATATTTAGTGTGCGATATATATCTAACGTGTTGGTCACAAACACATTGTAACGGCATGTGTAAAGTGCTAACCATAATAATATCAAAACCGGTGTCGCCACAAAATACGAACAATTCATGTACAATAATGATTCAGTGTAATCTGGCGTTTACTTTGTTAAACAACGATTCATTTATTTCATTTTAGAACAAATACGCCAATATTACATTACCGAGCAGGACCACGTTACGAAATTATTTACCATCTGTGCGTGGAAAAATTTGAAATATCCAGAGATCAAGTCTAAATATTTATAACAGATGGTGCCGCAATCATGCTTTCTGTAGGCCGGTCTCTTACAGAACAGTGTGGTAACTTTTTACATATTACATGTAAAATTCATGCTCTACATCTTGTGGCAGAGACAATTCGTAGATGTTATCCACAGGTGGATGCGCTAATTGCGAGTACAAGAGCAGTGTTTCTCAAATCCCGAAAACGTATTCGCGAATTTCACAGACTTCTCACACGCCTGAACCACCACAACCGATCCTTACACTTTGGGGACATGGTTACAAGCGGCATTTTACTATCATAAATATTTTGAGTAGCTATCAAAACAAGTCAGAAAAAAATTTGAAGATAGTCAGGTTAAAAGTGATTTAAAAACTATTCACAGCAATTACATCGGAGTAGTGCAAGCAATAGAAAAATTACAAAATTCTTCACTGTCGTTAGAGGAATCACTGCAAATTGTGTGAGATAATTTATCGAGATCGGTTCATAATCTACAAAAACCATCTTAAAAACTTTTTTGTATTTAGCACCGGAACGGCACTGTTCGCGATAGTATATCTCTGCATACTGACTCCTTTCGCGTGCAAGAGTCCATTCGTTAGCTACGCCATTCTTGATTTCTTTAATAAACCATGATCTTTACCAACTCTCTTAAACTAAATGAGGAGCATCCACACAAAACTAGACATGTCCACTTTTGGTCAAAATTTGATACGGTTTCGTAATGTTCTTAATCGTTTCTCTCGTCTACAGCGATCAGAATTATCGAAAGTCAGCTCTATCCCTACTATTTGCCATATAAGTTGCTGCAATGTCCTTTAAATACACAGTTTCTCGCGTTTTCAAAACTACGTTATATGTACATTTCTGATTTTGCATGAACGCTCCTCAAATGTTTTCAAGAAAATCTCTCTGTCGGGTCGATTTAATGTTTTCCTTTCCTTTAAAAAAGTTGGTAATTTTCACTGCAAGTTTTTTTTTAATTTTACGAAGCTTTTATTTTGATTTATAGCAATGCTTACTAATTATGGAAGATATGGTCTATAATAGGTGTTGATATTTTGCAGTACTTATTTGTATTTCTTAAATTCCTACTGATGGGAAATTTTCGAAGGAGAAATATAGGAACTTACCTGCTGTTTCCAATATATGTTAATATCAGACAATTTAATAGAAACATCGAAATCAAAAAGAACAAATTTATTGAAGAAATATTTAAATAACTTACATTTCGTATAATTTTAATTATGGCTTCTCTAAAAAACAGATACAAGATAAATATATTAACAACAATGAGCAATAACTGATAAACCTAGGACACGTTAAAACATTCGAAACCGATTAATACATCCACTTTACATAATTAATGCATTTAATGCTTTGTAATAAAATTTTTTATTAATTAGTACAGCAGTCTTTAAAATCATATCAAAATTGAAATAATATGAAAAACAAGACGGGAAATTATTGCAATACATATGCAATTTTTTTAGAACTGAAGTATTTAGGAGCCTTCCTAGTTAACCGGCAGTCTATATTATTATCTATGCAGAACACATTCCTGGTAGTTATCTTAATTGTACATCCTATTTCATTAGTGCAAACGGATGGTTGTTGGAACTGATAGTTTCAGACTATCTTCTATTGTTATCAATAAAAATACCAACATTAAAGCTGTATATTGTGTATGTGTGTATACATTGCGAATTATTTCAAACATGGTACATAACGATAACTATTGGTATTTTTCTCAAAATTGTTTAAAGTAAGCGATTTGCTTAATTTAAACAACAAAAAACCGAAATTAGGGATTTCAAATGTAATTTCACCAACACGATAAATTAACTATGATAAACCCGCAAAAGCAAATAGAATATATGACCAACAATATAAATACGAATGTATACAATAATTCTCACAAGCAACCTTGCTTTAGTGTAAATAAGTACGCAATTTTACTTTCTTAACAAATAACAATAAATAAGAACAACAGAAAATTTACACTAGTTTACAATCTAATATAAATAAATAAAGCAGATGTTAAAGAAAAATAGCAGTAGGCTAGTTTTATAGTCATCTAAATTTCAGATCAAAGATGTGGTAACGTTGGCACTAATTAATTAGAAGTAGCCTAATAAACTTTGAATTTTATTACGCAACAAAGAAATATCTAACAATCACAAAAGTAGTGTAAAGAAGTAAATTTCATTGTTTTGCAATCGTGTTTCTCGAGTACATACAATATTGACCAAAATTATAGCGACAAGTAGATTACCATTATTATTTTCTTCAATTAATTCAAATGATTAACATTACTGGATAAGAATGCTTTCTTTTGAATAATATCTAAAAACCTATCATGTTTTAATAAAAACTTATCACAAAATAAAATAATAAATGTAGGTTGAATGAAAATATTGCAACATGTGATAATATGTGAGTTGATTATAGCCGTGTCTAGCAATGCATTGGTTGTAAAACTTGGTCACGGGGTATGAGGCAAAAAATAACCGCCTCCCAGAGAAGCGCCATCAAATATCGCCGAAAATTTGGGTATAATTCTTTCTGTTATTTCACAACTGACCAAGAGATTTGTTAGTTAAGATTCGGTCATTCGAATACAGAACCCTCATGAAAAACCAACAGTGACAACATCAGGAGTAGATAAACAAATTGTTAGACACACCTATTTTTTCTTTTCCTGAAATCAAAGTATTACTGGAAAAAAAATGGCGACCCAGAAGCGAGCGACAGGACAATAAGGGTAAGATTCATTGAAAATAAACTACATAGTCGTCATCCTGCGAGGAACCCTCTGCTGCTTTAATTTGCAAATGAACACATATCTCAGACCATTAACCAATGGAAGAGTCATTTTCAGCGATGAATCTAAATTTAATGTTTTCAACACCGATGGAAAACATCATGTGAGACGACCAACAGGAAACAGATTGTAAATACGTTCGCCCCACATCTAAGTCTGCTGGGGATTTTGTTATGGTGTAAGGCTACTTTTGCTCGTATGGTGTAAGTCCTCTGCATAGAATTAGGTTTATATATCAGGACATCTTACGCAATGTAAAGGCGCCGTACACTAATGAAAAAATGCCACTAAAACATTTCTTCCGCTATGACAACAAACCTGAGCACATTTCCAAGTTTATTTAAGAGTTGAGAATGAAAAAATACAAGTATTGCCATGGCTGCCTCAATCACGCGATATAGATTCCATCGAAAACCTGTCGGAGATAGTAAACTAAAAGTGCAAAATGAAAACTTGACAAAATGTTTCAGGGACTGTGTAAAGCTTGGGAATTCATTGATGCGTCTCTAACCAACTACTTAATTCCCTACCAAAACGACATGCCGCCGTTATTCAATCAAACAAAGGATCATTGCACCAAATATTGGTAATAATAGGAAGAAATATCCTTCTTTATGAGAGGTTTAGTATGTTGCTATAATTTTGCCCACTCATAGAAATAAAGAAAATAATAAATTGTTAATAATAACGAATTACTTAGTGATAAAAGTAAACAAACTAAGCCCTTCTTATGCATTTTTTTACCACATTCAGTTAATAATGAATGTAAATTCAAAAAACGAATGCACCAACATGTAATTATTGTTCCTATAGGTCTGACCCATACTGTATATTTCATTTTCAAATGTTCATAGAACACTAACAATTTATAGTTTATAGATTTTTCACGTTGCAATTCTAAACTGGTTTTATTCAAACAATTCTCAAAAAGATGAAGGTTGAAACAAAGTTGTTCATTAAACAAATAGGTCTAATGCACTGTCTATTAACAAATTGAAGCTTACGTCAATACAAACTTTTCTTCCAATATACATGATACTTATTATTAGCAATGGATAGGATCTAACCAATCATTGTCATATCTTCTACTATGTAAAATCACAAACTCACAAATTATGGTGCTTTTACCCATTAATATTTTTGAAATTTCTAGATCACTTTATCCGAAGATATTAAAAATTATATACATATAACAAGCAATGAACAATGAATACATTTACTTTATTTCTATTTGCTATTAATAAAAGTAACTTAATGTTACTAATGAGAAATCCCATCCTGTGTGTTTCTTAGCTGAATAACCAGAATATGATCCCCATTGCTTATACGAAGAGCCCTGGTTTTAATTAACCCAGACAATCAAGAGTTTAATATTTGCTTCAAGAGCTTGTTTACACTTAACATCGAAAATTATTTTAATTATATTGTATTAACAAACGAATTAATAAAATAAGTTTTCTGCTATTTAAACTTAACACCCATTAAATATACAAAAGAAATGGAGCACAATAGTCTAAAATTTATACAAAAATGTACATTTAGCAGCAAAATTACATGTTACTTACATTGAATATATGTTTGATAAAATGAAATAAACTTGTTTCATTCACCAAAATTGGGATAGGAAGGCTCCTTGTTGTATCTAACACTTGAAATTCAGTAAATTGGCTACTGGTGGCAGTGGTCATTTTAGGAATTCCGGTATAACCTATGTCGATCTATCACTGATACAAACCAACGGCAGTAAATTGGTAAAAAAGGTAAGGAACGTGGTTAATTCTTCACAAACAAATTATTGTGACGTCACACAATGTCAACGCACCTCGAGTCAGTGACACACGTTGCCCGAACACACTGTACACTCGAAAAGCACCCTTACGCGCAAGGGTAAAGAGATGCTCACCGAGCGTCCATGCTACTTTCGGATTGTGAACCATGATCTGAAGAACTAGAACTGGAAACTGTTTCTGCTGATTTAATTTTTGGCTTGTACTCCGTAATAACAACGGTAACACTGTTAACGGTAACTTCCCTCGTTTGTGCAGAACTTCTATCGACGTTTTTTAGTCGTGGCGGATGCCTACGTTTTTTTAACGACCTCTTGTCTTTCTTCTCTCGTTTCGGATTACTCGTCGCCGGTAAAAATTGACTTGCTACTTGCTGGGCTACTAATTGGGGGTTTATCCGAGGTTTTCTTGTAGAAGTACCTTTTCGTACGTCACACATTAAACATTTAAAAGCCTCTGCTGTGTTTCTGTATGTACACACACTACAATCCCAGAAGTTATCTTCTACAACTTTAGCTTGACGTTTCGTTCTACGCATTGGACTTTTTTTATGGTCCATTTTGGCACTATAACATTGAAAACTACGATTTCCAGGCAAACTGACATCTGTGAAGTTTACCAGCCGCCATGTTTAATTTGTCGTAGTTATCGCTTTCTCCGCATGCATACGAAGAGGGCGTCTAGTTGGTGGAATCTATAGGAACGTTCAGCCGGCACGTTTAGCGAAGTAAATCCGTATCATTTAACAAAATGGAGAAAAAAAAGAATACATTGCAAATACATACACCAAAACGTCACGAAATACATATTTATTAATGTTAGTATATAGTGATATATAGAGTATGTAATAAAAATCAAGAAACAAAAATGTTCATTAAAAGTTCTTAAATTTACAATGATAACTTGATTTTGAAACTTCGGGGTTAAGCATAGTTAGCTAAGATCTATTTAAAAAGAAAATAATTTCACCAATGACAATTTTGATATTATAAGTAGAAACCTAAATTTTTTGTTGTATTTTTGGCATTTTAAAGCCAATTTTATAAAATATCTTCTTATCTATCGGTTGCCGTTTTACAGCTATTTTGATTTCTGTGAAAAAAAAGCAAAAAAAAACGTACCATGCATTAATACCTGTAACAGCTGTACAGTAAAAGGTAAAAAGCTTTTATATGAATTGTGGAGGGTACAGGTACTCTACTGTTTAACCAAGGCATAAAAAGTAAACAACATTATACAGGTGTCCCACAAGGTAACGTTGATTTGGCTAAACTTCTTAGTACTAAAAGTTTTTTTTTTCAAATGGAACGCCTGTATATTTTTACACCACGTAATGTAGAAAAGTGTTCTTATACCCTTTTCTATCGCTTTTTTTAAAGATTAGTGGTTTTCAGAAAATTTAGTTTTGAATTAGAAAATTGGCACCCAGTAGACTGCGGATACTATGGATCACTACTAAACAATATCAATGGAAAACCGTTTTGATAATTATAGAAGCGAAGATATCTTAAATTTATTTTTTATTCATGGAGAATGTAATAAAAATAAGCAAAACTTGCCGAGTCTTTAATGAGCGATATCCTCAGTTGCCGCCTATTAGCAGAACACATTTCCGTAGAATTCAAGAAAGCTTTTTACTTATTGGACAATGGAAGCATAATAAACAGATGCTAACACCTACAACAGAGGATGAGAACTATGAAATAATGGCATTAATTTACCTTCACAGGTACCGTCACAGCTCCATACGTGCTGCAGCTGAAAAAATAGGTGTATCATATTCATCAATACATCAACTAATGGACGGTTTCTGTGAATCATCCTGTATAAGTGCAGTACTCCTATATCTGTTTTTGAATTTTTAGGTCATAGTTATTACAGAAACTGTTAATAAACATAACATATAACAATAACGTAGGCTTCCACGGCCAGAGTCACTAAACGTGTTAAAACTAAACGTGTTCCTGGCTTAGCTTTAACTATACCATATTGTACTACAAGAAAATTATTAGTATCGAGGAATAAATTTTGGTTACGTTATAACAAAGTAAATCGTCGGTGTCAGTTGTCAATTCTTACGCTAATTTCGCACTACTCTATGTACTCTATGTAGCCTACATGAACGCTACTTTATATAAGCATACAAATTAGTTGAATTAAAATTAGTTTACAAATATAACACGTATAACCAGACCCTTAATTTTGCTTATTCTCTAAATTTATATTATTTACACATAACGCGAGAAAGTACAAAAATACGAGAAAAATTACTAATCAAAATTAGTTTCAAGTTGCACGTGCTACAATTTTGCCCGTTTCAACGCCACATAATTTGCAGTTTGAAAATGTTTAACCGTTACAATGTGATAGGATGAATACTTTTGGAATATTCAATAATCTGATTTATTTGTCCAGTTGCCCAAATATTATTTATTACATTACAATAACAATGTAATTAATGTTTGTGGCTTTGCCTATGTGATCCAATTTAAGCAGTGTTTGTAATTTTACGTAGGTTACACTGAGAAAAAATTTTGGTAAAATTTAATATAAATACATTAAGCTCAAATATATTTTGTATTTAAAGACAAGAATAAAATTTATTTAGATGCAATATAAGTTTGTTCTTAAAAATCTATATTCAATTGAATCAAATAAGAAATCAATTCTATAATAAAATTTAATTTTAAATACGCCTTTTGTGCTAATTTAACAATAATCTTTAATTAATTTTAAATACGCTTTATGTGCCAAATTAACAATTTTTATTTTTTTGAAATGTGCCTTGTATCAATTTAACAAAAACTTTCATTTATTATATTCAATTAGACTATAATTTATACTTGTTTTAAATGCGTCTTATGTGTTAATTTAACAATAGTTTTTACTTTCTTTAGGTACGGTTTATGTCAATTTAATAAACAAATCAAAATCAACATTTCTTTGTTCGACATTTTGCCATTCCGGCAGCTTCTTCAGGATAACTGAGCTATTATGTATTACTTTTTGTTTTCGTATTTATCTAGTGAAAAGTCTACCAAAAATTGTATTATTTTTTTTACTTTTTTTATTTTAATTTTCACTTAGGTTTTGCTTATTGCTAAAAAGAATTCTTCGCCTTCCTTTGCTTTTGGGAAACTATTCTAATCCCAATAATTTGATTTATGACTAAACTCACACATTCCGTTTTTCTAAAGGAGGTGGAGTTGGCATTAACAGTTCCTCTGGTATTGAGTCCTTTAATAATGATGCATTTAATGTGGATGGTAAAGATGTTTCCATTTCATTTTAATACTGAAATACCGTTCAATTAAATGTATTTATATAAACATTATGCATTACTATGCGTATCATTGCGTTCAAATATATCAACGCGATCTTCCTTATTGGCGTGTTTCTAATGGTGACTACAAAAACAAAAACTGGACACTTTGTTTCCGATAGTTTTTATGAAATATCGTACATATTGTATTTAAAGGTATCTACATACTGTTCCTCCCGTTTGATGTTTGAGTGAAAATCAGTACAAACAATCAAGTATATCGATTTAAGTAAAAAATAAAACACGCAAATCGGTTTCATTCTTCATTTTAGCAATTTAACTTCTGTATCACAAATTAAGCAGGTTTTTGAAACATTTTTAGAAATGCATATTATTTAAAAAACATTCTTGTGAATATCTCAAGCAAAATATTTAACGAGTTTCTCTTTTGATTAATACGTGGTTAAGACTATCGAAATGACGACCAAGGTTTCAGAAAAAAAAAACTATTACTATTGATCTTAGAAGACTTACTACTTAGCTAATTTAACTGATTTAGTAAAGAAAATATGTTTGAAACAACCAAAACATTTCTGCAATTATAAAAGTATAAGAGCAAAATGTTTTATCGCATGGAAATTTCACATTCTTTCATGTAAAAGTATGCAAGTAATGTTAGGGGTCCTTAAAACAACGGCATCTTTAACAAATTTACAACACATTAAAATATCATCAATATAACAAACAAGTAGTCTTAGTTATGAATTTTTAACCGGTTTATACATGCATTACACCAGTGTTTCTCAAGCTGTTCACTTTCGTGACCCGCTCGTCAGCCGAAGTGTAATTAGATATTGGAAATTGGTCTATAAGTAAAGTTCCGTTTATAAAAGTCGCTCACGATTACTACTTTTTATTCTACATCCCCGCTTTTATAGCAAGTAAACTGATGAATGGGGGTAAGGTGTAACATCGCTTGCAATCTGCCGATATTACCTTATCACTTCGTAATCGCCCAAGTTTACTTTTTTTCATGTTACATACACATATTTAACTAATATTCTTCTCACGTTGTATACATAAACTGAAATTACTTAAATCAATTTTCACATGGAATAAATTCTTTCAAAATTTGATCCTTATTAAGCGGAACGCCGCGGCAACAATTCTGTATCCAGTACGAAACCTGCAACAATAGTACTAGCTAAATGTACTTAAATAATGTATAAGTACTTACGACGGTCAAATACCTCTGTCAGTTCTTGAAATTCCCATGCAGTCTGTTAGTAATTGTGGCCCATCCACTGCTTTTATAATAGAAGAATGTAAATTTAAACAAGATAAACACACATGCATATATAAAACGTACACGTAGTATATACTTATAAACACATAGGATTACAACCTAAAAGTATGATTTTAACACACTAACAACTTTTAGGTAAGAACTACGCGTAGTTAATCTCAAATAAAATTAGCATCCAAGCAAAAAATTAAAAAATGCACCAAATCTCACTGTCCACCGGGTACCCTTCCTTATCATCTACTTTTTCTCTAAAATAAAGAAAAGAACTTTGAGTATAAAAGATCTTGTCCCAAAAATATCCCAGGTATATATCTCATTTAGTGTGAATATAAATGTCTTAATAAGTATTTCGCTAAACCCTTCTTTCTCAGTGTATACGTGTTTTAAGAATGAAAGAATGATTTCACATATTGCCATATATGTATTTACCAACATGTTATTTCGCAAAATGCATTTTTCAATGTGCACACGTCCAGGAATGCAGTGCTCTATTGGAAGTAAATTCACACACTCTACGTTTGTGAATTTGAAAATTGAGCCTCTCTTAACTAACTTAAGGGGTGTTTTTAATTATTCGAACCTTTGATTAAACAGTTCGAGAAAATGCGTTTTTTATAAGTGAAATAAAATAGGAGCTCCGTTTTAAAATGGTTCCAACAACTGTTCGATCAATGTATCGAGCAATTTAATGTACACCCAAGGTACAATCTGTTTTTATAAGTTCGCTTAAGCACAAACAACTGGCAACGTCAAAATCTACCTAATTAATAAAAAAAAATGAACATACGATGTGCAATTTTTACATTACGCCGTACATTACTTTCATATGATTTTTCATTGAAGTCAACCCTATTCCAAGAAATTGTAAATAGATTTTTACATTTATTTAGATCCAGTTGTCCCTAGTAGCACATGCGATTGGCGTAACGTTAGCTCACCCCTACGTGATAGCAGTGTTGGCATTACGTAAGAGTGCGAACATTTTACACTTTTGGCTGAACATTAGCTCGCAACGTTTTCGTATACTTACCTGATCTTTGGGCGAACTATCTACTTTGGCGTGCACCGAGCTTTAACGAATATTCTCTGAAAATTGGCTCACCGTTGTCTGCCGACATAATACCCAACGTTAGAAAAGTACCATTAGTTTTGTACCTCACTGACACCCTACCCATCGTGGCTAATCGTCATGGATATTGCGCCGACCGCACGACGTTGTACCAACTGAAGGCCAACCGTCAGCCAATCAAGTGTGTTACTATGGATTTCCAGATTCTATAAATTTGAATTACCAATCGGACAGAAACAATTCACGCACGCAGTTAATTTGTGTTACTTTGGCATTATCAACAGTTTTGTAACTTCTGTTAAAGTAGTTAATCTCATTACCGTTTGTTGAACATTAAATGGTATTATTATGTATTTTCTAATAAACCGATACCTGCTTATATAACTTACGGAAGATTATTCCTTCTCTCAGCAATTTGGAGAAATAGTTTTTAAAATAAAAGATACCCGGAGATACATATTGCACAACATAAAATTACATCCAAGTACACAGAGTGCTCAGCTTCGGCTACAAACCGTACGTTTGTGTTTTTTAAATGGAACATTCTATTCCTATATTGTGACGATTTTGTATGCTTCTCTTCAATTTATGTTAGCTTTCCTAATATTCCCCATACCTACATATCTTAGTTGTTAAGATAATTTGATGTTTTGCTAAATCCGGTTATTTCTTAAACGCCTTACACGCTAGAGCGATGATTCTAATTTTATTCGGTTTGGTATTTCTTAGAGCTTTCGACAGTATATCGATAGGAATTAAATTCTACGACATAGCCATCGTCAGGTTTAATTCACGTTATTTCAATATTTCAAAATATAACACCCTGTATATTTTTCCAGAATTCAATATAGAATCTTTTCTAGAATTTTTTTTTATAAACAATTCCCTATATCTAAAATGCTTGATTATTTGATAAATTAAATATGAAGACGCGCTGCGTTAAAATTAGTGTGCCTCAACGAAATATGACGAACTTTTGCAAGCAAACGTTATCTTTTTCAGTGCGATTTTAGCATCTACTCGAAGTAACTCATTTTTCAAAAAAACTTTCTGAACTAATTTCTTCAAGCAATGCATAACGTGGACGTTACACAAAATATGACTCGCAAAATGTTAGTAAATGTTCAGTAAAATACAAAGAATCGCATTGTAATTTGAAAAGAAAATGATGTTCACTACGAATAGATGTTTAAATGGCAAATTTTACAGATTATTTTGAATAAAAATAATCTGTAAAATAAAAATCAGGGTGAGGCGGGAGTAACTAACCGAACTCCAGGAGTGCATTGTCAGGTAAAAAGCTTGCATGTCCTTATCTGATTTCCACTTATTTTCAAGTTACAACTTTAATGAAAAGATTGTAACTAGCGTTTTTGTAATTCGTCCAAATTTATTCTTGTTTTCCAGTTAATACGTCTTAAATAAAATAAAAATACCCTTGCATCGACTACCCATGTAAACCAAAAAGTAACCTACGTTTTACATTAAGTGTGTTTCGCTTCTCACATATGACGTATGGTCTATTTGAATAAATCCTTTCGAAGCTTAAAATTATTTCAATAATATTGTTGTTAGAATGTGTTTATCTATGCGATTTTTGTAATATGGGAATGCTAAAGCTACTGTTGAAGAATATCATCAACGGTTTCCATATCAGAGAAATCCTGGTAAAACATGTTTATCAGTTTTTGAAGCAATCAGGAGAGCAACAGGCGCCCTTGATAGACGAAGCATAAAATGTTTAGAGGTAAATAGCGGTATTTTTAAACATTTATTCATAGAACGCTGTGATTAAAAAGATGTGTCGCGTGTGCCCCAGGGGATTTTGCTCGGACTCAACTTGTTTACTTGCTGGATATATTTATGGGTGTTAAATATCCTGCATAACTGGTTTGAGGACGAATGAGCCACAGCTCACAACCATAATGTAATAGAATTCCATTTTGCTCTACATTTTCCTAGTGTATAGTTGGGATCAGGAGGTGCAATAGCATGATCACCAAGAAATCCAAATAAAACATCATATGTGGGATTTGATGCACGATGTAGCACAGAATGAGCAATATTGGGATATTAGTAATTTTAAGCACTATTACAAATACGAGCACACTTCAAATAAATGTTATTGTCGAATAAAAATTTGGTAACTTGATTGATTGGAATTGGATATAGAGGACGCGGCCAATAAAACATAATTTTCCTCTTTTTTTAATGGAACAAGGTAGATATTTTTATATTTTTGAATGGTCGTTCACCCTGTGTTCCAAATATATCATATTATATAAGACTGTTTTATGTAATTAACGGCTTATTTTATGCGAAATATCCTGAGTTAGAAAGTAAGGAGGCTGTCAAATTGTAAATAACATGGATTATGCTACAAATGAGAAAGTAGAAATTCGTAAAAATGATAAAAACAAATATACTGCAAACACGTAAATGTTGTACAAAAGAAACATCATATCACCGTCACAGTAAATGAAAAACATCTTAACACGCTACTTTATTTTGAAGGTAAAAATTAAACACTTGCTAGCACGTCTCACAATAACTTTTTTCGTAATTTTATTAGAGAAAATTCAGAAGACAATTTATTAACTACTGCAGAAGTAATAGGGACGTCTTAACAATCCACCGAACTTTAAATAAGTTAGACTGCATCTATAAAGCAATACCGACACAAAAGCTCCCAAAAGTTCAGAAGGTGAAAGGATTACAGTTTTGACAACAAATCATTCAAGTTTAGACAGTGACCCAAATTTCCTTATTGAGATTATATGTATCGAGAGAGGAATCTGTTTTTTTTTCATTTCCGGTACATTTAATAGAAAAATAGGCACTCGCGGAAACGAAAAAATTATAGAAAAAGAAAGCTAATACAAAAAGTCAAGAACGAAACAATACATAAGTATCGGCACCCTCCGCACCACACAAATTTAATTTATTATAT
>LR737384.1:14725698-14808376 GCA_902655005.2 Marronus borbonicus | reverse complement strand
ACGGCCGTTTCGAGGACACGAATGGTCCTCGAAACGGCCGTCCCGGACTAATTATTATATTACTATATATAAAATTAAACTTGTGCGGTGCGGAGGGTGTCGATACTTATGTGTTGTTTACCATACTACGCCATTAATTACTTAAAGTTGTCTCATATATTTGAAATTAGGAAATGAAGGGCTATTCAGAAATATTAAAATATATAAGGCGTTCTGATAAAGAAAGTAAAACAATGTTTTGTTGACCGCGCCCATTACATACAATTCTGATAGTTATCAAATTTTTATTAGGTAGAAGTGAAATACAACCCTTTATTCAATACATTTTTTTTTGTTCCTGCAATAGTAACGGAAATAGATAGTGGTGAAAACAAAATGACTGCGCATATGCTAAACAGTTTGTATGCGGTTACTTACGTATGATACCGCAAAGAAATGAAATCTTGTACTGTTGCAACACTCTACGTTTTAAAATTAAAAACTTATCCGCGTAATTTAATTCTAAAATTACGAAAGAATACGTTCTAAGTAAATATGTATAGATATAAAAAAGCCCTAGAAAAGTCTCTTTATCATATTATGGAAAAACGTGAAATTGACAACGGTTTCAGCGGCAATCTTCTGGAATCTAATTAATATAAAAAAAGGATGTACTGCTGAAAACATCAGCAATACTTAAACAGAGTATTTATGATATCAGAAGCAAAAGAAACATCTGCATTTGGCGATAACCTCAAACTTGGCTCAATTTTGGCTTGATACTCCGTAGAACCTACTACACATATTTTTCCAAATATTTCCTTAACTAATTTACGTGTTTTATATCAGCAAATTCAGCAGAAAATAAGCTGTTGGATCATAAAATAAAGGAAATAACTGATTATAGTAAAAAGAAAAGAAACTTGATTGAGCTCTGGTACTTCTAAAACGTTGGAATGGCAATAAACACATCCTAGGTGAATTTATTCAAAGTTGTTAGAGATATAAGCATCAAACCTTAATCATCAGTTTTTCCGACATAACTCCGGAGACTTTGACAATAAACTAAGTGTTTTTTGGCCTGATTGGTTGTCAGAACAAACTCTAGCAACTTATACCTTTCCTAACAAACTTTGTTAAATTATAATTATTGTAAATTATGAAAAAAATATATCAACAACTGATATAGGTAGAATTGTATTGGAACATATAAATATAACTGATAAAACATTCAATTCAGTTCAATAATAACTTTCTATCCAATAATCCAATAAGCACGATTCCCTTTCATAAAATTACACTAGGATACGCCTTACATTGTGTTTCCAATATTATCACGAAATTAACGCAGCAGCAGTAGAAATACATATATTAAATTATGTATTAAATTCAACAAAAAGACGTTGCTTGGACGGCGAAGCCCGATTCGAGGAGAAAACAGAGGACGCACATAAACAACTTCCTCTACGGTCCCACGGCGCGGCTCGGCGACAGACGAAGCCCCACACCGTGGACCCCGCCGTTTCCCGATCGAGTACAGGTCTTGTTCTTCTTATCACGAACTGGATTCTTTACGGTTACCATGGTAACGTGATGTCTATGCTTCTTGCGCAGTCCGTTGTTCGCTTTTGCGTTCACGAGTCCGTCGAAGCAGTACTTTTTGCTCTCCTATATAGAACGAGCGAGCAACCTCTGGGTATAAAGCACATTAAACCCCAAAGAGCCTGACTATTCCGAAAACAGAACATTTTATATTATAAAATGAACTTTATCCAATTCTACTTCGATGCTATCGAATATTTTCTTTTTGCGTACAATTACAATTAAAGTTCTTATCTAGAAACGGCATCTTGAAGTATGAGAAAATCGCGGCTTTTGCACATTCGTCATGATGGAAATGCAATTCTCCTTTCTAACTCAATAAATCTTAAGTCGGATGTATTATATACAGGTTGATTTACGTAGCAAGTCCATGAGAAGTTTATGAATGTGTAATCAGACTTCAACTCTGAAACTTTGGAGTTGGACATATGGATATATATATCTATATGATCTATTTAAGTAATGCATTTTCATTAATATAATAGCATTTGCTTCATCGCTGGCAACTTTGTTCTTTTTAGTAGAAATGGGTTTCTTTTGTTTTGGGTTCTAATTTTCGTGTTAAAACTGCTTTCACTAAATATCTCCACTGCTATCTTTCCAAAAAAATGTGCACAGAATAAAAAAGTTTGACACCCATGCTATAAATAGAAAAAAACCTTTTTATGTGGGTTTCGATGTGTACAACTCCTCTACTTATTAATGAAGTAAAAAATTACAAAAAAAAAATAGGTTACATTACACCAAGATCTTCAAAAGCTAAAGTTGTTAAGCTACATATTATTAATTATGGAAAACGCAATAAAATGATATCAAGCACAAACGATACCTTTGTTCCTCGATATCCACAAAAACTGAAATCGCCACCAAATACAGTTAAACGAATAATACAGAAAATTGAAAATTTCCTATTCCCCAAGGCGATAGTTCAAAAGCATAAACCTACTGTTGATGACGCAAACATGGAACTTAATTTAGCATACTTCATAGTAAATACAAAATACTTCGTGTTCAAATTACGATAAAAAAGGCAATAGACAGTAAAGAACATAATATTTATTTCAATAAATGTTCAAAGTTACGCCCTTGAACTTCCAGGCACTTTTCACATCTCCGAATTAAACCTTTAAGACTAGCTTTTGTTATTGAATTTTGGCTCAAACTTTAAAATGTATGCCTTATTCTGAGTATGCAACACAAAGAGCATAATTAGGAACTCGATAGCGGCTATATGCGAAAAAAGACCTCTCAATTATGCTCAGGAACTCTGTTTCTGCACAAAAACTGCAGGCAGGGTGTATAAAACACGATTTGTTCGAGCAATGCCGCTCTGAGAAATTACAGCATCCATCTTACAGTCTTGGTCTCGCCCCCTGTGACTATTATCTCATTCAGGAACTCAAAAAGCACTTGACAGGTATCGCTTTTTATAGAGTGATGATTTGAAAAACTTTGTGGAATCGTACTTTACAGAATTATAAAACGATTTTTTTCCAAGGTTTTGTTAGTAAAACGTTGAAATAAATATTTTAGTATTAATGGTTCTTGCTGAAATGCTGAAAAATAAAATTTTATTTGTTGACTAACTTGTTGTTTTCATAGCCTGGTGTATAATTTAAAAAACTGCCCTGGTAATTTTAATCCTTGCATGGAATCAAAAAAGCACCACATGTTCAGAAAATTTTGGCGAACTATGTGAGTTGGTTTCCTGCAATCAACCTCTTTTCAACCATTATGAAAGATTTAGCCACGTCCTCTAGTACAGGAGTGGCCAATTCTGTACATACAGGAACGACTGTTTTTTTTTCTTAAAAATGTGTAGAGATACAGATACTTACTAACATTTTGATATTTGACCCGTTTAAATTGTGTGTAAAAATCAATAGTGGAGAAGGAAACAAGGCAATATGACATTTTATTATTTATAAATTGAAAAGTAAAGGACGATGTTTAATTTTCATGATCTTTAAATATGACGAATCCAATTATATGTATGTAATTCCAAAACAAGAATAAAAAATTCGCTACATTTGGTAATATTCAAATATTTTTCTCGATTTGTAACAATTTTCTTCAAGTTCCCTGACTTGTAAGAATTAGATTAGTTTGTACAGTTATAATTTAACTTTGTTTAATTTCTTTTTTTTTTTTTTTTCAGGATGAAATCTTATTTAAAAGGAATGTCTATAATTACCCTTTTTATTTCTGGAACGGACCTTTCAATGTTATAATTACAATTTTGATGTTTTTGTAGCTAAACGCTAAATCACCAGAGCCAATCACTTAAATGATTTGCACGTTCTTCGACTTGCTCCTCGAGAATATTTTATTTTGGTGAATAAATCACGTAAACGTTGCAGAAATTTACTTCTACATATAATTAGCCAACTTATATGTGTGCTTCGTCAAGGTGCGATTGGTAAATACGCCGTTTGAGGGAACTTTTTTGAACAGAATTAATAATTTTGAAGATTATGTCTGTTATTTTCTTTGTGTTTCTTTTGCTGGCAAAGAGTTAATGCGTTATTCAATGGTAGCTCAAAATATGTATATATTTATACAATTAATTTAAAAAATGGCGCTTTAAAAACGCGTTGGATATATTTACTCTACACCTCCGATCTTTTCTTTTGAAGAAATTATACCCTATAATTCTACTTTAGATGTATAACCCTTAAAAATCCTACGAGTAAGAATAGGCCATGTACATTCTGACGATACCTAATTAAAAGGAATCAACGTATTAACATCGTTATATGTACATCTGCTCTTTTATATTTTTACTAATTTTCTTAGTCCTTCACATAACAGTATTTCAAGACAATAATAGATCTTTTTATTGCAGCAACAATTTCGCTAAAAAATCACTAAAATGCGAGCCTGAGCGGTAGCTTACTTTGAATGATGCAGTAGCCATTGCACCTGATTTCAATGTGGGTCTTTTGAAACAATTTTATTGAACTTTTAATTGGGTCTTAAGATCTCTAATTTAATTTTGCTCAAGTCACTATTTTGATATTCTATTTGATATTTACTATATAAAGTTAAAGAATGACTCTAAGTTACCCTTTTTGGTAATGACTAGGAAGAAGGGATACCTTTTTGGTAATGACTAGGAAGAAGGGATAACGTATTAAGCAATAACATTCTATTCTTCATGGCAATAATAACGTCTCATCTTTCTTGTCTATTGATATTTTAATGGGTACCAAAAGGCAGAAGTAATTTTCATTTAGAACGACCAAAATCGTGATCGACTTGTTGGCCGCTGGTACTTAGTACATTCCTAGCATTTACAACAACATAATATATAACGTGTGTCAAAAAATACCTACCATACGAATTCTTTTCTGGACTTTTATAAAATTATAATAGTCCAGAAAGTTTGATATATGAAACTACGGCCTCCTGTCTAATAAAAAGAAATGCTTTTTCTTCGCGGTAACCGCTTATATAGTTGAACAAAATGCACCAAAAGTACATAGATTTTTCATGTAAACATCGATAATTCTTGATAACAACTCGTAACACCTAAGTAGTGCAACTACCTCCCGTTTTTTTTAGTAGTTATATCAGTTGCGAATGCTTTAAGCAGATTAAATGTAAATGTGGACTGTGATGGATTACCCCGAAGAAAAGGCGAATTTGTTATTTTTGAGATAAGAGGCAGTGGTTTCATATTTGAGTATACATGTGAATTTTCAACAACTTTTTCAAATAACATTTTCCTCTATTTTGAAAAATAAGGGCACTTTACTCTTAAGCCTCTGTATACGGTAAAAGATAAATTGCGTTTAATGGGCGTCAAGTTAATTTTAAAAGGCGCTGAAACTTTCTGCATTACTACAAAAACTTTAAAAGTCTATAACAAACAAAAATTCCATATGGTGGGAACTTTTTAATTCAGGAATTTAGAAAATAGGGTTTTATCTGAAAATAGATTTAATGTCAGATTTAATTGCTACGTTCTTTTTACTATAAAAAAAATAATTTATTTATTAGATATATGCCTTGCTGGCAGTACATATTTGTCACAACAAGTGTCTAATTTCCTTGTCGGATTTTGTTAACGTCTTTAAGTCGCGGTAAGTAATTTATGTAATACCACTTAACTGTTGAACTTGACGTCACTAAACAGTTGCTTCTGTGTATTATAACATACTATACCAAAATAGATATCGCCTCCAACATCGTATATAGAGCACTTGTTATTGTTACCGCTGCACCGACTTTTAGACCTTTAATTTGTTAATTAACGTGGATGTGACGTAGATCTATCTTTTGGTTTATTCTACATTTAAAATATTCAGTTTATTGTTTTATGCGCGTTTAGATTTTATGGAATCAAAATTATTTACTAGGAGAACAGATCTATGTATACAATGTCTCAATAAGAATCATTTAGTACTAATTAAGAATGAGATTCCCCAAGCTTGAAATTAAAAATATTAGGTAAGTATTTATTCCTATAAAAATATACCGGTTAGAAAATCTGTATAGTTCAGACACTTTAACGATTTGACCTGAAACACAATTTTTAAATGCCACTTTCTGAAAAGTTTTGATAATTTTATTATAAAAAGTAATCTTTATTCATTCCTTATCACTTGTGGGGATCCCGTCAAGAAAAATATATCGTTATTTAGATGTATTGCACAATAATTAGATAGTCCACATACAGCAGTGTTCAATAAAATAGCAGCAGTTAATTCTAAGTTTTTATGATATGAGTAGAAATTCATCAGACATATTAATTTAAAATATCTTCGCCTAAAAGTGGTTCCCAATTTTCTTATTTTAAATATAACGGTATACTTTTTTTCAGCTTAATCGATTGTACAAATCGCATGTAAATTTATATTAAGGCACCTTGCCTCTAAAGTCAACTGTTTTTGAGATATTTATTTGCACCGCTCTCGTTGAAACTAAATATTGAAAATGTAATGAAGATTAAGCCATTTACTTCTTTAGAATGAAATGGTACATTAAGGGTACTACACCTTATAGTTGGCGTTACAAAATTTTATACAGGGTGTTCATAACGGACCAAGGTATTTTTAAATACACTATTGAATTGGAAAAGAAATTCCACATAGACTTATGTTAGGATATGATATACCTATTTTTTAAAGTTCCCAAGATATTAACGATTCTTTCTTCAAACTGCATATAATGGGTTAAAGCACTCCTTTTGTAATCTTTACTTGAAAGTTCGTGCTGTTTGACAAATTCTTCGCTTATTGATGCTGGATATTCAGGTAATAAATGGAGCGCGCTTTTGAAACACAATAACCTATTATACGCAGTTTAAAGAAAGAATCGTTAATATTGATCTTGAAAACTATTAAAAATAGGTATATCAGGCCCATTTGAAAAGAAAGTTTTTCAGCTTAAACATATCTGTATTTAAACGCGCTGTATAAAATTTAATAACGGTGACGATAAGCTATGCTACGCGGTTGCAATACGTCGTTTTATTAGTAACAGGATCTTTGGTGGGTTTCTAGCATTGAGGCAACAGTGACGGTCTTTACAGTTATGTTCAGATTATTTCTTATTTGTCTGGATGTTGTAAAAGATTCCTTTCTTTGCACACTTTCGGATGAGTTCGTCTTCTGTATTTGTCGTTTGTCTTTTTTGCAACGTCTTTCAACTTTCTTTTTTCACTTTAAGGATAAGTTTCGCGATAAGTTTCGCTAAACATCCTCTGCACAAACCTATAACATTTTTCTTCGTTAATTAATTTTTATTAACTCATTGTTCCACTGTACAATGCTTCTCTAGGTCCATTATTTTATTTTAACACGTTAGATTTTAAATTTATTGGATGTTGTAAAAGATCGCATCAAGACAACAATGCTTAGTACCAGGACAGTAGTATACATGTATACATAGTTACAAATTAATTCAGTGAAATTTAGATATCGATCTGCAGATATATGTGAATTTATATAATACTGCTATTTTGTTGAACACAACTGTACATTCTAATAATTAGGTTTCCGCGTTCTGAAGCTTTGGATTGGATTATTTCCATCCTCTGCGGCATAAAAATAAGCATTTGTTTTATTTTTACCTATCAGTTTATTGAATGAAGCTTCTTTATTCGAGCAAAGAAAGCGTCCTCTGCTAAGTTTTACTTTTTTTTTATTTACTGATATCTTCTCAATTTCACTGTTTTAAAATATTTTATTTTTGAAACTTTACGTTTCTAAACTTTATATCTCGCTGATGTTTAATTTTTATATTTTCGTATTATGTAGATAACAACTAGATACGCTTTAAATTGATTGATTATCCAATGAAAAAAGAACGTATAAATTCACCAATCTTTGTAAAAAATTCAAATAAAATTTGAAAATTAAACTTTATTTGGCCCACAATTTTTAATTTAATACAAATTTAAATTAAAGTAGAAGTAAAATTCTTACCCGGTTGAAATTTTCCGAAAACAATACAGGACTTTACCTAAAAAGCTTTTAAAGTTCAAAACCCTATAATTAAATACAACCAAAACAAATAAACTTCGTAACATATTCCGATGGTGCTTTCAAATTACTTTGTAATTACAACTTGTGATAAAATTACCGGATTTATCCGCTAAAACAATACGAAGTTCTTTGCATTCTTCATTGCATCTCATTCTCACATTTTATTCTCTTTGCCAAAAATATTCATCATAGTACTGAAATATTGTACACCACTGAATTCTTATTAAACTTTATTTGCTTATATTGGTTATTTTCCTCTCAAAAAGGAAAAAGAAGCACGCTTATTGATTTCGCCTAAACGTAATTGTAAAAGCAAATACAATCGAAGCAAGCTACCCTATGTGCTGAGTTTATTTCAAAGTCTATGTGAATTTATTACGTATGTACTGTGTTAAGAACAAAAATAGAAGGATTAAAGACTATCCACTAACAAAGTATCCCCTACATACTTTAAATTAAAATAAAAGCAGATGATGTTTTACCAAAATTAAATTAAATTGAATTGAATTTACCTTAGTCTTGAAAACACATCCAAATAGGTTTTCATCTATTAAATATCACGACACATTTCATAATAGACATATTTCAAATTATATCTATTAAATTTTCTTTCTCTAAAAGTACTACATTACAATATACTGCCATAAGAATTCGCGTACTGAAGCCCAGTTTTATGTTCTTCAAATATAAGGTAAATTCTAAACATTTTTGAACAAAAATGTTACGTTAACAACGAACGACATGAAACTGATGGACAGAAGACAAGTGATTTGGTTGTCTCATCTGGATTATCATTAAATGCAGATAAGTTTAACTAGCAACTATATAATCCATCAAAGAATTGAAATAGGGCAGAAATACTCTATGTTCCTCTCCGTTGGTTTATTTTTTAGATATGGCCACGTATATAAGTACATTTTCCTGTCTAATCTTCATGAAATATTTCATTTTAACAAGAGGGGCGCAAATACTAAAATTTTAACATGATCGAAGACAGTTAACATTAGAGGTAGGGTGCCCTAATATAAATTATTTGCATGCGATATGTACAATCAAATAGGCTGATAGAAAGTATACCAATGTATTTAAAATGAGAATGTTGGTAACCATTTCCGGCTCAACCGGAAGTGGTTCGTAGGCAAAAATATTTTAAATTAATAGATCTAATGCTACAACTACCAATTCCAAAATTTCTAGGTTTCGTGAAGTGCTCTGTGTAGTAATTGTATAGCTTTAATGTTTACTTGGAATTTATTTCAATCTGCTCCCTACAATTCAACATTGTTAATTTTACAAACAGTTATTTTCAGTAACTTGAACCTGTTGAATTTTGCAGGTTTACTCACTCTCACTATCAACTCTGCATAGTCTACAAAAGATGTAGCTTAACACTCTTGGATTTAACTCTACTCTTAAGTCAGTTTTCTCTTAATCTGTGTTTGTTCGTCAGCTGTTTATACGCTCTACTACAGAATTTTAAATTTTGATATTTTTAGGCAGAAACAAATTTTCCTGTATACGTAAAGGCTAATCAGCCATACCACGATGATGGGTTAGTCATTTGGTGATTTTACTTCTTGACTTTGTAGATCTGTACTTAAAATTACTAGTATTTATTGATCCAGTAACGGGAACAATTATAAACAATGTGCCCTTTGTGCAGATATATTCAATTTCAGCTCAATAATTTTTCTTTGTTGTAAAATGAACATAAACTTTTAACAAATTGTTGATATTTATATAAATAAATTTTTTAAAATTTAAAATGGAATTTTAGAGTAACAAATTAAGCTGATATTAAAGACGAAAATATGGTTTATTTTGCATATGACAGGATTAAACGAATAATCAAATTTGTGCGTTATATTAAAAGTGGGAAGTGAAAGTAAAGTTGATTTGTTAACTATTTAGAAAGCCAACCCATATGCTCTTTAAATATTTTTAAAAATTCGATAGTGCGTTCCTTAATACCATAGAATTACATAAAAATATAATTTTACTTTCTAAAGAAGCAAGAACATTAACGGAGAAGGAAAACAAAAAAAATTAGATGCATATTCCTAATGGGAAACATAAGAAATACGTACGCGCAAGAATATAGAAAGAAGAGGGAAAACGGTGAATTCTATCATTTTTACCTTAAAAACGTATAAGGAAAATTCAACAATATATCTTAAAAGAAGTTCTAGCTGGAAATTCGAATATATAGGAGCGAGGCAGACAACTAGAGTAGAGAGAGCAGAATAGGCGAGTGCGCGTCCCAGTGACAAGTGTACCCCTACCCAAAAGTCCCAGCTACCCCACCTACCTTCCAACTACCCCCACTAACCAACCCCCGACGGACAACTTTTTATGTTGTGTATACTAAAGCGGATATATTCATACGCCCTACGTTTAAAGCGATAGATCGCTTCAAGAGAACGAATTTTCCCGGACTGTTTTCTACGGTAGAGCACTGGTTTTATCGTATATGGAATTATACATCATTTTTGATTTCATTTAATTTTTTTTCTGATCAATATAAAGATATTCTACATAAAAGTTTTTATGTAGACAATTTTCAAAAACTATTATTTTGCACGTTATATTACAAAATCTCGCAGAGTTTATTGGATTTGAATGAACCTACAAGAATTCAGGAATCTTGAAAATTTGAGGGATGACTAAAAATTTGAGGGATAATTGAAATTACCAATAACGATCATTCCCTCAAATAATGTAATGTGAATCCATAGTTTTAAATAAATAAGAATTTCTTTTTGCGATATATAAAAGAAAGCATACAAGAAATATCGACTAAACCAAATACTCCCTTAAAGAACACGGTTTTAAGTTAGTTTAAAAACACTTGCAACTCGAAAATTAAGATTTCCCTAAAATCCTCGATATTTTGGTATAAGTACAACCCGATCCTTTTAGCAGCCAGATCGCCCGATTTTGGGGTGCAGCTCCCTTCCAAACGCGTAAGTAATATTTCTTTCGGAACATAATTTGAAGTATATTACATAGTTTCAAGGATGATGCAAATTATTTTCACAGGAAATACGCAAACCAGGGACCAGGTACCCCATTTTTGTTGCAGTTCCTTTTTTTTATTTTCCAAAAATAAACTCACTTGTACGTAGAAGTCGGTGCTGTATAAGTTTGGACAGTTAATAGTAATAATAGTAATAACACTAGCCGACAATTTTTGTGTTTAAAACAATGCAAAATACTAAAATTGTAGATTGTTAAGTCAATGATAAAAATCATGTCGGCTGGTATAATTAGTCAACATACCATACGAACGATTACCATAAGTGTAACAGAACTTGTGCTTCAGTCAATCGCCGTTAGTTATGTTAGTATTTTAGGGATTCAAAACAATTAGTCGTCTTCTTTTCCAGAGCTGTTAATATCACAACAGGTACAGTAAATTTTAAAACAGACACAAATCAAGTAATTAAGCAGCATTTACTGTAATATCTTCAAATTTCATGAAAATCATTCTGTTTGCAATCAATGCACATTTTTTCAAATTCTTATTTTTATCATATTTTCAGTTTATACACCATTTTTTTCTTTAACTTAATGTTATTTGTTTTTTAGTAAGACAATTTAAAAATATGTAAATATTTTAAAATCTTAGTGTTGTTTTCAATATAAACACAATTTGTTATTTTGGGTATCTTAAAGTGTCACTTATTTAAATTTGTTTGTCCTGTTCAATGTCCTTTTCAATGTTCAGTTATCAAAAATTTGTTGTTAACCCTTGCCAACTCTTTTCTTCGTAAATATTTGAAACAACCATCTTTGGCACTCCCATTATAGTAACTCCTGATGAAGTTGGGAACAATGAATGAAGTATTAAGTACTAAAAGAAAAAATACAAAAGCTACTAACATCCACCATGCACAAACGCGTGTTTCGCCGTCTTGTGTATTTTTATGAAAAGTAGTTGATATTGTTTGTCTAGGTTAGAAATGGAATTTTGAAAAATAATCGAGAAAATAAACAATCCTTTTCAATTTGGACTATCCATTAAATAAAATTTTACCACCTACGGATTTGGATAAATCTGGCCCGAGGATTCAAGATTGGAAAGGTTTTCTGGATTTGGATTTGAAGAGTAGAACATCACAGGTATCGAAAATTAAATAATTTGGCCAAAATAAAACATAAATTCCATGAAAAAAGTCAATTTTTAAATTTAATATACGATTAAAAAATTAATTATTGGTTAGGTTAAGTTTTTATTTAATTTGAAAGAAATTTTCTAAATTTGTAAGGCGAATGTAATTTTAAAAACTTGAACTAAAGCAAAATTTGTATCTCGCGTACCCAAAAATTTGTTTAATTTATCTAATTTATCTTAATCATTTTTCAATTTGCAAAAAAAGTTGATTCCACAATTCAAATACAAGGAAACCCTGAATATCTAATTTTCTTCATTTTAAAAAAAAGTTTCGTTGCAACTACAGACTAAGGAAAATGAAATACGTTTTTCCGTTTTACGGTTCGTCAGTGTACAAACAGCTATTACCTACTACAAGTTCACCGATGGCGAAACGCGCGTCTGTGCATGGTGGACAATAGTAGCTCGTATGATCATCACTTAATTGGTGTGATGCTACTTCGCAGGACCTGGGACATTGCTCACTTTTGCAAAGGTCGATATAGCAATTGAGTTCGACATTTTCAACGATTAGAGTATCCTTAATTAGATACTCTCATTAAGACATTTAGAAATTATAGAGTTTTAATTATCCATCCAGGAACCAGACCATCTACCCAGATTTTTTACTCCGTTAGTTTACTTTTCAAGGTTGTACGGTAGAGTATTTCGCCTCTGCTTCTGTAATAATAATATTAATTAAAATTATGATAAAAAAATTATATCTGTTATGGTTTCCGAGATTTTTACAAAAATTAAAACTGGTGCAAATATGTGGCTACAATGCTTGCAACAAACTGCTGGGGTACTGTGGGTTAGTGTATTGCGCAGATCGAAGGTGTTTATTCACAATTTGTTTATTGTTGTTCGCCTGAAAATAGTAAATAATATTCTGGTTACTACGTTTAATTGTTGCTTTAATTTTATGATTACCTCCTAATGACTTATATGATTTTTTGAATGGGATAACGATGGTTGAGGACTCTAGTCCTGAGGGTACAGCGATGCAGGTGATAATTCTTTACTACCAATCCGCTCTCCAGGGTTTTCGGGAGATTCTTCAAGAACGGAATCTCATCAGACTTTGATAACGACGACTACACTTTAGACCGGTATTACGCTCCTCTAGAAAAAGAATCTGAAGATGATAATGTGGATGACGATGATGATCGAAATGATAATTTACATAATGGGGCTCATCCTAGAGTAGAATTGAAAACGATGTACAAGAGTCGGATCTAATACGCAATCGGGATTGAAAGTTGAGAAGTCGAATGTAAATGAGAGAGCAAACAAGATAAGTGGTTCACCATAAAAATATAAAAACTACATCTTTGATGAACCCTTTGGCGTTGAACTTGTCCATGTACAAAGCAACTTTTCTTGTAAGGTACCATCGAAAATACTACTAGAAAACCCGATGTTGGTGCACATTCACCTGTCAAAGAAAAATATGGAAGATGTACCCTTTATTTTACGAAAACCAATGTCAAGAACTTGAAGATAATTTGTGCTGAATGGAAAGTAGTAATACGTTTGGAATAATTCACACTCTCTTATAAAAAAAATTCCTTTTTCTGTTATAATGTCTATATTCTATATCTATATTTCGCTAACGTTATACATTTTTGGGCAAGAATGGAAACCACCATCAACATCAAAAGTTGAGCGGATCAAAAAGCCTATGGGGTTGTACAGCAACCACTTCGAACTTACGGAAGGAAAAACTAAATTTAATAAAAGAGTTTTTTTTTAACTTATTGCCATCGATACAATCATTTTTGCCGTACAAGTACAATAAAAACAAAAAAAATCGCCCGTTAAAGGACTGAATTAAAGTTATTTAGTGTTAAAACAAATTGAAATAAATTGAGTGTGATCAAGTTTTCAAATTCATTTTTCAGTCAACTTACTTTCATAAATGGTGCTACATTTTGGCTTATCATCCACATCCAAAGCAACTAGTCACAAGCAACTTACCGAGAGTCACTAGTCACGTGTTTATTTACCAACGAAACATATATTCGACTAACTCTAACACTATTCATCTATGGATGGGGACCCTATTAATAGAGCTAGTATGTTGGAATGAAATTTTAAATTTAGTAAAACTTGATTAGATCATTATTTTTATGTAAACTATTGTGAACCTACTCCGCAATCCCTGGTTTTTCTAATACCGTTTGCCATAATTGTTTATATAGAGTAAATCAGCATTTTGGAGAAGTCAATTTATTCCCCAAACAAAAATAAAATTAAAAATTCACACAAACAGCGCATCTAACTAGTACAAGGTGGGCCAAATTCGATACTTTTAATAGGGAACTGATATTTCTAAAGGAATTAGACAAAAACTGACCTAAGTTTCTGGAGCTCGATTTTAAAGAGAAATCGATTGGTGAAATCCCTATTTTTATATCTTCCTTAATATAAGAGATACAGACCGTTTTCTTAAAATGTGCAATTTTTAAAAACCCTTGTAACTTTTTTATTTGTGAAAATGCTCGATTTATATAAAAACTATATTAGGGCGCTTTTTGATGTAGAATCCTATCGAAATTGTAGAGTAATAAAATACTTCTAAAAGTATCGAATTTGGCCCACCTTGTACACAGATGGAAGATAATTACTTCCCTAAGCAATTTAGAGAAAAAGTTTTCTAATGAAAATTATTGAAAGACAAGTTCTATGCAATCTAAATAGAACAATCAATTATTATTGGGTTTTTGAATGGTTTTGATTTTTAAGGTAACTAAGATAAGTTGACATTTTTGTCAAATGCCGTTATATCTTTAACAGCCGATAGGCCTTGCACATTGGAACTAGCGTGATTCGAATTTTTTTCGATTGAGTATTTCTTCGAGCTTTAATATATCGAAAACATTTTATATCGACTAGATGCTGCAAGATAGCCATCGAAATTCTTGCCATGTTCAATTCACGTACTTTAAATTTTTTAATAGAACATCGGTCGGTACTGATTAAATTCTTCTTCTGTACTTCCTTTTCTGAGGCCTGTCTTTTATTTTCAATTCTTTCTATGGACGAAATTAATATTTTCTAGTTACCTGTTACTTATTAGTTGACGAACTGTTTAGTATTAAAAAGTAATACAACAGCTTTCCAATTCAATTGTCTCTTAATCCAACAAAAAAATTAAGCTGCCAGAATATCTACATGCTTTTGTATCACATCTATTTTTTAGTTTTTCATCAAAAAAATTAGTTTGTCTGAAAAAGTGTTTTAACGCATTCGGAACGTACTACCGCAGCTCGTTCCTCGTAATAACACGGCAACGCCCAACGATAGCAAACACTAAACAGTTACAACAAGGAAACAAGCGAAAAATACGATAACAATAACATCACCAGAAAAACGTGCAAGCCAATAGCACGCATAAGGAAATAACAGATATACCGAATATACTTCTTTATTTCAATTTTCAACAACTATTTAGATAAATATAGGTAAACTTAATTAATTTATGAAAAAATTGAAATGTCTAGATAAATACTAGGTTTAAATATTACAGAAATCACTGAAATATACAGGTACTTAAAATAAGGAAATTATCCATTGAAATTTGATACTTTATTTAGAACGGCAGGTCCATACCATTGAAGATCCTTACAAACATCCGCAAAACAGAAGTGTCTTAAAAAAGTTTCGCTCCGTATTCTTTGGTTTATCAAAAGTTCTCTTCTTGATCTTTTTGTTTGAGTTTCGAAATAAACTGTAATCGAAATTAAAATATTTTGTGTATAAATATAGAAGCAACCTTCCATTACTATCTTTGTTATTCCAGTGGACACAATACTTTTCGTGACAAGTAGTGTGGCATACAAACTCCAGACAGGACGTCTACAGAAAGGAAGCGTCCAAAAAAACAAATATTAACCATTTCCATTCTCTTTATGGCTAGTTTATAATATAAAATTTCTTCCGAAAAAAGAATGAAAAGCGAAGTAGACCGGCAAAGTAAAAGACACGAGACCCGTCTTGAATATTAATGTGAAATGGTCGATGAACTGTTTCTTTATTTTCTTTTTGCGGCAGTCTCTCTCCTTCTATATAAATTGTAGTGTAGACTATGCACTGTCGTAAATATATTCAAATACGATCTGAAAATATAAGCATAGAAAATGAAATAAGTGACTACATGTACATGTTTGGAGCGCACAGGAATAATCAAGATAACACGTAGTTACACGAAACTTACTATGTTATAGCGAAATATTCATAATTACAAAAACTAGAAACTTCTTATTTAACTTTCTTAACTTTCCCGGCGTGATTTGGGCGAAATTTCAGATTTATACGTTATCAAACTCCGTATCCACATGCAAAAATTTATGACTCTCACATTCCATGATGAAAAGAGATGCATATCGATATACACGCTCTGAACATTACATACAGGATGAGTCTCTGCGCGGGCTGAAAAGATTATGCTTTTGTGAATTGATATTTTTTAAAACGGCTTTTTTCTTCTTATGAAATCTGATTGGAGGCATGGTTTATAATTATATTAAGACATCGAGGCTCTCTAATTTTGTTCTAACGAAATACGCTATTATTTATTAGATTTTTTGAGTTATCCTTAAATTCTACGGCAAAAGGTAATAGTTCTAAAATCACGAGTTTCAGTTTTATTAAGGTTTCTTTCAAAGTGACTGTATTTACAGAGACCACTATTTCTTTGGAACTGCACAATAAACATATATGATTTTTGGTACCTAGACTAGACATAAAATACATTTTAGCCCAACTTTTACAAGATTAAATTATACATTTGGCTAGAAGTTATATAAGAACACCATCGAAATATACAGGTAAACAACAAACAATATTGTTCACAAATATTGTTCCTCTTCTTCGTTTTCGCTAATAAGAGACATTAGCATAATAATCCATTCTTTTATTTCTACATCAATAGAATGCAGATTTCTTAACGCATCAAATCTCAGCTTTAATTTGTCAAATATTTTCGATTATGGACATCGTCGGTTAAGATAGCGCATCTAACACATCCTACTAGCTAAAATACAGCATTCAGGTTTCAGCTTGTCCTAATACATAAATTGTAACTAACTCTTCTTTACTTATGCTGGAAATTTTGGATCAAAAGTCTAAGATCGACAATCTCAATATGTTTTGTTTACTGTTGACACCGTGACAAAACTATATAATAATAATAAGTATGATACACAATACACAATGCAACCAAGAAGACTAAATCGCTGCAATATACATGTTCTTCCTTTTGATTAAATAGCATGACAAAATTAAAAAGGACAATAATCATAAAAAAAATAATAATTATCGTAAAATATACCAAATACTCATGAATTTGTATAACAAAACTAGTGCTCTTTATACCTATACTCCATATACTGAAACAACTCAGCAAGCGAAGGTGCTGGGATTACTTAACGTAAGTTGTATGTTTTTTTTATAATTATTGGAGAAGCAGTAGGTTGCATTCTCTCACTCAGTAGGTAAATATTTGTTAATTTACTAACACTGTAGTTATAATTGCGTTAAAATATTTCTCGATTATGTTTCGGGATGGACAATAAGTTGGAAGCACAAGTATTATGCCTATGTTATTGAAATCTTAAACGGACCCTGTTATATAAATAAGGTAGTGTTCTTTTTCAAGTGCTTCGCAAAGTATCAGTCTGGTCGATGAATCTAATGTGTGTCTATAGATGAAAATCGTTTTGAGGGCTAGATCTTTTAATCAAATGAGACGTATTGTTTTTTACACTATCAACCAGCGTTAAAGCTTGATTTTTAAAAATTACACTTAGATTTGATATACAAAAGACCCGGTCTTTTAGGGCCAGATAAGACTATCTGTGTTTTTGTAAGGTTAATTTGTAGTCGAAGTATTGCTATCAAGGATCACTACGCGTTCTGTCCTTCAGGAAGCCTCAAAAAATTTGACCGTGCTATCACACATGACAGTGCATTTACACAATCTTTATTTAATTTATACAATATCGAGACCAAAGAGGTTATACTGTATCAAAGGTGATTTCCAGCGTCAGTTTCCGCAATAATTCATCAACAATACTTGTACGGCAACAAATTGATTATGTTGTAGTGAAATACATTCTTCGAATATTATAGCTAAAAAAAAAACTGATTTCCAAATATTCGGATAGGCAGAGTTCTGAACCCAAAAATTAAATATATGTAGTATGTAATTCTGTAGGCAAAGCAAACATATTCTAAGCATATTTTGCTCGCACACCACGCATAGTGAGTTTAATTTGTGTTCCTCATCTAATCATTCTCGTCAGCTCTCCCAGTCAAGAAACCTCAAAATGTTTCAACTTCAAAACTGAAATTTTACAAGACTCGACAACGCGCTCGAAAATTACGATGGAATATTCAAACATATAGCTTAGGTAGTTTTTTGAAATATCATAAAAAAAAAACTAATAATAATTTCCTTATTTTCCCAAAGGTAAGAAGGAATTTTCTAATAGGAATTGGGCTTTCTATCACTAGATGGAATCTTATACTCTTACCGTAAGAGATAGAAAATCGGGGTAATTTTTAATAGATTCAGCGTATCGAAATCTATAAATGAAGCTGTTAGTCGGAAAGACATAGGAAAATTAAGAAAATATTAAAAAAACCTCTAAAAATTTAAAAAATTGGGACGATTTGACGATTGCAAAAATGTTTTAAAATATTTATTTTGATGATGGTCGCTTATGTAGTTTGATAAGGATTACGGCCATTTTGCGATATCTTCAATAATTTTTGGGAAATTTGAATTTGAATGTAACAAATCTATTTTGTGGAGAATGCAATAACGTGATATCTGCTGCTCGATATCCACAAAAACTGAAACTGTGACCAAACACAATTAACAATTTAATAATGCAGAGTTTTAAAAACTTTAGATGATAAAGAAAAAATAGTATCAACTTTAGATACGCAACGAGTATGACGTTTTTTTGTATTTTTGTGAAAGCAATTTTATAAGACAAAGCAAAATAAGTTGTTGAGAAAAATTAAGTTTTGAGACGTTTTCCACTTGAAAGTTTAAGCGAAATGATCGGACACGCTGTATAATGTTTTCAAAGAAATTATACGGATTTCAATACTACCCCATACTGTCAACAGTTCTGCGAAATTTCAATTTTCCGAGTTAAATACTTTTACAGCTTATAAACGCTTTATAAACGTTCACATGCACTCGTCCATCCATATCAAAAATTGCAAATCAAAGATGCAAATATTTTAAATATTATTAGAAATAGCAACCAACATAGTTGATTATTAAACAAACCTTAAAATTGAAAAAATGTCATAATATATGTATAAGGAGTCCATTTAAAATAACAAAGTTGGAAACTATTTTCGGAGTTCCAATGTATACTCTAGGTATACAGTACGTTCGAGCGCCCTAGTCAATCGACGATACCCGATCGCGTTATGAGTTCGCCCGCCATGCGCCCACCTCCGCCTTCCCATATCCGAAAATTGTCGACTACTACAAGTGACCCTAAGGGCAACGAACAATCGATAGATCGATCCAGTACCCGGTGAGACAGCCTGTATAGAGTTTATTACAAACTGTAGCATTTAAGACATTCTTCAATTATTTCTTGTACTAAATTAATATTTTAACTTTATGTTAGCTTCACTTTCAAATGTGAACATATGCTTATATTATTCTAAATTCTTTGGTGTAAACAAGTCATCGAAGCAAGATCAGACAAGTTAATTTTATATTTTAATTAATAAAGTAGAAATATCTATACGCTAGCTAGATATTCTAAAGAGAATTTTGAATCCTTTCAGGTGAAAATTAATGAAAAAATCGAAGTGGAGTACGAAAATGCGCAATTGAAGACTCTGTCACCAAAGAAAAATATATTCAGAGAGCAAACATAGTACAGGTACTAAGATTTCTGAACTAATCCATCCAGTAACTAGAGATTTCTACAAAATCCAGGCCGCTATTACTATAAATACTTCTGCAGTGTATACAGCGCATTGTCTGCATTGTACCTACATATCCGTATGCTTGCTGGTGTATGCCGTTATGCAATAGATAATTTGCATTTGAATAATGTTATTCATAAAATTGTAGAAGCTGACCTTAGAAGCCAGAAAGTCCTCGCCAGGAGCCAACTGCAACTATGGAATAATTATCCATATAGCCAGAGACAAGAAAAAAACAAATTATCATTGCTAATTAATTTATTATCTGTAAATATCACATTCACGGCGCTGATTTCCAATCGGATGTCACAATCTTATGCAGCTTTGTCATTGCATATAAACGTGGAGTCAATATAACAACTCTTCCATCAATGTATATTTTTCATCTCCTTTATTTTACTAAAATTGATTTGTAAACAATGAATCTGTTGTTTTGCTTAATGCTCCTAGTATTTAACAGATATCATACTATTAAGATGTTTTCTGTTATTTTACTTTCTCTTTACTCAATTTTTCAAAATTAAGACGTAATTTTTTAATTTTTGTTTGTCGATTTTGGGCTTTTCTAAGGATTTCATTTCATGGGTCTCGTCTATATGTACTAGCGCTGAAGCTCGCCTTTCATTTGTTACTTTCTCTGAGAGGGGGTTCCTGAAAGAGTATTTTCGATTTTATTGCATTTTATGGCACCGTAGATGTATGACGTTTTTCAATCCTATATTGTATGGTACAAATTCTTTCACGGGTAATATTTAAAACGTAGAAAATTAACCGGGCTGTTTGTATTTCCAATATTATAAAACGGTAATATGAGAGAGAGAAGAATGCAAGAAAGGCCCGCTTATAAAGGTCGAATCCGTCTAGTACACAGGCGGAGAAGACGGAGAATGGAGTCGGAATCGGAATTTGTGGGAATAAACCTAAAATATCTAAATTACTAAGCCTAACTCAAAGTGCCACAGTATTTTAAGCCGAAATAGTAGCACTGCTGACGCGCATTGAAGAATTAGACTCGCAAGCAGATAACTATTGGTCTAATGTTATCTATTCAGACAGGCAAGCAGTAATAAAAGCGCTTAACTCCACACAGGTGAATTCGAAACTGGTGTGGGACTGCATGAATGCGCTGAAGAGGTTGGGAAACTGAACTAAGGTGACCCTCGCTTGGGTACCAGGACACGAAGGCCGTTGAGGGAACGCAAAAGTAGACAAATTAACCCGAGCAGGCTCGTGAAAGTTGCCCAATGCACTCTGTGAGAATGGCACATACAGTTGTAAAAGCAACCACCAAACAATGGAAAAATAAGAAATTTCAAGACTAGAGGAGAATTATTCCAGATCAGAGACAGGCCAAGCAATTTCTTATTGAACACAGACCTACATTTACAGCGGACGTGATAAACAGAATGCTAACAGAACACTGTATGCCCAAGAAGCACATTACCAACCTGAGCCTAACAGAGGAAGCAGCATGTAGATTCTGCCAGGGGGAAGAAGAGACTGCCATTCATGCTGTGCGACAGGAGCACGGCTCTCAGAAATAGGCTCGGAATACATAAAAGCCGAAACCTAATTTAATTAAAAATTAAAATGTCTGTGGTTTGCTATTAAACCGTTAACTGAAATAAAAGTAGTTGTACCAAAAGACCAAACCCTGACTTGATCTAAAATCCCGGGTATTCTGGGAGTAGATATGATATTTCATCGTCACATACAGGGCGTTTCACGAACCTCGTTGGTTAGAAGTTTTGACATTACGAATGAAACTCCGTAATTCTAGGATAGCTAATTATAAAGGTTGCCAACCTTTTTATTTTAAGTACAATGGTATAGTTTTATCACCTTAATCCAATGAGTGGTATAGCATTCATTCTATAATCTTTACTTGAAAGGTAGCGCTGTTTGACAACTACTTGAAAATTATTGATGTCAGATATTAAAATAATAATAAAAAAAAAAAACTTAGTGTCATCGCATACTACTGCAAGACATTAAATATTATATACAGTTTAAAAAAACAATCGTTAATATCTTGAGAACTATTAAAGATAAGTGTATCAAACCATAATATGAATTAATGTAAAATTTCCTTCCCAATCGAACAATGTACGTAGTTAAAGATACCAAGGTCCATTTGAAAAAAGGGTTTTTCAGATTTGGAAACAGTTGATGAACATCCTGTATGAAATTTAGTAACGATAACAATGAGGTGTGGCACGCATGACCTTCCATTTCGTTCCATAAAGGTAAATACCTTAATCTTCATGACATTCTCAAATATTTATTGTCAACAAGAGCGGTGTAAATGCTAAACGTTCAACGTGATAAGGGTCCTCATTTACATGCGATATGTACCATTGATTAAGTTGATAAAAAGTATACCACCGTATTTAGAATGAAAAAGTTGGTAACCACTTCTGGTTCAACCGGAAGTGTTTCGCAATTTTAAATTAATAGTTCGCATGCTACCTATTCCAAAATTTCAACGTTCCATTCATAATAACATCATTAAAACTTCTAACTAACGTGTTAAGCGAAATATCCTCTATTTTATATATATCGTTTAAAGATTACAGGATGTTGTAATTTGAACAATTCAACTCTCTAGTTACTAGTAGGTTCCAACTCTCTAGTTAGTAGTAGGTTCCATGTACCTGCAGTTGTAGCACTAAAATCCGAACAGGTTTGTTTGTACTATCGCTGAGTATCGTAAACCAGTCCTGTCGCGCGCCTCTCAATTTTCAATTTGCCAATTTTAGAACATTTTATGTAATCTTTAAAATGATCTGCTCATATTAATGGACAAAAAGCAAAAATAATGACATTTGCAAAGAGTTTGAAAATGGAAAATGTGGGCGAACACGAGTTTGAGGAGGGAGAAAAATTTGAATACCGAATTAAGAATAAAGTGAAGGCAGACAAAAAGGTAGTGACTCATTCCATGCTAGAATGGGAATCAGGAAGAAGAAAGGAAAGGAGGCAGACCTACATCAATGTGGCTAAAGGAAGTAGAATAAGAGCTCAGGAAGGTGGGAATAGCCAAATAGAGAGAGCAAACAGACAACAGGCAGCAACAGGACTTTTTTGAGAAATATTAGTGAAAGAAGCAACTAACACGTAAATAGAGATTGATCCCCTCCGACAAAAGGAATCTAGAAAGCATTATATGCGACGCAACGCCATATGGGATTCTTGACCCCATATTGTAATGTTTTAAACGAGAGGAATTGATTATTCTAAATCAATTAATGAAAATTTTCCGGTTGTAAGGTCCAGGAGTGTCCGTTTCGGCAGTTCCAATAAAAAAGTGTTTATCAAATAATATTACAATAATAAGTTTTACATGTATTAATTTGAAAAAGAGGAAACTAATCGAAAATTATGGCGGCTAGCATAATATTTAAGCGTAGTCTCGAACTCCTTGTATGTTTAAACACTAAACGCTTAGAAAATAGGAACATAGCCAAACACGTGCTATTTGGATGAATAGGTGGACCAAAGTGAGAAATTGATTGGCATCACTTCGTCCTCTTTCTTTGCGTTGGCGATTGTTTGGTCATGGCTAATTAGAATATACCTTTAGAATGACATTGTATCTAATTATACGCACTTATGATCTCATCTTAGATATTTTCCGTTCGATGATTCTTCACAGGCCTTGTTCGAGCCTTAGTAAGGGATGACTTACATGAATACTATCCCAGGAAAACAAACCCTACGTTGATTTTTTGTACGATATATAGGATACCGAAAATATTCGCAGTCGAAGTTTTAGTATTTGCTCAGCTTTAATGTTCGATTAATCTACCATTAGAAACATACCGAAAAAAACTCAAAAAAATAAAAATTTTATTGACGTCAATAATATATCGAAAGAAGTTAATATTTTTGAAGCAACCGGAAAGCCCATAGATAATTTTGAAAAACTATGTAACGCACTGATAACTTGATACTGATAACTGATAACAATGTTAATTGAATTTATTTTTGTTTTGTTAAAAATGAATTACTTTGTATGTTACTATTAACTCATAGTACTTTTATTTTCGCCCAGAATAATTAAACATTAAACATGCACGGCGCCAATTCATTCGCACTTGTTAACAGATCACGGAAAATCTCAAGATCTCCCTTTTTCACAGAATCACGGAATTTAAATCTTATGGGAAATGAGAACCCCTAATTGTTCCTCAAAAATTGAATTTTCAATTGAATTTGATTCAGGTTTACGACCAGAACCTATTATCCTTTCTACGATTCCTCGATGGTGCCATCTCTTTCTAATATGTGAATAGTGCTTTTGGACACTACTTAGTCTCCTTATTGGTCACTCATTCCCAAGTAATGTAATTATTAGCACTTTTTTAATGGCACTTATATACGACACAATGACGCAAAGACATAATACATGCATCAACAATTATTTTGACATAAAATAATAAGTGATAAGGCAAAAGCCAGATTTAATCTAAATCATTTTAAGTGTCCGTTGTCTAGTTACCTCGATAATTGATATGTACATACATGTTTAAACTGGTATGCGTTCTACTTTTATCACTTTTATCACAGCTAGTTTCATATAATTTGTGAAATAGATTCCATTAAAATTATTTACGCTATCACCTACAGAATGACGTTTTTTACGTCTTCGATGTACACTATATTATCAATAATATGCGCTATATTCCAAGGCATTTCATAGCATTTAGTTCGTTCTTAAGATTCCCTTAACCCTGTCCCTTTTAGTCTCTTCGCATCCCTTTTCTCCCACGAGTCTCATCAGTCATTCTTCCATTTTCTAAACTTCCCATTCATGTTACTCCACGGAGTATTATAATTCACGTCCCTTATAATATAAATCCTGTTGTACGTATAACGCTATAGAATAGTTGTATCAATTAAGCCACGGATGATAAATTATTTTCTGCGTTCATAAAACTAAAAGTATGATGTTTAATTAAAGAAAGTTGTGGAATCGCTATGTTTTATAAGAACATGTATCAAATACTTCATGAATTGTTTAATATTATAGAGATTCTTTTTTGTTTTCAGTCAAATATACTTGTAAGTCGGTACGAAAGTAGAAATATTTATTTATTACTTCAGCTTTAATAAAATAATTTCTGTGATGAATTTATTAGATTAGGACAACATAGGGATATCGATGCTTAAATCCCCTTATCACAGAACTGGTTTGTGTCTATGTTGTATTCACTGGTAGAGAATAAGATAACGACATTTATTTATTAGTTCATTAATATAATGTTACACACATACGCATTGAATTACATTCATTTCTCTTAGCCTAACCATTGTCTTTCTCAGGTTTAGACGGAGTTGTCTGTTACGCATTACCAATACACACTACAGTCTACTACTACTACTGCTAATTATAAATAAAATACCAAAACTCAAGTATATAATGCAGAAAAGAGTTAGGAGGTAGTGAAGATTGCAATGTTCAAACAACTCATGCAAAAGGTGAGAAACACTAATACAGTGTGATGTTTTACAAGATGGAAAAATTGAGAAAATTTAGAAATTTATGATTTTTCAAACTAATTAGATAAATTTGAGATTATTATAGAAAATATTCTCTCGCCAAATTAAAGTCAAATAGAGAAAGAAATATGAAATTTAATTGATTAATAACGAGTATTAGAATTCTGATTCAGAGATTTTCCACTACATATGGTAAACACCAGGTTTATGTATCCTTTCTGGAAATCTGCTATTTCTGAACACCTAACGTAATTCGAATGCGAATAGAATTCTTGTTATTAACAGCTTCAAATTGGAATTACAACTAGCACAACTTACCTGGATAATAAAACCCAAAATTAAATTTAGCGTCTCCTTATTAATCGCGATAGAGATTGTAGCAAATTTTGATGTTTCTTAAATGTAGCATTATGTAAGCAATACAGGGATGCGGATTCTACGCTTTTTGATGACGTTTTCTTCCACATACAACTGCACTCCATTGAGATATACCTGAATATTGTTTTAGGAAGATTTTACATTAATATGGATGTTATGAGAAAAGATAAGATGGAATACAAAGTAAGTAATTGTCTCGCTTCGCCACTACGGTCGTTGGCTGGATTTAAAAATACCTGCTTACTCCCACACTCCACAGATAATAGGCCAGAAAAAGAATTACTACTGGAAAAAGAGCTCACGGCCACTAAAAGAACGTTTACTGTGGACGGGTGGACAAACTGAAGTCACTAAGCGTGATGTATGGGTGGCACTAACGGCAGCTAACCTATTGTGGTGGATTGCAATATTTCAGGATTTATGTAAAATTTAATAATAAAATTTATGAAATTTACTTTTTTTGTTAATTCATGACTAGTTCATGTTATATATACATGGTCCGGCAAAAAGACCTCCCCTATTTCAAAAGGTAGTTACAAACAAACAAAGAAAGATGCAAAAAAAATACTTTTATTTATATTAGTACTATTCCATTTTGCATTAGTTGGTTTTAAAAATTATGTCCGATAAATGCCGTCCTCCATTGTTGACTTATTGACGAAGCCTTTCCCGAAAGTTTCCCATAGTTCTTCGTGTCACTTCCGGTGGAATGACAGCCACTTCCTGGGTGTCCCCAAAGAAAAAAAATCACAAGGTGATAAATCGGGTGACCTTGCAACGGCGCACCAAACTGTCACACGAGGACTGTGAAGTGGTCGTTGGTGAGGTTCCTGCGGGTGTTCTGCTGTCCAGTAGCGGAAATTTTGTTTATCTACAATACCTGATAAGCCTGAAGAATTTCCTCACACCTCCTATGAGTTTCAAGATCTCTCTCACTTAATTCTTAGCCAACCATAATTTTGTATGGGAGCATGTGCAGGATTCTTCTTACACTTCTATCAGACAATCCTAGGGCAGCTGCATATTTAAGTACTGAACGCTTTGGACACACATTTTCCTGTGTTGTTACAGTCCGAGGTCAGCCGGTAGATTTTATTTTCAGAGCAGAACCTGATGCTGCTGAAGTTTGATACCCAAACTTGAATAGTTTTTTTATGCGGAACAGAATCATGTCGGCCAAGTTCGAACCAAATGCGAAATGCTCGCTGATTAGTAATCACAGAACCACCACTCCTCTACAACAAACCCAAGATGCTCACCTCGCCAAACTATTTGCCTACCGAAAATGGTACATATACCACTATCGATCGATACCCCTTCCACATCAGTATCCCCACTACAACTCGCACAACGGCCTCTCCTAATAGCGGAGGTGTTTTTGCCGGACCCTGTATATATATTTTTTTCTTCTTCTTTTGCGTTCACATTTTAGAAATATTTTTAATTTAATTTAAATTTAGTTCTGCTCTTGAAATTACTGTTTTTTTTTTCCTCTTTTTTGCCTAATTAAATGCAGATACATAGAATATTATTAGTTGATTTTTAGTTTGATATATTGTTCATATACATGCACTTCCAATGATATTCGGGCATATTAATATATAATCACTTTTTCCAAAAGTTACCGAAGTTGCCGAATATTGAAGAATTTGACTTCTTTTGCCGAGTTACTTCTGATTTACCTAAGTTTTAGTTACACTATACTTATACTGTATTTAAGCACAATAGCACAATGCTTTTTTCGTCACCGACAACGATACCGGTGGACATCGAATTTCGTACAAATAACTTACCGACATATCGGCGTGGTGTCGTTGCCGTTGCCGACTTGTCGGTAAATATCAGTCATCTCATCGGTGTCGCCTCTAAGTTTCCCATTATTTTACCTGATGAATTTAAACAGATCATTTGTTACAACATTAAAAGTGACTGCGTTTAAGCTTGATGTTATTACAAATGACCATAGAATTAGTGTCTTTGGAATAAGATCAATGCCTCAATGCCAATACCTCTAATCTAAAACAGGTCCTACTTTTAACTAATTGTGTTAATACGTATTTATTCATACAATTGTAGGTTTATGCATACTTGCAATAACAAAATAACCTCTATTCTTTTCAAGTACGAATATTACGAGGCTAATATAAAAAGTAGCCGATAAGGACTCTCATCGTATGTTCATTTGCACAGTTAACTACGATTGCCGGGTGCATTAATTTACATATTGCTCATAAAATCTCTCGTCGACATTCAGGTTAAGGAAATTAATACGGTTTAATAGCTATGACAATAATTACGGGAAAGATATTGTGCAACGTGAACAACTTCAAATACTACCGCTACAGAATATTAAGCGCGGTTTTAATTAAGGAAAAAAAGCGGGATAGTTTGTACAACATTCCCCCGATTAAATGCCAATTTCCGATAAAAACAAAATCGATTATCGTTACGCTTAATGGCTGATTCGGTTTCACTTTTCGTGTCGCAATGATGCAGTTTTCGTTTTTTTAATATCCGCTTTTAAAAAAGTTACACGAGCGTTAAGAACCTGTGGATGTATAAACAATGTGCTGGTTACGATTACAAATGAATATAGATACAAATATCACCTATAATTTATCTTACCTGTATATAAAATTTTAATGTTCCGGTTAAAATTTTAGAGTTGATTTTCTAATAAACAATTTTACTGGAATCTAGCACTAATAATAGTTGGAATTTGTTTACATGAAAAGGCAATTGTATACTGAGGTATACGTAAATACAATAAAAAGGTATGTTAATGCAACAATTTTTTTATCAAAATTGGTCTCACTGATATGAAGTTCTTCAGCTGTTTTTCTTTAACCGGTTTTGTAACTAATTTAAAGTTTAATTTCTTATTTTGGTATGCCTGGTTTATTTCTATTTCTTTAAATAAAAATCGCTTTACGTTTCGGAATCTTGTTTTATTCCTTTTTCAAAATGTTTATATAAAAGCTATAAATGTTAAAATATTTTAATTTACTTATGAACTGTACTATTGTTTTGTATAAAACTTACCATTTGTTTTGCAAAATTTTATGAATTTTGTACTTGCGTTGATTTTATTAAATTTTGACCTCATCTCTCGAAACTTTACTTCGTACCACACTTATTTGTATAAAGGACATTTTTCCCGGACAACTACCACATGAATGCCTTTTTAAAATGTTAAACAGCTGTTTTCGCATCTATCTTAACTATTTCTCTTTCCTGTCTTCTATTTGAAGATTCCTCTTTTGTTCCACCTTTCTGCTTTTTGCAAAACTATATATTATAAAGTTATTCCCAATTATATTTATGTATTTTTATATTTTAAAATGTAATGTTTTGTGTATATAATATTTTACATAAATATATATGTTCTGCGTATAGAAGGTGCATCTGTTCTTGATCAAAGTTCCTTTGTTTCATTTATTTTCTCAAAATTAAATTATTATAAACATTGCTTAAATTGCTAACATCATTTCTATCGTTTACTGCATTTTTGTAATTTTTAATTTGCCACATCTCTTTGAATAACTACTACAAACGATTAATTTTGATAAAATTAATATTAATTTCATTAAAATGAAACATGGCGGTTACCTATTGCATGCTTTGTTAGGACTATTGTGTATATTTATGTACATATACTGACCAATATATACACCTTCACAGTCTTGACAATTGATTTTGTAAATAATTTAGTTTGTTTATTGGTATCTATAGGTGCTTTGGTTTCTATAATGTTGGAGTTATTTAGTTTGTGAGCCCGCTTAATGTTATATTGTTTACACAGTTTTTGCAAATTTTCAGGAATTAACTAATTATAATTTTGTTGCGATGGATCAAATGAAGATATCTTACATTTCGTGCAGTCTTTTGTGACGACTTTTGATTTTACTCTCGGCGTTTTCTCTTGTCATACTTCTATTTAACGTGCTTTGAGGGTTTGATTACACCTAGGGTGCAGAGACGGCCAGTTGAGCGAATTTCGAACTGTTGGCTTGCGCGAAGGTGCTAGGAGGCGCAAACTAGGGCCAGAAAGGTTGCCGAAGAGAAACCAACAGCCAAACACGAACTAATGTGGTACAGGACAGTAATTTTCGTCTAACGGTCCATAAGTGACCATTCTCCATTTGCTGAACTATGGTTAGAAGATGAAGGTCGTCTCGTGACTTTTCCAACCATTTACCACCCAGTCAAGGCATTCGATTTGCAATTCTGTTGATCACATATTATGCTACCACTTACGGCTCAACACCGACAGCAACGTTTAAAGTCGTATATATTGCGAATGCATTGGAACGTGGAGTGGCATAGCCTAGTGTTCATCAATTTTCTGTTGAAACGCATATGCACCTGGGTCGTGAGAGTTATGGTATGGGCTGCTATAGGATGTAAGACTAAGTCTCAGTTGGTGTACATTTAAGGCACAATAAGAGGTAGTGGAATGCCATATTCTTAGATGTACCTTGTCAAAACCTATCGAAAAGTAATCGGCCATGGCAGTTGTGGTTGGGGCCCAAGAGAAAAACTATTGTACTTTGCTGAAAATCGTGTTGGAACGTCTACTCGTTAACTTGCTCATCGTATTCATGTTTCTCACGCCACTAGTATTTTAAAGAATGAAAGAAATAATGTAGTGTGTCACAGGAAAAGACAAAAGTGCCCGAAATACAACCAAGCTTGAACAAGAGAATTCCTAATAATAACGTCCATTTTCCCATTGATATCCATGATATTCCCGGTACTGCTAGTTTTCAAACAGTAAATGTTGATAAAGCGCCCAACGAAGTAAAATGCAAGATGAAAACAAGATTTCCAGAAAAATTATAACTCTGATGTGCTATTTCGGAGGGAAGCGTTTTTAAATTCTACATAGGGCAAATTGGTTGACCTTAACAATCCGCATCATCATAATGACGAAATTATATTCTGGCTAAACTTAGGTTCAAATCATTACGCCTGAGAAACAATTCCAAGCACACAACATACCTTTTGTGCTTCTCTTGAAAGCCCAACTTGGGGGTGAGTTAAGGAACAGGAGCCAAATTACGCCAAGAGAAATTGACGTTGAATCTTGCCAACGCTTTACGCGACGCGCTTTATTGTTTATCATGCTTCAAACTTGTTAATCCGTGTATAAAAAAATAATAAAATCTTTCTAAAGGGTAAAATTTTGTTTTTAAGAAAGTATATATATATATATATATAATTTTAATTCTTGTGTTAAAGAAAGCACTGACTGGATAAAATGAACTATAATCCTTTACAGAATAAAATGAACTATAATCCTTTACAGAATAGAATGTTACTTTTCCTTTGCGTTTTCCCTATTATATTAATTTAATTTATTATGCATATTCCTGCGTTGAAAGTACAACCGATCGGTGTGTCACTGTACCCATTTTCAATATCATTTTAACAAGGCAGCTTATTTAAAAAATTTTAAGTAAGCTGCAATTTACAATTCTATTCTTAGATTTCTATTTTCTCTTGTCAAATTTCTTACATAGTAACGAAATTTAGTTTTTGTAGGTTTCAAATAAACACTATTCTTCACTATATATTCCTACAAAGAGTGCAAATTCTCTTTAGAATATTAACACTTCTAGTATATTTTAAAAATATGTTTAACACCTACAGAATGTAAATATTCATCAGTAGAATACGCTACAGTTAGTGGTAAATCTCTAACACAATTTAGAAGGACTCTAAATAGTGCTAATTTAGTGTTGAAATTGACACTGTATTTTTTTCTGTGTATAATTAATTCATTAAAAAAAAGCAAAATATGTGAATTCATATTCCAACGCAAGTTATTCCTTAAAATATACTTTAATTAAATAATTTCTATAATATTCCACAGTAAGTTAATTCAATAATCGCTTAAGTTAAGTTCAGAAGCATTTGTATAAATAATTTTATAATGGGAATAATCATAATTATAATTGACTTAAACGATGGAAAGTTCATTCATTTATTCATCAACCAACAAGAATGAGTAACAACGGCGCATATATGTCATATGTTTCACATTTAGACTTGCAACTATGCGCAGAATATAAGAATGATTTTGTATTGGAAATGTAGAAAATTACGCCATCGTTAAAAAGCAATTTTCATTCATATATTGGAGTAATTTTATTCAGAAAAATACACTTTAAAACTAGCGAAAATTACAAATGATAATCTGATTCCTAATACTAAAAGAATTAGAGATAAAATTTCCTTACTTTTCATGACTTGTATCTAATCATTACCTTCGCTGTTTGTATCCGTTACTTTGAATTCGGTACTTTCGTTACTCCGACAATTGTAGCTCGACGCTACCCGATAACATCATTAAAGATGTAAAATTTCGTTACTTTTAGTATTTTCATTACTTTCGTTACTTCCGCGGAAACAGTTACTATTGGTACATAGATAAAAATACGGTGTCAGATTTAACACCGTTAGGTTGTTCCCTGGCTCCATTTGCACTAGTAGTTAGATAACTTTCGGTGTTACACATGTTCCTCATCGGTGAAAAATATTTTTGTTCCAATGTAAAAAAAAAAGAAAATTGGGTTGCGGAGAAGCCAATAAATATCACGATCAACGAAAAGGCGGCGCCGGGTATTTTTAGAGAAAAAAGAGCAAACCGTCCTCAAAACTAACTGTCCTCGATCAAAGACAAAAAAAGCCGAGCTCTTTCAAAGCAAAAGTATATTAACAACAAAGTTAATATCTACAGGTTGGAAATCAGTTTGGTTTCCTGACATTCAAGTTCTGAGGTTAGTCCTTCAAGAGATAAATGTTGTGAAAATGTAAATAGATAAAGAAATTTAAAATTGAAAATAATATTAAAATGAAAGTGGAAATTAATCTATCATTAAAAAAATTAAAAGACACCACAGTATCAGATTAATGCTTTTTCTGAAAATTTGGGTTTTGTCATGTATTTTACTTCATGTGTCTTATCAACATTTCTAGTGTAAGCACTAGTATTACCAGGAATATCCGCGTGAGAAAGTGGAAAACAATTTGTATCATCATTCATAATGAAAATAAACAACATCGAGGAATTCTGTGAAATTGAGCTTGGGTGTATTTAGTCTTTCTCTATTTTTTACGTTATTTCTCTCAATCTCTCAAACTATTAGATTCTAATAAAAAATATTCAAAATGTGTAGAATAAAAAGTTGGTACAAAATATTTGGAACAAATATATTATTATTATTTAATCTGAAAATTATATACGTAATCAAATAAAGTTTATGCCCATATTTCCGAAGTTCATCAAAGTCAAAGAGTTTTTAAATTTTTTGTAATTTTGTAAAAAACGAAAGGAGGAACTTTAAAAGTTTGGCAATATTGAGGACGAATACTTATTCATGTTGTGGTATCCAAAAAGCTAGGTTCCAACACATATGAAACATGTATTGTGTACATGCCGCTGGCCTCTCCACCGCCGAATTTGAGCCAAAGTGTTGTACCATTAAACGTCAGCGCCCCTCCCTCTCTCCTCTTCATGCCCTCCACAAACGAATTTAAATTTTTTTCTATGTTAAAGTTTTACCTCTGTTTGGAACTATTTTGTACCAAAGCTAATAAATTTTGTACTACTTTCGTTTGGATGGACGGTATAAGCTATTTCCGACAGGAGAGCCAAAGATGTGCTAGCTACTGATTATCAAAATTTTCAATTTTTCTATTAGTTTTGCATCAATCTCTTCAACCAGATGCTGAAATCAGCATTTAAAAAGAGTTACGGAAAATTTGTATATTTGAGTACATATTTTAGTTTAGTTTTATATCGTTTTGTACTCTTTGTACCCAACGTCAAACGTTTTGTACCAAAGCCACGTTATTATTTTCCTATCAAAGAAACCTACATGCATTAAAAATCAAATAAATTAATTTAGAAAATCAATTTCTCTGGTTATAACATTATTTCACGTTGTCTATATTTTCAAAGACTGATGACCAAACAAAACTTTTGAAACAAATTACTTAATTGCTAAAAGAACTGTTGTGTTTACAATTAACGAAGATAAATTTTGCCTATTTTGTACTGTTTCCCAAAATAAATACAGACAAAACTAGAAGCGTAGTATTTTATGCCAACATAATTACATTTTAAATATGTTCAACCCCGTACGTACAAAATTAGTTTGTACTGTGCTTTGCGCGCTAAATCTCAAAGGTATGTACATTACCCGGGACCTATTGGCAGAGGCGGCAATAGTCGTATTAACAAAACAAGTTCAATGGCATTATAACGGCAGAAAAAATTCTTCGATAAAGTCGTAAAATTCGGCCGTAAACCGCCCCTAAATAACGCCGAAACTCCTTAAACAGCTTTACAGTAAATTTTGATTATTCGAAACTGTTCGAAGCGAAACCCATTGCGAATTGCCCCCTCATAAACTAAATTGCCGTAATTCTCTCTGGGACAAACTGGGATCCTATTATATTCAGCCGTAAGTTGCCGTAATAATTATAAAATTATATGGTATGTTACTTATATTTCATCTCGACTAATAACCTGATCCGAAAATGGCCCAATTCGAAGAAGTAAACCATTTAATTAAATTAAGATTTCAAAAAGAACCTTTTTATAAAAGAATTTAGCCTGAAATCTTTTGTTAGTTCAGTTGTTTTGTTAGTTAAGAACAAGATCTATATGAGAATTAATACCTGCATACATATGAAAGATTGATATTGTTATTACATTTTTGTACTTTTAAACGCGTACGTATGATGCATTTTAGCATATAGTCACACATCCCTACAATCTTGTACTTGCTATTGCTGTATTTTGGACATTTAACATGTCTCGTTATAGTTTTCTCGTTTTCAAGATAGTAGAATACGCAACTCCATGACTATTCCAAAAAACAGTCGCCAACTTCGCCAGCCGATGGAACGGTCTTCGCTTTTTTCGATGCCGATTCACCTTTCGCAGTCCAGTGTTTCAACGAGCTTCATCTACAGTTATTAATCGATGCCAACGCTCCGACTTATTTCGCTTAAACTGTTTCAAGAATTAACAAGGCTTTAGATATGTTCAACGTTTTTGGTCCTAAATAAGCAAGTGAAGCACCCAATGCGCGGTTAGCTTTTTCATGCCCAAATCTTCAGCCAATGTATGACAAATACGTTATTTCGAGCCTCTGCTATTTCCACTGCCGTTTGGCACTATTTGGTAAACTTTTTCAATATTATCGGTAGTGGTTGCAGGTGTTTTGACCGTCCCGAATTACAATTCTTTCTCACGGTATCAACATCCAATGTGGCACCGGTAAGAAATATAAATGTTGATGTTGGCCAAAGAGAGTGATTTTGAGAATATGGCTTTAGTTTTCCTCTGCAAGGCTAGATATTTTCCGATTTTTCTTTTAATCTACAATTTATTTCCAACCATTATTCGAAAATGAATCAGCCCGTATAGTGAAGTCCTAAAGTACCTCGTCGTCTTCCTATTAACTTCTGAATGACACAGACTATCAGTTAAAAAAAAATTTCGATTTCTAGTTTTTCAATTCCATTTCCGATGCCACCGGAAGTAATATCAACTTTCTTGCCTTCTGAAAGATAACGCAAAAACCAATCTAAGAGGATATGGAAAAAGAAACAAATTGTCTTCTGTACCTTACCTACTAACTTCAAAATATGCAGGATGTTGTATTTTAGTTACAGAGAAACAACATCAGAAGTTAGTGTACATGAAGAAAAATCTGGAAAATCTGGAAAAAGTCTGGGATCTAACTGCGTATTTCGTTATGACTGTTAAATTCGATAGATTCATTGTATTTCGTTGTATAGTTCAAATGCATTTCGCATGTGAATTTCTCCCATGTATGTATATTTATCCTATCGGGGATATTGATCGTCCACAGAACATATTAATACTCTGTCGCGAGGCATTAAAAATTGTACATTGATACTTGGCGACGCATTTTAAAGTATCTACATATGCCTTATCAGTAGATATCCATTAACCATTTCTATATGATAATATCTATAACTAATAAACAACAAAATTATTCAAGAGAAAAATGCTGTAGCAATGTGTTATTTTGTAAGTAAAGGGAGCAAATCAAATAAAAAATATTCCGAGGTAAGTGCTACACTACACAAAACTATACTCAAATAGGCAGATGTGCACATGATACAAGTCTAATATTTTAAATAGAACATCCTACATATTACTCTACTTTTGTATGACCCCCTTCAGTTCATGTCAGCTTTTTTCAATTTCTCTGTATCCATACAGCTTAGCTTTGCGATAATTTGAGATTTTTACGCAATGCCCAAGTTTCTTTAGCGACCGATATTTTAAACATCTTGCGCGCTACAACTTTTAGTCGATCGGGTATTTCTTGATGTCCTCAGTAGTGTGTCGAAAAGTTTTTTACATAAATTGGATTCTATGAGGGTTCGTCGAGATCCGTTGGCGAGTTTAGAACACTTCGTTTTTTTTTTAATAGAATACACAGATTAAAAAGGCTATTCTAAAATTTCTTCCATAAATATTTCCCTATACCTAAAACACGTCCTTTAGTAAATTAAATAAAATAATGCGCGATACCTACAATTCTAACATCTATTCAAAGTAATTTTGCATACAAACTCCATCCAATTACTTGTTTTGTTGAACATTTACTATTACTTCGAGCGTAACATTCTATGCAATGTTAGAATTACGCGTTGCGTTAAGAAATTTTTTGTACAAACTTTAAACTGCGTAATTTTATGACAACTTTTAATGTGTTTCTTACCGTTGAAAAAACTTCACTGTACTCTAATCAATATTTATCTACTTATTTTCACCATAAATGCTTGTTCACTTGGGACCGTGAAAAACTTAAGTGCACAGTTTCAAATGTAAGTTTCTGCAAGAGCTTATCTATCAGGTTCAGGAAAAGATTATTGTAACAATTATTGTTGAAGGCGTAATTTCTTACATTTGGAATTGAGTTTCTCATTTATAATTGGTTTTGGTTGCAAAATTGCGAGGAAGTGTTGGCAGCCTCTTCCCTTGAATTTTTTTACTTTAATGTAATGTTCTTGCCTTGCACATGAAAGTAAAACCTATTTTCTTCTTAAAAAAGGAAAGTCCAATCAACAACTTTTAATTCGCGAACCAAAATTCACAGTCTAAAAACATGATTTCTTAAATATAAAGTTAATTAAAAAATAGTATTTAAAATTTATTATTATATATATATATATTTATTAGTATAGTTTTTGAGATACTTTAATCTCAAGTATCTCAAAAACTATACTAGATGCTAGATGCTAGATGCTAGTAATACATAGCATATTTTATTTAAGAAACAAAGGTTGTATCATGTGCAGTGGAGAAAGAACATCCTATATACTTCAATATAATTTTATGTTGTATGATTTATATTAATTATTTATTTAAAATTACTCAAGAAAAAAAATTATGTTACGCACTATGGGACAAGTAGAGACAATAAATGTAATAAAACGATCGAGAACTGTTGGTGCAATATGTATATCTACAGTTATATTTAGTATGTTATAAATTATCGCCAGTATATATTCGTTATGTATTGTTATAACTCATGGACACGAATTCAACCATTTCCAATTACTTTTCTCTGTTTGTTCCTCCCAATTTACAAAGAGGACCTATACAATTGTAGAAGAGTTCCTTGCTTTTTAAATTTAGATTGTAAGAGTTAGCCAGCATGTTACTTATCTGCCTGATCTCCAAAATTCAACGGCCTTCCTCTTATAATCGGGATCTGTATTACTGTATTCCATGTAGTTCACATGTTTCTTCATATTCTTCTTGTCTAAATCAGAGTATGAAGATATTTCATATTCATCTGCATTCTGCGTAGCATGTGGGCAAAACATATCTTCAAATTCTAAAACATCATCGGTTTCAAGCACAAAGAGCGGTTGGCGCATACCGGCGTTATGAACGGCGGAGTTGGCTCAAAAACCATCAGAAAGTAACAGATAAGACTTATCTGTCACATTTTTGCGGTCGTACGACTTCTCCACCTCGCATAGCTCATGACGTTCGTATGATTATATCTTCTGTTGCATCATGTAACTCTTTCACGCAGATCACTTCTAGTTAATTGTTTTTCATTATAGCTATATATATGTGCAAACGAATAATACTATTTATATACATATGTATATGTACATTCTATTGTAAAATACTGCGACTTAACAATACACATATTGGTCATTTACGATAGCAGACGAGGTAGGTCGTTACTAACAATTTCGAGTCATGTAATAACAAATAACTTAAATAACTAACCAGCCATATAACTTTTTCTAATTCAATTAAATATACAGTCTTCGTACTCACTTCCGTTGAAATTACATGCTTGCCCTATGTATTTGATGCTCGCACGTTGTTAGCAACTGTCAAAACGTTATATTTTGCGTCGTCAATGGTGTGTTGAAATTTGCGTATATATCTGTTTAAAATCAGTTCTTATTACAACTACAAGATGTTGAAACCATCGTGTAAACGGTTGAAAGAGTTAATAGTTTCACTATTCGCCTATTTCGAAGCAGAACGAACAACGAGCCATTACTGCCGTTATCTTCTATGCTGGAAGTATATATGCCGAATATTTTGAATATTTTATATTCTTAACAGCATTTCGATTTTAGTGAGTAGCGAGTGCTCTAAATGTTCATGTTACAGCTATGAACAAAATTTCGTCAATGACCAAAGAAGGAATTGCACCCACTAGCCCAAAACGAAAACGGGTACGAGATAAAGCTGTCGTGAAAATTGATGGTTTTACCCAACGTACTATTAAAAATACAATTTATGACATGTAGCAAGTATACACAAATATCATTTACAGGAGTGGTTGTCACATATTCGATATTTTTCAAAGCAACATATCATTCTAAACTGTCGAAATAGTGTTCTTAAAGAAAGAGAATTCTTTTATGGTTGCAGAACATCGTCGTGGAAGGTATTAAGTAGTATAGATTTTCATTACAAAAAAGAGCCTTAATTTAGATCCTACATATTACGATGAAGCGGACCACATTCATAATATATGCGTATCAAAAATGAGAATCTGCGCCAATTCGCATTTCTTGACGAAACCTGGATCTTTCAGGATGGTACCATAGGAAAATCTTGGCAGTACAAAAAAAAAACACCGTCAAATCATCAAAAGTTGGTGGAAAAGGATATATGGTCTTGCTGGAAATAGTGACGAGCAAAACTAGTACTTTCATCCTATAGCAAAAACTTAAATTATGATGGTGATATGAATCGTGAAAATTTCTTAAAGTGGTTCAAGACACAACTCCTTAAAAATTATAAAACTCTTCTATCATTGTAATGGATAACGCTAGTCACCATAGTACCATCCAGAATAAAGTACCGACAGCTTTACCAAGAAAACTTGAAATTCAGAATTGGCTTATCAACAATAATATTGATTACGATAGCACTGCATTAAAGATACAGCTACATCTCTTGAATCTCTCTCTCTCGTTAAACAGCACAAACCCGCAAATAGTATATAAGGCTGACGAACTAGCTAAAATGTCTTCGTCCGTATCACTGTACATTTAATCCGATTAAACTGATAAGGGGTACAAGGCTAATCATATTGGTAAATATGGCCGGAAAGGATTCTTGCAACTATGGAAAGAAGCACTGGACCAAATTAGTTCAGAAATTTGGTGTAGTAGTATAAGACATACTGAAAATGAAACTCAAAAGCGGTGGGACAGAGAGATTGGTTTCGACGGAGAAGAAGTTCCCGAATTAATTATTAATCGATAATGATTCAGATAGTGATTATGATTAAGTATGTTGTGTACACTTTCTATCTTTCGTTGTTTTTTCACTCCTAATTTCAATTATTAATATGCTTTTGAAAGAGAAGTTCCCAAATTGATAATTACCGTGAATACCTTGAGCGATAATGATACCAATAGTGATTACGATTAAGTGCATTGTACACACCTGCTGTTTTTTATTGTTTCCACTCCTAGCATTATCAGTGTATTTTGTTTTTGGAAGAGAAGAATTTTCCAAATTAACAATTATTCTGAATACTCAAAGCAATAATGATGTCGATCAAATTTATTGTATACAGTTATTGATTTTTGTAGTGTTTCCACTCCTAGAAATATTAATCGTGCTTTTCAAAGATAATCATCATTAATATTAATAGTAGCTAAATGCGATTCTGGGTGAATTGAGAACCTGTTTATTCACCGAATATCAATAATAATATTGTTTAACAGTTATATGACCTACTAGCTTTTTTCCATTTAGACAAACAGAAAATTGAACATATGCAATAATGTACCTCGTCTGCTATCGTACCTTACCTATACAGTAGCCCAGTTAACGTTGTTGACGTTATTTGCATTCGCTGGATCATCAAAGATATAAATTTAAACATTTTTTTGACAAATTATCCATGAAAATATATTGCTTTCTGAAATAAACAACAGTTCGCGATAAATATTTATTTTCTCTTAATATATTTCGGCATAGCGTATTATTATGAACAAATGTATTTTTCCCTGATATTGTGTACTGGTTTACACGTTTTTCTATTAATGTGACGCTACTATTTTCATTTAAAATCAAAATTGTTCGAATTTATCGGATGCTGTACAATTTCTTTCGGGGAAGAGTATTTATGTAGGCGTGAATGATATTTCCAAGGAGTGGCACGAAAACCTCATTTGCGTTAGTTTGATAGACGGTATAAATTGTAAAAACCCCCTAAACGTAAACGTCGTTTTACAATACTTGGGGGATTCTACAAATCTGCCAAGTTTCAATACGATTGGTAATTATCACCTTGGAACCTTCCCTTGTAAGTGGATAGGCTGTATATGTAAATGTAGTAAAATGAAGCGGCAAGCTTATTTTTAAACATTTTTTTTCCCTATTAAGTAATTCACATAAATGGAAAATATACTTAGGGCTCTGGGAACATCAACGTATAATCTTGTGCTGCAGAAAGGATTTGTCCACACTGTATAGTCGATTATATATTTTATACTTCCATCTTCTGATATAGCCAATTTTCTTTGTTTTCACTTTCTGCAAATGCTCCAGTAGTATTCCATTCTATCCGACGTGGTATCCTGAAAAATATTTAATATAGTTTCCTTTACTTAGCTAACAAAGGACAAAAATGTACGCATATATTCGTAAGCATGCATGTGACAAATATATTCTAGGAAAATTTACAAAAGCGGATATAATAAGAATATATCCGATATGTGTATGCATGGAAAGCAAATAAGCTGGCCAGGCTTTCTAGTTTTATATGAGAATATCCATTGCCAGAATATATAGTATCGTATATAAGGGGGTGAGAATTCGCCGCCTCATCACCTCCAGCGTTCTGATAAGGCTCCGGAGTAACTGCCGTCGGTCGATTCGTTTTTCATTTTCGCTTCCCGTTTGCTTGTTGGAACCGAGACTACCAGACGCGCACTGTTCCACTCGAGCTTAAAGCGATAGACTCTACTAGGATTAAATTTTCTTGACTTAGATGCACTAAATTTGATTTTAATTTCATTTGCTACCGTTTTGTTCTGTTTCGTGTAAAATTTTATGAAAATTCATTTGAAGCATGTTCGGCATTTTTATGAAAATCGAATTTTCTTAAATCTGCGATGTACATAGTCTTTCCGAAACAAAGAATATCTTTGACTTTGAAATATGATCCGATCTGAAAACTGAAATCTATGTATGCGCATCGAATTAATAATGAACACGACAGTTTTCTATCATTTTTATGGTGTAAATACAATAGGTTCGTGTTATACAACTACATAGTTATAAAAAAATACACGATATAAATAATTATGCAATTTTACAAAGATAATTGATGGCCATTCGTTGCAATCGGCAACTGTTTATGTGGTTGTTATATTATTTACAGTGCAAGTTAATTACATGTCATTTACAAACATCAAAAAAGAAATTCGCTTAAATTTATTATAAATCCACATTTCAATATGAGTTAACTGAAACTAACATTGTGATTGACTACTCAAGTAGAACAACATCTAATTTTATTTGTCTTTATTGCACAGTTTATATGCTGTTTACAGGTATCAAAACATATATTTACAATGACTTATTTTTATATATCAATTTCAAATGGAAGCATTAAAGGAACTCATATTGTGTCTGACGACCAAGTTGAAGGAGATTCATCGTGTCTCCACATATCTGCTAAAACAAATAGACAGGAAAAAGTAATAATAACGAAATAAAATTGATACCTTTCATTATAATTTTGCCTATTCTGAGCAAACACATATTATCTCTATTTATTACTATTTGTTGTGTCAAATACCTATAGTTTTTAATTTGTGCTCCTTCTGTTCTCCGCAACCATTTTTAGCATACTCTTCCTTTTTAACTAAATACCCAATTTCTTTGCCACAGCCCAACGCTTTACTTATTTCTTCAGCTGCATTGGGCATATTCATGGTTTTTGCAAATGTGTATAAGTTTGAAAATCATGTTGTTTTTTCTTACTTCTTCTTTTTTATATGGTTAACATTATTAAAAATTGCAGCATTTTATAATACAACTAATTCACCCGATAGTATATGCAATTAAAGGCAAAAATACGGAGAAATAGATACTGGAAATAAGTTAATTCTATGCAGTTCTAGGAAGGGATAGTAACACCCAATACTTCAATCTCAATGTAAAGCCGACTATAGTGATAATTGAAGTTCGCCACTTTCCGTGCACTTCACCAAATTAGCAGAGACTAGACAGACTCGTGTTTATTCGTCTCATGAGAATGGGTTCATGTTGCCTACTGGCTACTTTCTCTGAAAGTCGACAAAACACAAGTCTGTCCAGTCTCTGCTAATTCGTGAAGCGCGCGGAAAGTGATGAACTTTAGTAAAAAATCATCACTGGAATATGTTTGTACATATGGGGGCGTAGCTCAGATGGTAGAGCGCTCGCTTAGCATGCGAGAGGTACCGGGATCGATGCCCGGCGCCTCCAAAATCACTTTTTTTATATCATCACACTACATAGAACTACTAAAGTACTATTTGGTACTTTATTAGTCACACCGCAACAAGTAATTATAATAAGAAATGTTGTGCCATACCGTTGTTTTAAATGATTAGATATAAAGATATTGCGATATACCACTTAATATTTTACCTTTTGTGTATTGACGTGTTTCTTTATAATAGAACATAATAGACAATCAACATAAAAGTATGTTGGTTGCCATACTACGCCACAGTCCTTGCTATCATTATTGGACATATAGACGTTCGGCACGGTGAATAGCTGCTGGGATTATAACAGGAAATCACTCGCATATCTATGTAAAATATGAACAAATTGAACTATTGGCAAATCTAAGCTTACGCGATGTACGATATATGTTCTTGATGAAATATCTAAAGCGATTAACACCCTCTACTGGTTTTGTTAAAGCAATTAAAAAATCTAATTCCATTGGTTACATTATGGATTACCATAAAGAGATTAAAAACTAACCACATATTGTCGGAGGAGTTGACATTTAATGTTTTGTGCTATTTAGAAGAAGATTTAATATTTCCAAATCGTCAGTATTTAAAACCTTGAAAATGTACAAATACAAATCTCTACAAATAGATTTTCTAATCGCCACTCACAACTCTTTCAAGAAGGCAAAATAAAGCGAACAGATTTCTATTAAATGTTATTTGATTGGTTGTTGTATTATTGGGCGTTGTATTGACCCGGGATCTACGGTTTCACCAAGAAGAAGAATTCCGGTTTTTATCCGTAATTTAGAAACCAATCATCTCGGTCAGATTTGAAACGCCTCACATGGATCGAGAGGTAAGTACGCTAACCGTTCGACCACCAGACTTATTTGATTTTGGTTTGATTGGTTAAAATGCTTTCTACCGATAAGGTGCATGCTTTTCAATCATCAAATTCTGCCAGAGTAAACGTATGGTGGGTGTCATTGGCATTACCCTTGTGGCATAATTATGTTATGCCACAAATTCAAGGTATGGATGCTAATCAACCGTGAATTCATATCCCATCACAACAATTACTATTTTGTTAAATGCTAACTTTTCTGGATTGGGAAATTTGCTCCAATAACTTGGACAGCTCGTTTCGCGAGTTTATCCCCGAATGATTTCTTTCTCCGGTGTTACCTTAGCTCAAAAGTTGCAAAAGTGCAACAATAACGATATTGGACGATCTAAAAAAAATCACATACGTTTAATCCGATGCAAAAATTACCGACCTAACCACATTATTCAGGAACTTCACAGTCGGCTTGCGAACTGAATGGTATGTGAAGTTTAACATTTTCTTTGTTAACACATAATAAACCGCTACCAAGATACCAAGATTAAATAAAATGTCAAATTGGAAGTATTTGTTCGCCAGTTGGCGCCTATATGTTCTACTGGAAAAGAAAAAGTCATCAATGCATGGTGTTCAGTGCTACGAAAATGCACGATATGTACACATTTACGCGATATATGTTTTATTCAATCGATTCATGCTAGTTTTATACCAGGTTTAAATTACTAGTGTGTTGACACATCTTTCGAGTTTAACCTCGAAATAATTGGAGATGCATTAGAATTTGGAAGAATGAAGAAAAGTTATGGTCTTTTAGTGAAAGATTGCGATATCTGAATTTGATACTGAAACATATCCCAATTTTAAACACATATATATGAATTTTATGAAAAGATTTTCTAGACGATCCTTCATATAAACTTTTACAAATAAATCCAAGCTGTGTTATTTCTCTTAGCTTCTAGCGCTTTGTACATAAATCACATGTATTAACTAGGGTTGTTGCTCGAAACCTGGTACCCGGTTTTGAAATTTTACCCTTACCTGATTTCGAGTATCCGGTTTCGATACCTAAAAACGGTTCTAGAATCGAATAGTTGAATAAGCGGTTCCGGGTATCCTGTTCTAGAACCGAGTGTCCAGGTAACCCGGAACCGGGTAGTGCGCTAAACGGGTATCCTATTCTCGAAGAAAACGGTTAGCGTAAATATATGTATAAGTATGTATATTAATGCAATTGCTCAAAAACGGGTGCCTGTATTCGATCCCACAACCGAGTTTTCGTATAGTTGGTTCCAAGTACCCGAAAATGGTTCTTGAACCGAATACCCGGTTCCGTGTACAAAATTTAGAGTACGCGGAGGTAACACGAAACCGGGTAATACGCTGGACGGGTACCCGGTTCCTGAAAAAGGCGGCTTTCAACAGCCCTAGTATTAATACTGTTTTGTGATTCGCGTGCATGCTTCGAAGGCGTTTGAATACTATGTTTGAACAGAGTCGAGTATGTAACTCAATTTAAAAATTTGCCCTAATATGCATTTTTGAAGGAAATAGATATGCACTGTGGGGCAAAATTATTTTTAGTTTTTCGAAGAAATACTCCTACTCCTACTTCTGGCAACTCAAGTTACTTTAGTTATCCAAATTTGAATACCTCACATAACAAAATTTTCTGTAAATAACAAAGAGCAAATATAAATGCTGTTATTCAAGAAATGAAGTTGTTGTCTTCAAACCAAATATTCGAAATGCTATCCATTAGCCTCTTAACGATCTATAGATACATTCATTTTGTACATTATGATTGATTTCAAGACCAATTCGACTCGTTTCATACCTAACTCTATTTTTCAAATCTAAATCTAAATTTTGTGGTCTATCAACATAAATTTTTGATTTTCAATAAATCTATGGGAAAAATCAAGGGGCATAAGATTTGGGGATCTAGGGGACCGCTCTATTGACCCATGCCTATCCAAGATGCCAGTTGTTTAAAAATCGTGAACAGAACGCGCCAAGCGTGGATGCGCACTTTCTTGCTGAAACCAAATATCGTCATTTGCTATGTCCAGATCATCTTCATTTGGAAAAATTCTACAAAAACTAGTACAAGTAAATCCCTCAACAATTGCACGTATCACTGTCCCGCGAGAATTTCGTCAAAGAAGAAACACGCTTAACAAAGTATCAATTTTCACATTTTCATTCATTTCTTTAGGACGCCCTGCATTTGAAATGTGTTTCGGATGCTCAATTTTCTCTCTATTTTGCTCATTGTGGTTTGGCTGATATTTCTATCTGGATATTAAACAAATTGCACACTTCTTGCTTAAGTTCTGGTTTTATCGCCCCATCCAACAAGAATTAAGGTTTCTACACGCTGAGTTTTACTTACATGTTACGTACCTAGATGACTTTCAAGAATTTTTTTTTATTACAAACATCGAGTATTTGGCATATAACAGTATATAAAGCTGATTGATTATTTATACATCTTTGATTAATATCTACCTGATTTGTAAAGCATTATCTTTACTTTTTGGTAGTAATAAAATTTGTAAACAGGTAGATAGCCTTTCGAATATTTGATTTAAAAGAATCATTTCATTTCTTGAATAACATCATTTATCTTTGTTTTCTGTTTTATGTTTTTCATTTTTTTAATAACTTTTACTCGAAAATGTTGTTATGTGACGTATTCCAAATTTTGATTGTACCCTCTAGATAATTAGTGAGGTATCATTTAGATAATAAATAAGCTACCAAGAGAGAATTGTCATTAAAAATAATTCTCGACGATGCCATTGCTTGACAACTAGAAATGGGGAAAACTAACCTGTTCGAACATCTCTTCGATAAAAAAAAATTGCTTCAAATTTAACAAACTTATTCCACAATTTCAGTAATTAAAAGCAAAACTATTGTCTGCTAGAAATAGTTACATGAAACCTGTATTACATCGGTTTATTTCTAGCTGAAGAAACTGAAAATGTAATAAAATACACATGTTCTATTTAAAATAGCAAAGTACGACCGTGATGCGCTACTTATCGATCGCCCCGTATGCTCAGAAATATTGTGTGCTTATGGTATTACCCGAAAATTTTAACCTTCTACCGTTTACACAATAGGCACAATCCTCCCATTTCAGAAAATAGAGGACATCTGTATACAGGCTATTTCACGTAACTCGTTAGTTAGAAGTTTTAATGATGTTATTATAAACGGAACTCTCAGATTTTGGAATAGGTAGTTATAGCATTAGAGGTATTAATTTAAAGTATTTTCGCCTACGAAACGCTTGTGATTGAACCGGAAGTAGTTATCAACGTTCTTATATAAAATACAATGGCATACTTTTTATCAACTTAATCGATTGTACATATCACATGTAAAAAATTGTATTTCACCTTGTTGAAATTAAACATTTGTGAATGTAATGAAGATTACTTTTGTGACACTAAATGGAACATCATGTTTATCACACCTTATCGTTATCGTTAATAAATTAATAAAAAATACATTAACATCTTTAAATTAATACAATTATTTTACTACATACAGAAAAAAAATTAACTCCCACGATTTATATTGAATTAAATAATAAAAAAAGCTATTAATTAAATATAAATAAATCCTCTGTATTCATGCTTAAATATATAACTAGGTCCAAATGCGCATGTATGATTATTATTTGGAGAGCTTTGTTGTTTATGTTATTAAAAACCTACTAGAGCAAGTTTTCATAGCTCCTACTGCAGCATAAAAGTTGGCAACACATAACTGAATGTTTGTAAAATTTATGGCTTGAGTTACTGGCAGAAAAATGCTATAATATCGTATTAAGCTCTAATTTTGCCTTAGGATTTTCCATATTCGAGAAGCTTGCTCTCGACAGAATCATTACCAATCACTTAGGTTCTTTGTAACACATTAAGCGCATTGTACAAACTTGAAGTGTTAATAGGAGAACATTTATATTTGTTGTGTACTTCATATAATTTTTAAATAGTGCGGCAAAACAGCACTAAGATACCTAAGATTGTCCCAAACAGACCTTCGCAAGGCTGTTGTTATTCTAACTCGATATTGCCAGCTAAAGGGGCATTTTTATAAGATGGGATTAACTAAGGACTTGTCATGTAGGCTCCGCCAAGCTGAAGACGAAGAAATACTGGAATACTCTGCAAGTGCCAGGAACTGGTGCCGATTAGAAGAAAGGTGCTGGGTGGCGAAAGACTACCGCCGTTAAGGCAGTAGGTTGGTTAACAGTCTAGAAGGCACGCCGGCATAGAGAGGATGCGCCTATTGTACCTTAATTCCTACAGGATCTATCTCACTCCCTCATTGTCCACAACTATAACCATAGTGCATCAAAGCAAAATCAATGGCGCTTGAAAAATCACTAATTAATCCTACTGCAGGTCGATATTTGGAAATTGCAACGAATTTTGATTGTGGAGGTAAAATAGAAGGTGTAAGTACTAAAGTGAAAATTAAAATGTTCAAATTAGATCTTCTTTCAAACTTTGCACAAAAAACAAATTAAGAGAATCCAATCTTCATAAATTTAGCTTCCGTTATTTTTCAGAGCAGATAAAATGAGAAAGTTGTTATTGTAAAAATAAAATAACTTTGTTTAAAAATTTAAATCGTCCTCTTGACGTGAAAACGTAAAGGTAAACATTATTTTTCGGCTATCACGTTTATTGGAGACGAGCAGTAATAATCCATTCTAAAATATTCACTTCTGTCCCTGTTTCATGGGAAGCAGCATTGCGGCAAAAGTAGAAGAATAAAAAACCAAAACCATCATTAAAGGTATCAAACGTCTGCACGGAATATGCATAACAAAAATGTATTATTTTTTAATTGCATTTTTAAACTTCTAGTCTAGTATATATCGTATACACACACCTTCGCCATCGCGAAAGATAGGTTTTTTAGCTTCCGATCTCAAGTTTTCATTATATATACACCTTAATAAAATACAATTTATGAATATGTATATATACTGAACTGCGGTCCGTTGTGTACGAGGATTTGCATAAATATGCAGCCGGCGTTGGATTAAACTGATCCATATTTAGGTCTGACAAGTGAAAGTCGAAACATTTTTAATCTCAACGACATCGGCGTAAGCGTGGCGGTACACCGTACGACCGTTGCATTATCCATAATTGTTTAGCAGGCATCGGCTAAATTATCAAACTGGCAATGATATCTGCTCATTAGAAAAAGGCAGGTGGTCATTGTACTTAACGAATTCAATATGGGTGGCTTTTCCAATAAGGGGGAAGTCTAAAATTGTGAATTTGGTATAAAGTATACATTTTTAAGGTAATGAATTGTACTCTAGGGCTTAAATGAGATTGTTGTTGCATCTGCCTTCTAGGGCACTTAATGAAGCGAATACTGGAAGACCTCTGGGTTTTTTTCTTTGTATAGACTCTCATTCCATAATAGATAAAAATTACAAAAATGTTGGTCATTAAATTGATGTTTATATAATATATTAATTACTAAAACAAGACCTAATCGTTTTTAGTTTAAAACTGTTTTAGTTTAAATGAAACGCCCTGAATATTTTGAAAATTGTGATGGTCATCTGAAATACAAATACAACGATATAAGGGTTAATTAATTCATCTGTTAAAATTACAAATTTTAAATAAATGAACAATAACACAATCAAAAGAAGAAACACCTAAGATTGGACTTCTTTATGAGACATTCCCTAAATTCCCCTAAAATATTGTAAGAACTATCCCATTAAATTTCGCATGTCTGACTTCTAATTCGAGCCTTTCAATTTTCAATTAAGCGTCGTATTTTTGTGAACCTTATTATTTATAAAGGTGTAAGAGATCTAGGGATCTAATGAGTCGCTCAATTTCGCCTCTGCTTCTGATCTACTGATTTTGTAATTCTGGAAAAGTGAATCTTAAACGGACGAAACTTTTCGCTTATAAATACATTTGCAGCTCACTGATTAACACATTACCCCGAACGGTCCAAGTGATCAATTTGGATTATTTTCCAGGAAAATTGGAATATCCAGAGCTTTATCACACTAACAGTAACTGCTTTTAGTCCGCCTCATCTGCATCTGTTGAAAGTCGTTCATCAATGGTTCAACGCATTGCTTGAGTGTGAAAAAGCAAATCGCAGTCCCACATTCGATCTAAACATCGATGATTGACCAGTGTTTACGCTTTTTCACCATGTCACGGCGCTTATCTATATATATAACTATACAGTATTACCGCCATCTAGATATTATGTTTTAAAAAGCTGAAATATTGTAAATTTGTTAAAAAATAATAAATATGAAATTATTTCTTATGTCTGCCCTTAATGGTTGTAATGATAAAAAGCATGAAAATAAAAAAGGAAGACCGATTTTTGAAAGGCAAGCGTTTTTAAATTCATTATACAAAGAATTTCCACATATAATACAGTAAATGTACGGATTAAAAGATGTTATCTTTACCAAAATTTCACAAAGGACTCAGGATTGAGCTTTAATTGAAATTCATACCACAAATTTTTTAAAAACGTAGATTTTCTTCAGAGCATTGTACATTTAGCATGCCCAAAATACGTTAAATGTTTCAAATTGGGGATGGACAATTTTGCGTGAGCAAGTTCCGAAATTCGATAGTATTTCTTTGTTTCTAACCAAAAGCCTAAGTACGCAGTTTCATATTTCGAAATTGAAAAATTATAGACTCCCAAACAAACTTCCCTAGTTTTACGCCCATAAGAGCTAAATTTCCAAAAACAATAGCGTGCCTACTCACAAAAGAAACCTACTGTCCAACTTTTGTGTTTGTGATGTCAATGGTTACGGCTCTCCGTTAATGGGTCAATCAATCAAGGCTCCTTTTTTTATTAAATTAGTATAATCTGAAACCTCCATGTCTGCCTCCTTTTTTATAATTTTCCAGAGACTCTACTGAAGATAAAAATGTCAAGAATAAAAGGGATGAAATTTTCACCAGAATTATTTTTTCATATTTTAGAAAAATGCAGCAATCTGGACGTCTGCCTTCTTTACAGTGCCTTTAATACAACATACCAAGGGCAGACCCGATGACATAATTTACGACAGTTTTTTTTTGTAATTTCGAAACTCATTAATAAAAAAAAATAGAGCTACCTAAGCCCAACTCTAGATGTGAACTACATTACATATGACGACGATGAAATCATATACCTATATTGCCACCAGCCCCCTAACTGTATGTAATATTACACCTATCCATATAATTATACGGTGTTACCAATTCCAATTATTAAGCGTTCTAACCGTCAGTGCTGAATTTCGTTGATACAACGCGCTTCTGATTCAACTGCGTTCACTCTTGATCCATCGATCAGTTACCCTAAACTTGAACATCCTTTAGTACAATCGGCCTCTGGTACAATTAAAGATAAGCGACACTTCGGACGCCGCCTTTGATGTTTTGGTGGCATGGTTCGGGTGGTGATCTTTTTGGTTATTTTCATAACAAGAAATACTGTGCTTTAGTTTAGCCTTTTGAATGTCACCAGCTAATTCAGCTAAATTGAATTTTGGGACGCCCGATGATCCCAGGTTGACCGAGAACCAATCAATACCTAGCAGATTCCGAAGATGTTTTCTAAGCTTTCTATTTTCAAATTATTAATATTACCGATTTTAGTTTTTTTAACATAAATCTACCATTTTAGCAGATTAAATCGTATACCGTTGAATTTATCTCCCAGACGACTATTAGAACATTGACAAATATATAGAACGTATTCTATTTAAAAGAAAGAGGTTGGGTATTTTTTATAGACCCTATATTTAAAGGAACGGTTTTACATCTTCAAGATACACAATTTTTAACTTCATCGATATGATAATATTAGTAGTTTTTAGTTATACATAATTCTTAAAATATTATTCCTCGGCTGATCCTAGATACAAACCTTGATCCATTTGAAGTGAAACGCCTTAATGCCTCTAATTATTTTTACGAAAGAAGACTTCAGATCAAAGTTTAAGCATAATAAAGGCTTCATTAAATATATAGAAATCCGCTAAAGTCATAGTGAACCCATGTCTTTTCTTCAAACAGAACATGTGACACTTTTCACCTTTTTAACACATGTGACGTAAAAATAGTGTTGGATGGTATATTTTGAAAAAGCCAAGTAACCGATATTGGTAGAACAATTATTACCTAATACACTATTACCAAATACTTCATACTTCATATTAATAAAATACATAGTATAATCATCTCTATGATGACTGTTATATTTAATTATTTAATTAATGTATGACATTTAATCGCAAAGCGAACTTTCGAATAATAACAAAAATAAATGCAATTAATAAAAAAACTGAATAGGAGGCAAATTCGGAAACTCACCGCCGTTTAATAATGATAGCAAGGACTGTGGCGTAGTACGGTAAACACATAAGTATCGGCAACCTCCGCACCACACAAGTTTAATTAACTATATAGAAATTAACCCGGGACGGCCGTTTCGAGGACACGAACAGTCCTCGTCATTATCAGCCAGTAACCGAACCATTCGCTTACCTGTTGATGATGAGGATTCATTATTATATTACTATATAATAAATTAAACTTGTGTGGTGCGGAGGGTGCCGATACTTATGTGTTGTTAACCACCGCTTGGTCATAAATTAAAAAGCAGCGTACATACAAATATATTATTATATTTCTATAAAACTCGGCCGCCTGGAAATATTGCCAACTTGCTACTGCATTTTAAATATCTTCATTATAATCGAAGAGCAGAACCCCAAGCTACGTGATCACGTAAGAAACGAGATGGAAATTAGAAATTAAATTAGGGCTATGCGGTGGATCAAAAAAGTCATGCAATTCTACCGTCTGGCAATGTCTTTAAAACATCCTGTATAATAGCAGGCTATTTTACTGTACTAATAAGATAGTACATGCCCTGTAGTAGGTGACTACCACAAGATTTAGTCTTTGATCAATGTTATCATGAAGAGTAAGAACTTTGTAAGCATCTGTAAAACTTTTTTTTAATCGCAAGCTTTTCCAAAACTGTAATAGTGTACTCTGAATAACAATACTCGTAGTGTACAACAGAAAAGAGAATTTATATAATATAGCGGAATATAACTTAGTTGCGCCATTCTGTGACATTTTTAACCCGGTCAGTTTCACTTAAAAATGCAATGTTGCCTAATAAAAGTAAATTGACATTACAGTTTGTTAATACTAACAAGAAAAAGGTACTAAACAACCTTATAACTACGTTCCGTAAACCACTTCTTTGCACTGGCTGTGTGACTACCGGTATCTATGTGAAGCTATAGTCATCCTCCATTTTTTATTGTAAATGCCTATGGACGATGTGTGGTTCCAGTACTTTGGTAGTTTGAGGTTTCGCACGGTTCATTCGAACCAATTAGAACTAAAAATACTTAAAATGACTTGAATTGAAAATGCGAATGAACTTATGTCACATTTTTAAAATAATAATAATAAATAATATATTTATTATAATATATAATATACAGTGTGTCCACGGATTTGGTGCACAAGGGGAAAAACTTTTTTATTCTACATTTTATGAAAAAAGTTATTCTTTACGAAAGTTTTGCTTGCCTTAAAACCATTAGGAAACATATTCAAATGCACTGATTACCTTCTGTATGCATATAAATGTTGAAAACGTGTTTGCTTACTTTCAAAAATTTAACTAAGTTCAAATTAGTGTTATGGAATTGGTTATATTTCATATCAAACAGCGATCAATAAATTTAACGTTAAATTCCTCGGCATTAATATCGCTATTAATTCTTTGAAAAAGCTTGTTAAGAAATTTGATGCAACAAAAACCTTTAAGGCAAACAACCTTCACCCATTCAAACCCAAATTTATTCATACTCTGGAACCCCGGGACGATGCGTTTAGATTAGAATTTACTACTTGAGTTGGAGAAAATATTATGGAGGATGAATTTTTCCATCATAAAATTTGTTTACGGATGAAGCTACTTTTACCACTAATGGTTATGTGTCATCCCAAAATTGCAGATATTGGGCAAAAGAATCAAAATTTTTGTATTAATCGGAAAAACCAACGTTATAAGAAAGTAAAGGTGTGGTGTGGAATTTTATTCAATAAAAAATTATTCGCCCCTTTTTTTCAAAAATAATTTAAATCAATACAATTATTTGAATGTTACAAAATTTACGAACAATAATTAGTGAGATTGATATAAGAACAATTAGGAACGTTTACAGAGAATTTAAGTATAGGATCCAAAAGTGTGTGGAAGTAGGTAGGGGTTACGTTGAATAAATTGTTTGTTGTTTTTTATCACATTCGAATTTTTATACATTAGAAAATATTTTATAAAATCTTATATTTATAATAAAGAATTTATTTCAGTTAACCATAATATTATTAAATTATTTTATATCTAAAAATATGTATAAAAAAAAACTAAAACATAAATAAAATACTTTAAAAAATGTATCAACGTTCACTGTTGTATAAGTTTGCACCAAATTCGTGGACATACTGTATATAATATATATATATATATATAGATTATATACAGTATATCCACCAAATATATATATCATTATATATGTATATATATATACATATATTATATAATCTTCTATTCTTTATTCTATTTCACCAAATCGCAATCGAGTTATTATCCTTAATAAGTCATTGATATCATTATCCCTGTATGCGATAATTATGTGCGAGGACTGTAAAACGTTCCGTAATTATAGTATTACCAGTGCCATTATCAATTTCGGAAAAGCTTTGAAAACATACTTTAATACGTCATATGTCCAGTATTCTCAGTATATATCGGAACACTATATATATGTACAGTGGCATTTTTATGGCCACTATATATATATATAAATATATTACACGTTTTTGGGGAAATTGTTATTAAATGTACAAGCGGAAAATATATTTGGCGGGATGTAATATCTTTTCTCTTTTCTAAAGAATCCTGCAAATACCGTTCTGCAACGTTTGAGCCTTTCCTACCGCTGTGTCTCTTGATTATGCATAAGTTTGCTCCAGAATCCGACATATGATCATCAAAAACAGTGACCAGCATCAAATCAATTATGATTTGATGATAACTTCAAAATATGCTAGTAAAACATTTTCACAAAATTTATTTGACCCGTTCTTACATCTACACTATTGCAAGAAGCGATCGTACGCAATTTCGTAGCTTGGATGACAGTAGACTTAAAATTGCTTTGTTGGCAGTTTTGGTAATCATTTAGGATGCCTTACGCAAAATAGCTCGTCCTTTTGTGTAGGTAATTTTATGGTTATTTCAAAACCGTTTATATCATGAGGAAATCAGTTGGAGTTACCTCATTGTCAATTGTTAGTTTATGAAGCGAATTATAGAAACCTTAGCTTCTCAGCGTAAAAAAATTGTTCTTTTATTTTTCTCTTAAGTTGCTCCACTCGCTCATTCCGCAAACTTCTTACTTTTAACACTTGTAGCGTAAAAGAATAGAAAAAGAAGATTGCTCTTGGTTTACTCTTTGTGTGTATTTACTTTATTTTCCAATAAAAGAATAAGAATTTGAGAAACTAAACACATATCACAATATATTGTGTTGTAAAAGTTTATACTATTTGACGGTAGTACCTTCCCATTCTATCGCAATTTTTCAATAGTAACAACGCAAAAACGAAATACATATAAATAATTCCAATATCCATCACGCAACAAATAATTACAACGCAAAAACGGCAATATAACCTCCTAGCAGCAAGGTCCCAAAATGCCCGAAATTTTAAATACATGGTCTGCGTCGACAGCTGAACGTAATAAATCAGACACATTCCTTGGAGAGTTCGTAAACGTAAAATTCTTGGAATTTTCGAAATCGATAGCCTGCAGGTTAAATTTAAAAGGAAAACTATGTGTATTTCTAACTCTAAATTAACTATGCGTACAATTATTCGCACTTCTAGGTGCTAGCAATGTTTTATTCCACAAAAGGAAAAGAGCAGTCCTCTAAAATGATTAATGCACGAGTTGCCAGGTAAATATTAATAGTTTCACGTTTAATGGTTGATTAATGTTATTTGATAGCATAGAATTATGAACAAATATCTTTAGAATGCTTGCGAAAGATATTGCGCAGTAAGGTAAATATATTTTTCTATTCTCTGAAATCAATTTAAGTAAAATATTTGCATTATTGTCAAATTATTTTATTCGTACAGGAAACAACTTTGGTATATTGTAAAAAATTATTTTAAAATTTTCTTTTGTATCCACCCTCTGAAGTTTCTCTTGGACAACATCAACAATGTTTTACTGATATACCACGCCCAGTGTTAACAGTATAACGTGGGTGACAGTTTAACGAATATAATCTGTCCCGAGACTACGAGGATGTACTCAAAAGTAACCTGGATTTCTTTTTTGCAATTTGTTTATACCATTTTGTTTATAAAAGTTCTTTAATTGCTTTCAAAGCACTTTCTATTCGAGCCAATACACTACTTGTCTAGCCTTTATTTCCAGTCTTCCAGACATTTTCAAAGTTCATCTATTATGATGCCGAACAGGGTCTCCTTAATTTCTGTTTTCATCGCACTCACGTTGGCAAAACACTCTCCTTTCAGGTCCTTCTTCATCCGTAGGAATCAAAAAAGTCACGCGAAACTTTAGCTCCAGGTGACGGACCTGATTTATCAGGTAGATAATCCGGGTGAGAATACGGAGTAATGCTGTTTCTTATTAAAAATGCATAATGCATCATAAGGGCTGTGTGAGACGGAGCATTATCATGATCAAAACCAGTCACCCGTTTATAACAAATTCCGCATTTCTGTTGCTAAATCCTCTCAGCATTTCCAAGTAGTAAGTCTGGTTAACAGTGTAACTTTGAAAAACCAATTCCTCTCTGTTCACATAAGTCTGCTATGACAAAAAATGAGGAACAAGCGAAACATCTTCCACGAAAAAATTCTCAGATACCAAACACAATCTTCCTCACTAAAGCCGCTTGGCGCATTGGCTCAGGAGGTATGGTTTTATTCCCCTCTAACGTATTCTTTACCTACATTGTTCGTTAAGCGAACATCGATTTGCCATTTTTTTTAAAGAAAATCGATTAATTCGTTCTGAAAGTCCAAAAATTTAAATAAATTATTGTTTCTAATTTATTTAGTGCAAGATTTCTTGCACTAAATATGCAATAATAATAATAATGTTTATTTCATTCCCTACATTTATAAAATAGTACACATCCAGATATATGAGCAATAACAGTTTGTACTTATGTATATGTACAAGGAACGAAACCGCAAGGTCAAATTAGGTTTGGGTACATAGTACTCAACCATTCTTCCATCTCTACCTTGGGAATCACAGTGAACATGCGTACACATAAATCCTAAGTGCCTATAATTAACTTAACCTAAATTCTGTGTGGCTGATCGAACAGAACTAGCTGATTACAAAGGCAGTTAGAAAAATGACGTACCATGGCGCTGCTTATCAAAGATGAGCTGGCGTATGTACTTTTGAAATATGGAAGACGACAGGCCCTTGAACCGTCTGGGATAGCGTTGTATGTATTATATATGTTGAATGACCAGGAGCGTTCGAACATAGATGAGCAGTGCAGTGGCGGTGTAATTAGCCCCCGTGACATGATATTTACATTATGAACGTCGGTCCGAAACGCCTAATATACGTATTTACTTGTTCTCTATAGTGAAATGTGTTAGTTAAGAAAAAAAGTTAGACCAAGGCTCCTTATCTCCGTCATAATCGGCAAAACAGTACTACCAAAATGTAATGCAAACCTAGGCACTAAATCCATGCATGTCTGTCGGTTACCGAACAGCATGACAGCAGATTTGGAAGAGTTAATATGCAGCGCATGCGATGAGCAGACCTGAAAAACCGTGTCCAATAATGTGCATTAAAAGTAAAATGAAAGAATCACATATTAATCGGTTCTAAGTTTCCTTTGTTTGTGGGGCATTAAAGAACTGGTCTAATATCAGTTGTCATTCTCTCTTCTGCAGAATTAAAAAAAAATGATAAACAGCATTGTGGTTTGAAAGAATCCCAATCCTATTGAATCGATCAGATTTGGGTGCTATTTTAAGATACCTGTTCCAACATCTTTCTACTCCCCCTAAAATAAGTTTAATAACAGTTGTCAGTGTTGGTTAGTATATTCCAAGTATGAGAGATTATAAATTATAGAAAAGTTCTCAATACAACGAACGAAAGTAAAAAAAGAATCGTAGAATCTGCTCAAATCAATTTCTACAAACTTTCTTGGTAAATAGGAAACTGCCATCTATGCGACATTGTGAGTAATATAATGAGCGTGTTTTCAAATAATAATTACTTCGACTGTCACCTAGCTTTTCTCCCTGAGAATTTAGGGTAAGTAAACTACGAACGCTCTTACCAGCACTTTTCGGTAATGAGGAAACGCTTTGTGGAAATATGAAACTGTCGTATGTTAGTCGAATACTGTAAGAGAAGCCGAGAGAAACGCTAAAAAGGGAGTATATATGTATATGTACTCTATTTCTGGTAATTATTACACTCTGAAATATTCACAAAAATCAAAGACTGGATAGGCAAATTTAAAAATTACGTGTTATTTATAACAAGCTAAAAGCTACCACTGTCAGAAAATTAAAAATAGTAGAAAGAATTGGGAACAAATTAATTTAAAATCTTTAGATGTCGTTGAAGAAGATCTTTGCCTAAAATATACTTCCACTTAATTGTTTTGTAGTCCTTGTTGATTATTTAATTAATAATTCACTATTAATTGCATTGCTGGTGGACAATAATGTTTAAAACTCTTACGGTAGATATATCTTTAAATTTTAAGCTATTAGAGCAATTCTTTAATACTCTAGACCATAACCAAAATCTATGGTATTCATGACAAAAGCAATGAGAAGATGAAGCACTAGCCAACGGTTATGTTTCTGCCTACTTGAGAGTTGGTTTAGCATCTATACCCGGTTTTTTAACACTACTTTCTAGACTTTAGACTACAGTTTTGCATTAGCACTCGATACCGCCGGAGATGTAGCGTTTGCTACTTCAGAAGGCAGAAGAGTAAACAGCGGGTGAAGTACAAAAGCACTCGGAGCAACGCTGATAACGCCAGATAGGCGGAAAGATATCCGTCGGCTAGTGCTTTCTCTCCTCATATTGCTTTATCGTATGCAGTTCCATCAATACCATGAGGAGCTATAGTATTAATTTGGTAAAATGGATCAAAAAAATTACGATTTTTACAATACCTGAAAAATAAATTATTTAACTAAAGATATATATTCGTTGATGTTTAGGCTGTCGATTGGTCATTGAATCACGGCCGCAGGATGAACATTTTTTTAAATCCTTGATTTAAAGGTGATTTACTCCACCCCGAGCACATAGTGAATAGTTAGGGTTAATGTCACAGTTTATTTGCACAATTTTACAATCCTTTCCCGAAAATTTGTACTACTTACAACCAATTTTTGAACGATGGTCATTACTATCAAAAAAAGATCAGCTGGTAAATCCTTAATTCAAGCCATCTAAACATCGCAACAACTTATTGAATGCAGAAAGCTGTTTCCATGTATAAATTGTACTTCTTCTACTTTTCTCTGTTATATTTCATTCCATTAAAAACTGAATATTCGTAAATTTGCACCTTTGCAGTACACTCTAAACATTATACGAGACAGTGTTTATGTTTATATAGCAATAGGCAATAGCAAAGACACCTTTTTTTAGTTTGTAACAAATATGTAGCCTAAATAAGAGCTAGTGTTACTCGCAATAAATGATGTTTGCTAACTGAACCGCAGTACACCAACTATTACACAACTCTTACTGAAGTCTACCGAACACAGTTACGAAATATTAAAACACAACAACTAATTTTGATATCACTTTACGTTTACAGTAAAGCTAATATTGAATTAACGTCCCCGAGTATATTCCACTATAATTCTCCAAGGCACACGGCACCAGTTTATGTAAATACATCCGCTGTTTACATATAAGTTAAATATTGTTTCACCTAGCATAATATGAAGCAAATGTAAAGTTGATATAAGGGAACAAACATAAATTCGTATACGTGCGTATATAATTTAGAAACTTGTATGTCAAAAAAAGATTTCTATTCAAACTTAACTAGATCATTTCGAGAAATTAGTTTACTGTCTCTCTGTCTGTTTCACACTTAAAACAGATTTTTTTTTATTGTAAGGGTTAGAAAAGTAAAATAAAAAATGTACTTAATAGTATATGTACAAACACGTTTAAATACCAACAATAACAACAACAATCCATTTTCAATTGACTGCATTTTTTTAAACAAAAGGTATCCTAACCAGGAGTCAGTTTTTTTGCTGATGAAACCGCTGCAAAGATCGGTCAGAAAAAAATTGGCAAATGTTGTGAGTAGCTCTTTTTCTTAGCATGTCCTTAACATGTCACACCAAGGAAAGTACTGTAGTATAATTAAATGGAAAAATAATTTATTATTATATTATTCATTATCCACAATTAAGTGGCATAAAGATAGACAATACGTGGAAGAAAATTACATTTTTTTCTGGAGTGGTAGATATATCGGCGACTTCGGTTCGCGTAGCAGTTGTAAATATCGGACATATAAAACAAATTGATTTAATTGAATTGAATTTGGTTCTTACAATAAATACACTTTAGAAAATGCACAAAATCTCTTCAGTGAAAGATATGAATCAATTCAAAACGCGTAGTTGGATGTACCCTAATGTAGAGTAAACCCGCACTTACCCACACATTTTTCTTTTAACTTTTCCAGGAATTTCTTGTGATGATGACGTTGAAATATTAGACATTGAAAGCACAAGTAGTAAAAGCAGCGAACCTGTGAATTTTAAGGGGCCATTTCAACTTCTCAAGACTTTTCTTAAGCCGAGCTTAATGATTTGATCAGTGATCCATCAAAGAAATCAGCTGAACTTCTTGCACAAGGACATAAAGACAAAAATTGCCTTCAGACACGGGTCACAACTTCTAACCAAACTAAAGAGCAAAATATTCATCTTTCTTCAGTGAAGAAACTAGTCTTGTATAGAATATCATGCAAAAGATTAGTACCTTTTTACAGATAGTTCAAAAAGAAGTGCGTCTTATTGCATAATAGCATCAAATTAGCATCGATTCCCATAGACCACTTGACCACTCAAGAAAACTGAACGAACAAAAAATATCAAAGTTGTTTTAGAAAAATAGATTTTGTTCAGCATCAATGATCGGTTTGTGTGGACTGGTGAATGGTAAGCGAGGCGGGTACACTAAATATCCCTACTTCCCGCGTTTATTGAATAGTGGTATAAAAGAAGAACGCTGGGGCAAACTTATTTAGCCAGTAACAATGGAAAGAGGCATAGAGATAAAACCATTCTTCCACCACTTCACATTAAGCTTGGGCTCAAGAACCAATTCGTCGGGTCATAGGGAAGAACGGGGTATGTGGAGACATTTGTGAAACTCTCACTGCACGGATTACAGAAAAACTAAAGGCTGGCGATAACAGCCACATGACAGAAATAGAAATTAGTGCCTGGATAAATATTGTATCAGTGATAAAAAAAAAAGCCAAAACCAACGGAAAAGTAGTAACCAACGTGATAACAAACTTCAACAAAAATTCAGAGTTAATTTAGGCATTCAAATACTTTTCCTGGACAGTTTATTTGGACAAATTTCCCGACGACCTGGGCGATTACAGTGAAGAACAGAGGGAACGGTTTCAATAGGTTATCAGGATAATGGAAGAGCGGTACCAACGCCGGTAGGACCATCACATGATGTCAGACTTTTATTGGGCCTTAAAAAATACTGCCCTAGAAGAGAACAAAAGAAAATCTTACAGACAACGCTTTTCATAATGCATTTCGCAGTTGTGACGTGTGATTAAAAAATAGAAATATTGAATTATGTCGTTCTTCTGCTCACCATCAGTGTTAGCGTTATTTCAAGAACTAGAGCCAATTTTGCAAGTCTGATATGATTTTTGAATTCAACAGCTTAACTTATCCCAAATCGATTTGCAAAGCCCGTGTCGCAGAATGGCGATTCCTCAGAGTAATCCACATTTTTTTTTCTATTTTGGTTCCATAATAATAATTTGGTCTAATGATTATATCCACCTGTTATGTGGTCAAACTAACATTATATTACTAGGATGTGAGCAAATGCCAATCTCCCAGATACAGTAAATTCTACAGTCGCACAGGAGAAACGTGCATAAAGTAGATATCTTTGGTACATTAAGGCACATGTAGAGGATGAATCAGCAGCAAAGGCAAATTCCACTGGATGTTGGAAATATTCTATTTTACAAAAAAAAAATTAACAATATCGTTTGGCATATACCGCTTTAAAGTTTTTGATAAAAAGTCAAAATAACATACCTATAATTTTCTTTTTTGGGGGCTGGTAAATTTTATATGAATGAATTTTGGTGGGTGATTTCGCCCAGTTAATAAATAAAATTGGACTTAATGATTTATTTACTTTTCCACAATAATTATTATCTGCTTTAATATAATCGAATTTTATCTTAAATAATAGTAAGTAATGTTTTTTGAAATGACCGTAAAAACTTATCTGCTAACACTGTGTAGCTTACTCTCAGACGGAACATTAAGCTAACCCTCTTTACTTTATCAGTATTCAAACATGACATATCATACAAATATTTGCAGTCACAGAATTAATGTAACTGCATCCCGCAACTCTTGCGCTTCTTTATTAAGCGATCGTAGAATATCTCACACTATTATCATCGAATTCTGAATCCCTCTGCATGGATCGATATATGAGAGAGTATACGTTGGAAAAATATTCTGAACACTTAACAGTACGGCAAAGTCGATATGTACTATTGAAGTAGAATATTTTTAACTTCCGGTTATACGAGAAACACCTGTCAAATTTGTTAATTTAAATGGAACATCCTATACATTATTATATTCTGGAGTTCCTACAATGTCATCTAACTTCGGTGATATCCAACTTAGTCATGACTCCTAACCATTACAAAACAATCCAGGATTACTGAAACGTTGAATATTTCCGCTCTAAGTGTGTGGGGATTTGTAATCTTCAGTAATGAGAATTCTGCTTGTTTGGCAGCTCATTTCCTGTAAGTTTGGCTTCATTCGTGCGGATAATGTTGTCCAAAAGTAACTCATGCTCTTGAGACCGTATTAAAATAATTCGTAAGAACTACGTTTTTGAAATTTTTGCCTTGACTGACTCCAAGTTTTTGAAATTCTATATTATTAAATTTAACCGTGTTTGGTAACGATTTCTATTTTTACATATACCGAACAGCAAAGATATCGCATGCACTTTGTATCACTTTATTACATTCCCCATAAATAATAAAGAAATTTCGATAATCTTCGTTCATGTAATTTAAACGCGCAATTGAAAACTAAGTGACAATTCATCAATGCTAAGCTGTTTCCTAATGGTCATGATTAAATTAGAATTATTTTAAGAAATTATGTGAGCTACATACACTTACACTATAATCATTCTAATTGACTTTTTAGGTGAATGATCTGTACTCCTTCTCACATCCGCAATAATTTCAGCAGTTCTTTTCATGAGGCTGCCACTACAGGATTTGCGATTTACTGCACCAGCTTCACGAAATCTAGCAACGCAGCAAACAATTTGTTGATATAAATCAAGATATGATACTGCAAAATATTGAAACTCAAGACGAAATTCATCCATATTCATTTGCACAGAATAAGGTCATTCCTCATGCAATTGCTTTTGCCATTACGAAAATAACTTTCAATGAAAAAAGTTTAGTGACTTCTAGTTTGGGTCGCTACGAAGTTATAGGGCACCTGTAGGTTTGAATATCATTCTAAATCATGCCCACAATCGGACCTCAAACCAAGAAAGAAACCATTTCCAAAAATCTCCATTCATAAAGGCGCAGTCGAAATCGCGGAGATGATTCACCCTATATAATTTTAGTCGACGTAATTTTCAATAATTTTTAATTTCCACATAATGTGGTACTATTAGGTTGCATTGTTGTAATCTTCTATAACGTGTTAATACGCCAAAATTAAATGTACATTTTTATTACTTTCCATCAGAGAACAATAAGACTCTGCATGGCTGAAAAGTTTAAAGTTGTCCTAACATTTTATGAGTAGAAATACTTTTTACATTTTGCTGTAATGTGTTAATAACGTTTTGCTCGATATTTAAATCATTTTCCTTATAATTTACATTTCTAACACTAAATATAAAGATCAAGTTCCTTAAACGAACCATTTTATCTGGATCAAGGTATGATTGAAGAAAAATTTTCCCCTTCAAAGTTTAATCTAAGATATTTCAGCTTGAATAAATATCAAAAGGTTTTCATCAAGTTATATTTATCAACGTTCTACGTTAAAATGTCAAGGCGTACATGCTGCACACCAAGAATTCCCCTAACACATGTTTTCAATATAGCTCTTGCTTAAATGTTAATTGGACAATATTTGCACATTTGTTCCCTGTCCTCGAACCAAACAGCATCACTTTATAAGTGTTCTCAGAAATTCCAATCGTAAGCGACTACATATACTATTGAATCATATTAATGTATGGTGTTATATATTTGCCAACTAGCTGATAGACACATACAGTTTTTCCCTTCATGGAGGTTATATGATGTCTAAAAAGCAAATATTTGTCGTCAAGACAGCTGGTAACACTCCGGCAGAGTTTATACAAGCTTATCCACATCTACTTCCAAATGTTGAAACTGCTATGCTGGTGAAAATATGAATTTTAACTAAACTTACAGAGTCTACTAAATTGTCTGAGTTTGTAAAAGTTTATTTTAAACATTTTTCAATCATCAAAAACTCGTATATCAATACGAGCGCTAAAAATAACTTCGTTTGTCATTTGACCATTAATTAATGTAAAGATTTAAGTCTTAGGAGAATTTATTTGTAGCAGTTTAGTGTAGGTGAATACCATACCTAGGGCTAAATACCAACAAATACTACCTATTCTTCCCTAATAATGGATCTGCGATGATACCCTTGCCTTTAAATCTTTGAATCATTCAATGAGAAGTGGAAGAAAAAGAATTAAAATAAACCACTATCCAATCATCACTTGTGATGGAACACCGCATGGAAAAAACGTTTGTTGTTATGGAAATTATTTATAGATCTATTTCTGATCTGGAAGAAACCAATTGTTAGACGTGATTACCCGTTTTGATTGTATTCGTTCATCTCTAGCTAGTGTACTTTATACAATTAACACTAAATGTCAGTAAATGTTTGTTTGTATATTCTTAATATCCTATAAGAGGAAAATTAATTATATCAACACGTGGTACTTATCTCAAAAGGATTGATATTGTTAAAGTTCCGGGGATTCTATTTGATTCCCGATTAAGCTTTACGAAACATATTATTAATCTATACATTTCAGCATTAAAAACTTTAGGATTTGTCCTACAATCCATCAAATTCTTCAATGGTATGGCAATTCGGAAAACGTTAAATTTTAACTTTGTTTTAAGTAAATTAGACTATACATGTACGATTTGGTCACCAAATTATATTTATCCCCAACTGAGCATTGAAGAGGTCCAACGAGTTCTTAAAGTATCTATCCTTTAAAATGGATATCCTACATCCTGTTAAAGGTGTGGATTAAGGGTCGCTGTTGGGAAGACAATGGCGTTTGCTGGAACACCGTCGAGATATTTCTGGCAAGATTCGTTTGGAAAATTATTTGCGATTATATCATCTCTTCTAATTTGCTTTCCTCTATAGATTTCCTTATAGCTCGATTATCCTCTCGCTCCTCTTCTACTTTTTCATTTTTTTCAACTCTCTCGCGATCCAATACAAAAGTTATCATTAGACACCATGTGCCGCATTGTAGACTTATAATCTTATATGTTTTTTGATGTTGTCGATAAATTTATTTTAAAATTTAGTTACTTCCATTTTCTTATATGTATCCATTTCATTTAGTTAGTTTGTCTTGTAATAGGTTTTGCCGTTTTGTGCTTCTGCATCCTGCTAACATCTCTGAATAGAACCAAGTGTTTCAAAAACGGAATAGGAATTTTTTTTGTAGGTTTAGAAAAAAGTAATTCCTTATAAAACCGCCTGCTTGTTTTGAAATTACAATTTTGAATACCAGATTTGTGGTTGTTCCATAAGTGTTTGTGTATAAAGATCGGTAACCTTGTTCTAACTTTGCGTGAATTTTTGATTCGCGCGTTTTCATTATTTCTGATCGCTACACCAGACTGACCGATGAAAAACGTACAGGTAAACCACCTCAAGTGGACGAAGACGCTCTGAGAGAAGCAGTTCAAGACAATCCCCAATCAAGTGTTCGTGAATTGTCAGCAAGAGTTGGCCCATCAAAATCCATAATTGATCGACCCTTAAAGAAAATAGGTTTCGTTAAAAAAAAAAGCCTCGAATGGATCCGCATGATTCGACTGATGCACAAGCTCAAGACAGAATTGAAGAACTGCTTCAAAATCCTAGCCATGATCAACTTTTGTGAAAAATCGTAACAAGCGCTGAAAAATTATTTTTTTTTTTACATAATCCAGACAAAACGAAAACTTTAAAGGAGTTTTGCACTTTAAATCGGTTCTTGTGGGAAGAACTGTAAATGCAAGGCTGTATTGCGAGCAATTGGATAGAATTTACGAAATACTGCACATTCGTTAATCTGCACTTCAGTTGAAACAGAATGTTAATACACCAGGATATTGCTCCGACCCACACACGTTTGGCGCAGGAAGAATGTAAAAACATGGCAGGAGTTGAAGCTTTGCCTCATCTTCGTACAGTCTGGATGTTGCTCTATCTGATTATGCATTGTTTCGTTTGATGGCATATTTCTTCTGCGGTCGCAACTTTAACAATTTTGAAGATGTAGAAACACATCTTGTTGACACATGTTATACACAATAATGGATTGTATTTCCATGAATAAATGTCTTTTTGCTTTTTCTAATTTTTAGTTTTCTTAATTAATGTATTACGCGCAAAGACAAGTTAATAGCAAATTATAACACATATTATAATATTTGCCATAACTTCTCTTTACTTCATTTTATCCTTCAAGAGACCTAAGTTATTATTGAAATTAATTTATACACATTTTGCTTCAGATATCCCAAAAACTAGGAACTAGGTGTTCATAACTAGGTGGCCACTGATTTGAACCACTTCTTCCCAACTATTCATTCCAAAACTGATGACTTAGCCAATCACGAACAATTATCGTTAAACGAGAGGCAGAGCTACTTTATTGGAACTATATTTTTTTCTACCAGCTAAAGGTATACCTTGCAAATAGTTAGAAATAGACAATGCGAACAGATATGTTGATTTAAATTATTTTTCTTAATATGGGCTAATGATTCCGTTATAAGAAACAGCACACGAAATGCTTATTTCATTTCAATATGGTTTTCGAACTAGCCCATTTGTGTGAAAACTTGCCTCGTCGAAATAAAATATATTTTTAACAAAACATCTGTCTATGGACATTTTTCCCCATCCACAAGTGCTTCATATCATTATTTCCTTCCAGGAAACGATTAAATTTAAGTCCATCCGGACGAATGCTATTGATCTTCAATATTTTTTTGAAGTAAAGATATACTTCCAATTCAAGATCTTTTTCTTATCGATAATCTGGGAAAAACTTCTAGTCGAATTGATTGCTACTAGAGCCACTATGTCATCTTCATTTTACTCTTTTTTTCTAATATAAACACTACCAGTTTTCATGACTTTCATGACGATTCTTTTTACTCTGTTATCCGTGAGAAAAACATTAGCCATATCTTAGTTTGTTTCGTATTCTAGACCATAACATCGAATCATATAAATTCTTCGATCTGAGCATTTTGCAAGTTCGCTATTATTTTATTTATTTATTCTTATTTTATTCAAGTTTGTTTATCCAACAACGATACCCAGTTGCAGAATAACTTGCTTAATAAGAAGAAATACGCGTGCGATATCTTATAGCATGGAATAAATATTTAACCCTCAAGTGCTATCGTGGGGTGTTTCGGAACCCCAGAGGTCATTTTTTTTTAATTTTTTCTAAAACTATTTTTGTCACATTTCTAAGGTTCCAGGTATTCGCCTATGCAAATGAGATATGTAATATAGTGTAATTTATTATTTACCATATTCTACAGTTTTAGCAAAAAATAGCTTTTGGGGTGTCTCAACACCCCACGATAGCAATTACGTTTGTTTTTTTCAAAAATAGCGTAGTGTATTCTAACCAATGATTTAGAATTTTATAGTGATAATAGCCCTCGTCCTCTTTTGGGGAAATCACAGATGTTGTTGTGCATGTAAGTATAGGGGATTCACTTATATACGTTCCAATTCGGCGATTTTTATTATAGTACCTACATGTACAGGGGATTCACTCATTTATGTTCGACTTCGGTGATTTTTTACAAATCAAATAGTGGCATTTCCCCTGATTTCTGTACGGCGTATAAATATTCGACTCAAACAAATTTCTTACTCAGTTCCTCACAAACCAGAGCGTCGTCAACTTGTTCCTTATTTCCCTTCTATAATACGTGTATTGAATAGTAAAAACAATATGATAAAGTTTCTAACTGATGAACAATTAGCAAATCTTGCCGAAAACTTTTACGATGATGTTAGTGAAAGTGAATGCCCTGATGAACGTGATGATGATTTGAGTGATGCAGCAAGCGAACATAGTGATCACGACACATGTTCAGAATTTGAAGTCGAATCTGAAAACGAAAGTGAAGAAGACTTAGGTGATGTCAGTGCAAGAACAAGTTACTTCTATGGACGAAATCGATATAAGTGGTCCAAAAATCCTCCTGCTACTTCACGTACCAGATCTTCTAATATAGTCACTCTTCGACCGGGAGCAAAGGGTCCGGCAGTAAATACTCCTTTTCTTTACGGAAGAAATTCTAAATGAAATACTAGAGCATACAAATGCAAAAATAACGGAAACGAGTTCTTCTTATGGACCAACGGCAAGTTATGTTGAACATGTAGACATGATTGAATTGAAAGCATTTCTGGGACTTGTAATTTTGGCAGGAGTGTTTAAATCAAACCACGAAGATACTAGAAGTCTTTTTGCAACGGATGGTACGGGACGAGATATTTTTAGAGGTGTCATGTCTAAACAACGTTTTTTGTTTCTTTTGTCAGTGCTAAGATTTGACGATCAAACAACTAGAAGGAACAGGATTGACAATGGTGATAAACTTGCTGCCATTTCAAAAATTTATGAAATTTTCAACGCAAACTGTACGAATAATTACAGTTGCAGCGAATATGCTGTTGTAGATGAAATGCTTGTTGGATTTCGCGGCCGCTGCTCTTTTCGCCAATATATCAAGAGTAAACCAAAAAAATATGGCATCAAAATTATGTGCTTATGCGATTCGAAAACGCATTATCTGATCAATTCATTTATTTATACAGGAAAGACAACCGAACCCAATCCAAACAAACTTTCAGTTCCAACACGTAGTGTACTCAAATTAATTTCTCCGATCATCAATACAAATCGAAATCTAACAGGAGATAATTGGTTTTCTTCTATAGAGCTGTTGAATGAATTGAAACGGGTTGGTATAACGTATGTTGGAACACTTCGTAAGAATAAGCGCGAAATTCCGCCAGCATTTTTACAAACTAAACAGCAACCAATAAACACCTGTAAATTTGGATTTACGCACGATAATACGTTGGTTTCCTTCATACCAAAAAAGAACAACTGTGTCTTGTTGGTTTCGTCTATGCATCACAATGGAAATGTTGAAGTAAATGCAAAACCTGAAATAATAAATTTCTACAATTGTACCAAAGGGGGAGTTGATGCTTTAGACCAGAAGTGTATGACGTACTCCTGCCAAAGACGAACCAGACGATGGCCAATGGCTATATTAGGAGCAATGGTAGACATTTCACGTGTCAACAGTTACATAATTTTCTTAGCCACTTCAGACCATACAGTTAACATGACACGAAGAGAATTTTATATTCGTCTAGGAAGAGAACTCGTCAATGACCACGTAAAAAGACGATACCAAACAAAAGAATTGTCAACTAAGCTAAACTCAATTATCAAAAATTTACTAGGCTTAGAAACACCACAACAACAGCCACAAGAAGCAGAACCTTCAAGAACCTACAAAAGGTGTCACATCTGCGGGCGAAATAGAGACAAGAAAATAAAAACCACGTGTCATAGATGTCATCAGCATGTCTGCAAGGAACATTCTGAGCAACTTGTAAAATGCGCAGAATGCTTACAAAGGTAAATTGTAAGAAATTTATAAAAATCTGATTACATGAAATAACACATTACATGTTTTTTGTCAAATAAAATGTACGCCTCACAACGTCATTGTCAGAATTTTTATGTGAAATGCTAATGGCATTTTCTTTTACAGGGAGTAAGACCATAGTTTCCAGTAACAGAAAAAACCAAGACATCTTAACAATACAGAACACAATTTTGTAAAAAGAAAAAATTGTACGAAGAAATACTTTTTACATAATTTTTATGAATGTAACATTTCCTCCTAATTTTCTGTTTTGCTTTAAATAAAGTTTTGTTTTTCCTTACAACAATCGCAAGATAAAGGTCTAGTTATTACACTGTGGGTTTAAAAGTGAAAAAAAAAAGATAACTAACAAAAAAAAGCTAAATTTAAAGAGTGGGGTGTAAAACACCCCACGATAGCAGTTGTGTTACCTGAAAACACGATAGTACTTGAGGGTTAAAAAAAGACAAAACAGTAACAAAAAAATACAAACAAAATCATAATACTATAATGAAAGAAAAGTAAACAACAAGCACATAGATACAAAACCATAAATTTTTTGACATTATGTAGACTGGAGGTTTCATAATGACGTTGGCCCTAGACCTTAGTATTTTAATTGTAGCATCTTATTTAGTCCTACGGAGTGGCACATCAAGCTCAACTGCAGCAAGCAAGAAAGTAGAATTTTATTTTGTAACAATTTGAGCAAAAATGTGGTACTGCGACGCTCACGGCAACTTAAGATAAACTTTCAAAATTATGCTGATTTAATAACCCAACATATTTCTTTCAAGGTACACCAGGATTGGTGTGCCCCTAAGGCCGGAATGGCACACACCCTCCATGATTCAACGTTTAAAAATTCAATTTGAATATGCCCCTGCTTTATTCCCTGGTCAATGCTGATACCTCATACTTACAACATGCAGTAGGTAGAATTAAATATTTGGGACGCGACAAAATTGCTGATAGTTACGGTAACGATACGACGTCTGATGAAACAACCAACCATAGTCTAGGCGGTGTATATGCATTAGGGATGCACCATTTCCGCGTCCAGTCTTATTTTAGGTACCTTTGATGCTTACGTACTGTAAGAGTTTGCGCTTAAAATTGCTAGCTGTTGTCGTTTACTTTGGTTATTAGGCGCTCATATGATAGCATATAGAACCGTTCACTTTGCGTTGTAAGCGTGCATATAATCAACAAAAATGTGGCAAATATGAATATGACGTATAGAAAACAGATTGTTTGCAAGCTAATTTTGCTAATACAATCAATACTGAATTTATTGTACCATGTTGAAAACAAAAATATTTGCAACGAAGAAGCATATAACTGCACTATATCTTATTTGGAAAATTAAACATATAGTACAAAGATTGAAAGGTTATATTGAATGCTGACGATGTTCACTTTGGTCCAAAACCGCTTATAGCGCTTAAGCTCTTGTTGCCTTACCTGAATGAAATAAGCGTCTATGAGCGCAAGTTATGACGTAATATAGAAGTCATAACTGCATTCATTAGTGCTCGCATTCTCAAAACAAACGGCCAAAGTCACGCTTACCAGCGCTTAAAGAATGTAAGCACCCAAACTGAATGCACCCAGGAAGTGTTGTCCGTTAGCACAAATTTCTCCCGCGTTTTTAAATAGTGACAAGTAACTGTTTTTATAATAGCCTTAAAAATGAGCAGTAATCCTCGGGAAGAAAACATTAGAATAAGTGTTACGTAGGCCATTATTTCAACTAAAATTAGAACAAAGAACGAAAAGATGAGCCAATAATAGAACGTTCACGCGATGTTTTTCAATGGACATTTATAAAATAAATATATGGATGTGAAGTTTCACCCAGAACTCTTGCGCATGTTGATGTACTTCCCAATCAAATACGAAATGAAGAAAGTATTCAACTTCAAAAACACACAACATTTTGAAGAAGCTGTTTCAAGTATGAGAAATGAAACGGAAATTATTCAAGGAAGTGTGGAAACAAGGTTTTACATCGAGGCAGAAGGAAAGGAACGAAGAGAACATACAAAAGAGCGTGTACGCTAAGGAAGTTTTTGACGTAATTATGACACCGATGGGGGATAGATTTTCGTATCATGGCCATATTCAAGCTGTATAATTGTTTAACAATGAAGCATTTCATAAATTCGCAACTCTTTCCCGCATTGATGCGAGTCTCGGTTAAAAACCGAATTACAAGTTATTTATTCGTGACCGGATTTCGCAAACATTTTTGTGGCAATGAATTTAGTTTCATTTATAATGAATAATAACCTGGGCGAAACGTTGCATGCAATGCTTTAGCAATGATTGTTAATAAATATTTTGTGCAAGACTATTTTGTCGACAAAATGGTAGAGCAACGTTATTTCTTATGAAAGACAGTAAAATAAACTTTAATTAAAAAATAAACATTAGTCGTGTACGAGTGTGTGTGCAGTGTTTTATAAAGAGATAATAGCACGCAAAGTTAAAAGGTAAGATTTATAGATTTTTTTATAGACAGATAGTTTTTTACAATTGCAACCCCGTCGTTAAAAAGTCACGCACCGCCACTGAGATCCATACTAATGATCTTAAATATTTCAAAAACCTCTTTGCATTCGTTCAACAGAGAGTTATGGAATATGCTTCCATGGAAACCATACCATGGAAGCATATTCCAGTTTATTACGTACAAACATGCATAATCGCATAAGAAAACCTAAAGATCTGAGTGCTGATAAACAAATCGCTGTTACATGCTGAAAAAAAAATAAGCTGTGAATGAAATAATACACCCAAATCAAGCACTTCATATTTTTCGATAACAGACTCCAAGCTAGAGCGCAACATTCTCGCTTGCCTTCCAATGGTGTTTAACCGCGAGAGGTTGGCAGGATACAGAGATGCTTCGTTAGATGTCGGCACTTCCCGACCTTCTATGCTGTGTGCTATGTATAATACATATCGCAGTGCGAAGTCGATAAGTGTCGGAATTGAACGGAAAACATTAAAAAGGTTTAAAATGCAGGGAAATGCATCAACCTGTCTATTTGGTAACAGGGTAAACACCTATTTATGGCAATTTCCAGATTTAATATACGATGGTAATGAAATCGGGTGTTTAGTTTACGATAAAAGTTTATGTTGGAAATATGTAGGAACCATAGCGCAACACACAAATTAAAAAAAAACCGGAAGGAGACCGTATAATGTTGATGATGTTAAGTGCGTGCAATATACAGTTTGCAAAAATCGGACAAACAATATTTCGTCAGTTTTGGAAGAAATACAATCCAACGTGAGAACTACCAAGTCTGCAGACGCTACGTAGGTATTTGCCATCAGTGCGCGAAAAGATTGAGAATTATGTGAAAACCGCAGTAAAAAATGAACGGTTGTGGCTAACTATAGATGAAACTACAGACATTAAACAAAATTCGATAGTAACGATTGTAGCACAAACAATGACCTTCAAAGGACCGTCACACCCTGTTGCTGGCCTGTAAAAGACAGCAAAGACGTACTGCCGAAGCTGTTCATAATGTTATTAGTTAGAGCTCTAGACAATTATGAAATTTCACCAAAGCAAGTGTTAATGATGGTTACCGATGCTGTCGCGGTTATGCTTCCCATAGGTCAATTATTCAAAGCTGTTCAACCGAGTATGTTGCACATAACATGTCTGCTTCATGCTTTACACGTTGTAGTAGACACCATACGAAAACGTTATCCCGATGTGGATCAACTAATAGCACAGACGAAAGTGGTTTTTCTTAAATCACCGAAACGTATTCGGCTATTTCGTTCACAGAATCTTGACATATCGGAACCGCCGCAGCTAATTCTTACATGATGGGGTACATGGTTAGAAGCAGCATTCTATTATTTTACACATTCTGAAAAGATCAAATTAGTAATTTTACAACTGGACGCTAAAGAAGCAGCTGCAATAAAACTAAGTCAAATGCAATTTCAAAATCCTCAAGTTGCAGCAGATTTAAAAACTATTAACGACAATTACGTTGCGGTAGCCGACGCAATAAAAAAATTGCAAAACACTTCGTTGTCCTTACGGGATTCGTGTGAAATTGTTGACCACCTTCAAACAGTTCTACATATTTTAGATGACGAAGAAAGTGTTGCAGTCAGAGAAAAATTTAATACTATATTACGTGAAAATGTCGATTTTTCTAGATTTTTTAACAATAGTATTGCGGACTTGTTGCGCTCTACAGAATAATTGAAAAGTATTAGAGATATACATCCAGTGTAAGATACAACTGAACACTTTGCAACATTAAAAAAAAATGCTATTCTGTGTACACCATTCATTAATAACTGTAAGATTGACCTGTAGTTTTAGACATTTCATTTCTGAATTGATTATATTATAGTTAGTATAGTTCTAGATTGGATATGCTATTAAACCACAGTTTAACTTCGAGAATAGATCTTTCAAAACTATGTTGAATTATAAATGACCAAGGTTTGATTCCTAGAATCCTAAAATCCTAAAATACGTAACCAGATCTATTCTTAAGTTAAAGGCAGAAACTAAACAATAATAACTACAACTAAAACATTTCATTTATTTAATTAGAACAGGCTGCATGATATTGTTTTATTCTGATATTTCCGCAGAGCTTACCTGAAAATAAAAATAAAGACATGAGAATTTATAAGTAATTAATTACGAATTTGTCTATTGCGGAAAAAATATTTATCAGACATTTTCCCACAAATCCTGTAGCAAATCACAGTTTTGAAAATGTTATGATTAACAAACGTTGTCATAAAGAATGCCTTTTTTTCTTCTAATCCGACAAATAAAAAGTTCTTCAGTGTTCTTCAGTGGACACACTGTTATACAGTGTCTGTCTTTCGTACGCTTACACACTTATCTTAAATCATTTAAGCGTACGTATAAGTAACCTATCCGATATAATTTCTGTCAATTATATTGAGTGACAATTTACTATCTCAAATAGCAATTTGAAATTAGAAGTGCTTAGTGGTACGCTTTACTGCTATCACTATAAAAGCAATACTTGGATCTCAACGGAGGATAGGCTACAGTGATATGCATGCATCACATTTAAGAAGCAACCGAAAGTTTAGTAAGTATAAAAAGAGGGATATAACATTTAGAACGCTAAGCAACAAGTTAGCATTTAACATCCTACAGCTGATATTAAAATACCCATCTCGCATTCATCACCAATATATTTACCTAGATTCCTGAAGCTGCTAAATCCAAGCGTTTTAATATTTTATTATTTCACAGTTTGGTGAGTCCCTTAAGTGCGTTTACCGCAACTAAGACTACCAGATTTCGAATTTGTTATTGACCCCGGGTCTCCTCCTTAGGAAAATTAGTATCCTCAAGTATTACTAACTGGATATCTCAGTAAGAGCCCTGCTTTGTCTAAAGTGCACTTGACTCTCGCGTCTCTTCACTTTGAACCTGTTGCCGTCCTTTCCAGCGATATAGATTAAAATTATATCAAAAATATCCGCAATTTATATAAAATGCTTATGTTTCGTTAAAACACTAAAAGATTGATTTTATAGAGGAAACTCTTTCCTACTATGATATACATATTTTTGATTTCGAATAACTCAAAAGCAAGCGTTGAAAAAACCAATTAACAAATGAATTACAATTAAAATCGATATGAGCAACATAGTAGTAAAACAGATTTTCAAACCAAGAGGAATGACATTAACTCCCATACTCTTGAGTATGTTTTTCGAACGTACAGGGCTGTTCAGCATTAAACACCTTAGACACCAAACTTTACAAAATTCAAACACCAGAAACGTCATTTTTTTTAAATAGCACCATACATTTTTTCTGTATCCACGTTATATCTCCAACGTTTTTGTATAACGATGTATACGGCTAACACTGAAAACGAAAGAAATATTTACATTTCAGGGTGAATCCTGCATATCGATATGGCATTGATTGGTTACTATGACAACAGTAAGCAAAATAGACTAATTCTAACGTTTTAAAACTATTGCTTCAAAAGTTTGAGCCCAACTAGCTATATGCAGTCAAACACGGGTCCTGCTCTTGGGAATTGCACCCAAACCTCTCTTTTGCGCATTCGCTTATAAAGGTATTCTGTACATTACTCTTACTGCGCTAAGTATTGCATTCCAGAATGCCTGCCTTATCTTTAGCTTCATAGATAAATAATATCGTATCAACTCTTTTTTAAGCATTTCATTTCGTAAGTAGCTACTTATAACTACAGCAATATCAGTATGTTTTGTTTACTGGTGTCATGGTAACCAAACAATGCTTAGATGCGCTACTCAGGACTCATGTTTAACTACAAATAACCTTTTTATTTTCAGTGCTAGACATATTCATCGTTGTTATTAATGATTTAAGTACGGTGAATACAGAAAAAATATAGATAAAGTGCGTAGTAGTAGTAGTGATAATATTTGTATATGCATTCTTATCCAGGCAATTCAAGATGTGGGCTATACCACTACATGTAGATTTATCCCTGAGCCTTGAAGGGTAGGTTAATTTTTTATAATAGTAATACGACAGTCCAGCAGGCAATCGACAACTGCATACTCTAAAACTTTGGATATGGCTGGTAAAACTTATACAGGCCTGTAATTCTTTCCTATGAATAGGAACTACTCTAGATTTTGTTAGTGCATAAAAGAATTCACCCTCTAGTACACACCCTTTTATTAGGTGTGTTATCGGGGCGTGAATAGCGTCAGAAACGTTTTTAATCATTTTGGTTGTTAAACCGCAATAATCCAAAGCACTCTTTGTTTTAATTTTGGATCACTTCATTTACTATTACTGGTGCGAACAAACATGATGCATTACTTTCTATGCGAATCTTTGATATATATTCCTTGTATGTTTTTGTATTGGCGTCTATTTGTAATCTTGTAAAAATTTACGTTAGAATGATGAAGAGACTCCATGATATTTGTTATGTTATCAGAAAATTTTATCTTCCAACTATTCACATAATAAGCACAAGTATATAATTCCGGAAGGATTGTTTTTAATTTTGCCACAATTACAGTTATATGTTTCAAACAAAAACTCTATGCGTCTATAAACATTTTAGAAAAATTTAAAATAACCTGAACAAATTTAAGGAAACCAGAAGATTTTTGCAACATTAAAAATATTAGCAAGAATAATATATTTATTATCCAACAATAGCCGCACTGCTAATTACAGGGTAGCATACGTACATACATGCGTAGACAACATTGTGAAAGGCTGTACAAGAACAAATTACATTACTAAAAGTATATAAAAAAATAAATGTATTCAATTATATAATAACTTGAGCAAATGCTTTTTTAGGTTCCTGTATCTCAGCAAGAATTTTATCCAGAAACTAGCATTGCGTAAAAATCAATTAGTTGTGTCATTCATTAAAAATAATTAGTAATTTAAGAAACATTAGTTGTAACGATGAAGTTATTCTGTCTAACAAGCGTGCCCTTATTCTCATTTTTCTCTACTCTAAAGTAGACCCTAAAAGAAGGGTTTATGTTACATTGCTGGTAATTGTAACATAAATCTTTCTAAGAATTTCTAGGAAATGTTCCAATTAATAGAAAGTATATGCTATAAAACACCATATTTTCTGCTGCTAATTCGCAAAATGCTGTAGATAATATATGCAAGCTACATCTATCGCCATTAACCAAATACGGCACAGAGAGGAGAGGAAAAAACGGGGGAGGTGGAAAGCGAATGCAAGTAAGTAGATACATGTGTAAACTCACAAACTGGATCAAGAACCTGCTTATTCGCGTTCCTCATCATGTGCTTTAATGTCATTGATTGTGATAGGTACTGTAATGTTTATTTGCGATAGAAGAGCTGAGAGATGAATCGATATTCTTTTTAAGATTTTTGAAAGAAACTCCACACTGTGGTGCACACGGCGGTGTGCCAGGAACAGAGAATTGTGCCTCGAAAGTAGGTTATAATATTCAATCCCTCTATCAGGGTACATATGGTTCATTCAAGGTACTTTAGAATTCTTTTTGTACACACTCGATCATAAGAATTTGATATAAATAGCGGGGATATCAAATAATGGAAGCATATTCAAGCTTAGAACGAACATAGGCATAAGATAAACGCTTCATTATATTTAAATCTGTACACTGCTTACACGGGCGCATGCCAAAACCCTACAATTATGGAAGCAGAGAAACACATTGATGAAATATATTCAGTAAATAACAGTATATTATCGAACAAGAGTCCAAGATCAAATTTCGATGTTGCGTGATATAATGATATCATTAGACATATAGTTGTAGTGTGTATAACAATGTATTTTTTTAATAGTGTAAGTGTATAATAGTGTAAGCATTAATTAGTAGAATTGTCTTGTAAATATTTACAATTGTTAAAGCCATTAATTATATTAAATATGTTTACGTTACCCGAATGGTAAGAGGTGACAAATAAATAGAGATAACAAGTCATTTATGTACAAATTGAAGCGAAGGGGTCCGAAATTTGAACCGTGAGGAACGCCCAACGTTGGTGAAAAATCTTCCAGTAATATAAGACTTAATACCTAAACCAACTTTATCCATTTTTTGTGGTAACAAGATGTGGTCAATGTAATCAAATGCATTAGAAAAGTCTACGTAGATAACATCCAGCTGCTTTCGGTTATCAAATGCTTGGCTAAGAAATTGGTTAATGCATGCTAGGTTAGTGATTGTCGACCTACCTATAAGAAAACCATACTGATGCTCAGATATGGGAAAAATGATGCTGATATATCTTTGTAAAGAAAATATTCGAACATTTTTGCGAAATAATAATAATAATAATATCATAAACACAGAAAGCGAAATGTTAAAAATTACTATCAAAATAACAAGTTTCTAACTGTTATTTGTTACTAGCGCAAAATAACCGCCAAGCGCAGCTTTAAGGGCAAAGCTTGCGCAAGCCATGTGATTTCAAGTTAATATCGTAATACCCTAAAGTGTACTACCTTTAATTTCTTCAAGAACATCGCATTATTACCTACTATTAAATAGTTTAACCTTAACGTTAGAGTAGACTGAATTTATGAAGCGAAGAATACTTGAAAGACGCCACACGGTTTCCTTGACTATATTTTCATTTATTTCTGAAAAGTATTCATTTCTCTATCACACTTCTTATCAAATAAACTTTTTGGGAACACATTGGAAAGGATATGAAAAAAGTTTACGGTGTATGCCGTTAAGCGGCTTATATTAAGCAGAAGTGCAAGAAATTTGCCAATTATTTCTGAACGTAACACCAACCTCAATGGACAATTGTTACAGTATAAAACATATTACTAGCATATTTTTGTAATGCTAAGGTTGAAGAAAATGTATAGTTTTAGTAAATTAATTATTTTAATGAAATCGGGGGAAGAAAAAAGTTCGAAAGAAAAACGGGGAGCAGCATGAAAAAGCAACATCCTAACATCTCCACGTTCCGAGTTTGAATCGTGTCCCGACGGATTTGTCAGCCCGTTCCACCCATAAAACACCGTCCTATTTCACTTGCACATCGATTGCCTCTCTCTTCCACCAAACTCGCATATTCCTCGCACAGGTCAGGATTTAGGATCTAGATCGGAAATGTTTTCGCTGAATTTCCTATTCAAAAATCTCTTTACGTACAATAGAAAATTCATCATTATTTCCAAATAAACGTATACATTTATAAATTCCAAACTATCAATATTTAAAGGATTTTTCAATTAAATATATCAGAAAATATAGGATTCTGGTTGTATTACCTTTATTATCAACTAATATTTTTATATATCCATCAAATGCTTTCCATATACTGATTTCCCGCAATCGTACTTTTTTACTCGTAAGAGATTGTCTGAGACGTGTAATCTACTAGAATTTTATTGAAAAAGGTCTTCATGTGAATTATCAAGGATTATTGGATCAAATTGGTAGCAATACAGGAAATTCTTTTGAAAACATTTATTAGTTTTGGGATTACCTGCTGTAGTCCGATAGTTAACATATCATCACTTATTCCTCTGCAACAGTGTTACATCGTTAGTTTTTGACTTGAGTTTAACGTGAAAAAAATCACAAACGCTCGATAAAGATTATATGACGTTTGCGCAAAAATTATTTTAAATAATCCATAGTGACTCCATGTGAATTATTCACAATGAAGGTGGGAACAAAAAAAAATGTCTTGACTCACAATATTCTGTTTAATATTTATGTAAATCAGTCGACCGGTTTTGTACAGGATGCCGAATTTCCTATCTAATTTTACGAAATAATGTATTGGAGCTCCAACATATTCGCATGTCTTTGTGATGGTGCATGATATTCTGTTTTTATATTTGTCTTTTTACTATTCCAAACCATGTAACCATTAGTATTACTTCGTTTATGTACTCTGTATTTATTTAAGTACTACACCAAGAAAAATAATTGCGTAAAATTCAACGCAAAAAAATTTGTTACCGTTTTTGTGTTGACTTAACTCAAAATTCGATTAAATTAACCCATGATTGTATTTGATTCAATATTACCTTTTTTGTTGAACCAACACTATTTTATTTTGATCGAACACTAATTTATGGTTAATATTATATTATTTCCACCAAATGTAATGCAGTGCAGCAGTTTGACTATCCGTAGCTACATAACACGAAATATGTTATAGTTTATGTCTACAGAGGTAAGCGAAAAGCAGTCTTTTGCGTGCACATCGGCCCTGTTAGTTTCCAAATTTAATATGTACATTTTTAAGGCATATTACACATTAGTTATTTGAACATTAGAGTGGCTCTGAATGTAGTGTTGCTCCGGCATAAAATAATGTTGACGCAACACTAAATGTGAACTGAAATTATTACATACAGCCTTGGTAAATAAAATGAAACACCTTCAACTTTACAAAACTTAAAATTTTTTTGAAATATATTTGCAGTGGTGACGACCTTATAAAATTCTACATGTAAATTAATATAATGTATGACCTCTTCTGGCTTTAATTATTGCTTGTATACGTTTAGACATTGTACCTGCAATGTTTAAACGTATACGAGCAATAATTACACTTATTTTGTTTTGATTTGTGTGATTTTTAAAAGTCTTTTTGAGACCATTTGGTTGAGTTTTCCGAAACTGCCACAAGTACTCGATTGAATTTAGCCTTGGAAATTCAGATATCTCGTTGGAAAAAAATGTTTTGTAAAGGCTTCTCTGAAGAAAGTTTTCTCTACATTGACGAGTTAGGAGGAACGGCCCAAACTGCAGGAGTGCGAAAATAATGTAAAAAAGCTCATATGTTCATATCCTATTTTTATTTGTTTTCAAGGAAACAGAAAATAAGGTAGGTACATTCTACATTAAAAGTGTTTTTTTATCTATAAATCAATGGTTTTGAGGCTTAAATTATACATAACAATAGTTTTAATGTTCTGATACTTATCAATGTCAGTATGTTTTGACAATAATTTGCATAAAATGTTTAGACATCAATGGCGGTATTCTTGAACATCTAGTAAAAGAACGCTATGATTAAAAATTGTACTAAATTTTGTTTATTTGTAATTAAGCTACAAAACAAATGAAAACCGGATAAGAACAACGAGTTTTTTTCCATTATTTTCATGCATACAATACACTCCTAGAGTTTTGTCAGCTCCTCCCTACTAAACCTGTAGAACATTATCAGTGTCCTGCATGCTCCCTTTAGCTCACTGTAAGTACCGTTCAGTATAGTGCTGTAAGGAACGATACGGTACAGCTGACAGAACTTATTTTAATTATACTTTTAATGCAAATCAGACGGGATTCACAACTATAGTTTCTAATGATTAGGAAGACATTAAAATAACTAGATCCAGTACTTATGTTACTACTTTATTATCCTAGTACCATTTGGGTCGGCTGCTGTTCCTGGACCATACTTATACTGCTAGTCAATTTATCAATTCACATCAGAAAATGCCTAGAAACAAAACAGAAATAATGCTAAAATAGCTTCATCGGAATCAGTTATGGCAAAAGCAATGTAAGGAGAGAAAAAGCGCACTACCCACTACGGTGATAACGCCGGGTATGCAGAAATATGTCCGTAGTAATGTGTTTTTCCTCTCATTGCATTACTTTTGTCGTAAATGATTCCATCAATACCATGAGGAAGCTTCGTTCATGGAAAATGTGACATATAATAGAAACGGAAATCGTGCCCAGTTTTGAAAAATCACACGAAATCTTTCACGATGACAATA
>LR737384.1:14687536-14725298 GCA_902655005.2 Marronus borbonicus | reverse complement strand
TATAAACAATAACATTCATACCAGGATCCCTTTAACTCAGGAAGTCTCCATATTTACAACTGATGCTCATTTATTTTACAGTAAAAATATCCTGATAGATGACGTTCAAATACCGAAAATTATTTTTAACTGTATAAACATGCTTTGAACGCTCTAAACCTAACGAGAAAGGCTCGTCGATTTTTTTTTTCGGAGTAGTCCATAGAAAGCCAAAATTTAAAAAAGAATTCCTTTTACTATGTGATATAAGACATTCAGTACAGTGTATACAATAACATGTACGCTATGAAATCCACGCTTTGTGACCCCTTAATGATAAGATCAATCACAAACTCCCCCTCTTTACCACCCGCGAATGTATTCTTTAATTCTATGGTTGAGTAAATTTTGTTCATCATGTTTGTAGTAAGTGCATATCTATTTTGTATTTGCTTTGTACTTTATATTTAACTGTCATGTATTTATCTGTTTATCTATGTTTCCTGTAATTAGGTAAATATGCTAGGTGAGGCGAGCAAGAGAGAAGATATCGGTACCCATACCCGCTACGTATGTACCCATATCTTCTCTCTTGGTCGCCTCACCTCGTGTCGTTCAGAAATTAATCCTGAGCCTGTACCTATTAATTATTGAAATAAATACATATTATTATTATTATTGATACAAAATTGTATATACGCGTATCTCAATATACAGGGTTTGTTATTTAAAATTCAAAGCAATCCTATTAAACTACAGTCCATAGCTTAATTTCCATTATATAATTAAGTGTTGTTCACTTATTGTACCTCCACTGTAGTTTATCTAGTTACACTACTATTAAACCATATGGTGTTAGTTTAATTGGAATAGTTAACTCTCTTACGCAAATTTAATTATAGATTTCTCTGGTAGATATAATCTTACTTATTAAAAAAAAAGAAAGTTTATGCTTTTGATTTATAATATTTATTCTGTATTTACTTTTAATTAACTTACCTTTGTAACACTAAAAATGAGAAAACAGAACATTGGTCGAAAATGAAATGTATTAATTGAGAAAACCATACAATTCTAATTGTCAAACAAGATAAATTTACAATTTTCTTTTGCAAGTGAATACGAATAACCATTGAAATCATACGCTTTGAATTTTAATATTTTTCAGGAGTATACCTGAAAAAGAAGCAACTTTTCCTTACCAAGATATTCTTACTTAGAGTACGATGCGTAATCTTACATTAATGTGCATCTAAATGATCTGCCACTATTTCACTTGCATTACGAAAATAAAATGGCGTTCACATCGAACAGTACGAAATTATTGCAAGAATTGCAGTGTAGTGCGAAAGTTTTCACGATGTAAATTGATACGACCACATATTTACCATTATTTTACCATATTACCATTGACATAATGGTGTAGTGCAGAATTAAGAATCAGTGTAGATTACCTCATAAACTGCAAATAAACATACCATATAACGTTTCTGTGTAATTTCATTAGAAAAGAAATCATTAATATCAACAGGTAAATTACGTAATGACAAAGTAAATCATCGGTGTCAGTTGTCAAGGTGCCTAAGGCTGCGTTCACATAGAGTAGTGCGGAATTAGCGTAACAATTAGTACAAAATTAAAGCACTGCTTTGAAAATTGACGATGATTTGCTTGTAACGTAAATTTATTTGCCGATAATAATTTCCTTTGTAATGTCCCAAAGTCCACAATAACGTTATGTGGTCATATGGTGGATGCAGTCTGAAAGATTCACATGTATATGGTTTCTCGCTACATCAATTCTTAATTCTGCACTACACCACTATGTACAACATCGTACTAATTTGCATTGCGCAAGCTTTCGCACTACAACTTAATTCTTGAACTAATTTCGCACTACCCCAAACGAATGCTGCTTTATTAATTGTACATATAATATTTCAATGTTAACTTGTTTTTAATACTTGAACGATACTTTTCAAATTTTCCACTACACTCCTGAATCCAATCCTGCTTTGCCATTACACTACGAACGACTTTCCTTATCTACATCGTTAGTTTACCGATAAAACTATCTTCGTCGTTCCGAAAATTTATTTATTTCTCTCTAACTCACCAGAATTCACCTGCCTCTTTCTCGCTTCCGCTGTGCATCGACTGGTCCTTGTTACACTTATAAAATTTCCGTAAGCAGCTATCCCCTTTCCGCGTACGGGAAAACTGCGATCTACCATCCTTTTCCCACGCAATAGCACTGTGGCTTCAAACTCTGTACTTACTCTTCTTTCATTTCAACCCTTCTGTATTCTCGTCGTCCTTTATCACGCAGAATTTTCTATTTTACCGTCTCACTCACACTCGTTGATTAAAGGAGATGTTTCCAAACGTGGAAACCGGGGATGTTTCCATATATGTGCTGCGTAGGCGACCGGACAACGTTAATATTGACATCTCTCGCTTTTTTATGCGAATTTTTGTAAAGGTAAAAGTGATGTTTGATTTTGTCTTTTATTGTTTCGCTGTTATGCATTAATTTACGCGATTTTTTTTTGCTTTTTTTTTAAACTGTACTCTCCCGCCTCGATACAGGCTACGTACACTTCTCTCGGATTTTTTTATTTCTTGTTATAAACGATTCGTCGGTTGAATTTTGATTTACGTCGCGTACTTTTCGACATGCCGTTTGTCGCGCTCCAGTCCCTATGTTGTTAATGATTTGAGCTAAGTGCTTAGAAATACCATAGATGTAAATCACCGGTCGGTCAGTTTATTATTTCGACTGCTTTTTTATTTTCTTGTTTCTGTTATTTCTTTTTTTTTTGCTTTTACCGGACATTTACTCTGGTAGCGACGTTTGGGGAGGGTGCATTAGCAGTAACAAACCACATGCACTGTCGACGTATAATTTGAAAAAATTAATCTAATTTATTTCATCACGTTTTCATCATGTTTTGCCAGTGGGAAACTAATAATAATTAGTATTTATTAATATCCAAATTAAACAAAAAGTTAGCCACATTCATCATCTGTGCAAATAAAATTGATCTATCACTTAAGTCAGTATGGTAAACAACACTAAGCTATCGGCACGCTCCGCACCACACAGACTTAATTAATTAGTCCGGAACAGGTGTTTTGAAGATGCGTCGATCCCCATTATGTACCGTATGAACGAGTGATCGATGATGAAAAAGGAAATTCTCTACTCCCGATAAATAAAAACCCGTGGTAAGTTTTTAGAGGTCAAGATATGAACGTATGTTTGAGTTCACGAAATACACTCAAAAACCTTCTTGGTAATCCGACAGATAAACCGTCAAAAAAAGTCGAGAATTTATAAAATTGCATATTGGTCACACGAAAAGAGCTATAGACACCAGTTTTAATGAGCGCATTAGGTGCTATCGATACGGAAGGGTGGAATCGTCAAGGTAGCACAAACGAAACCGAGCAAATTAAGGAACCTGAAATTGATTAAGAACGTAACTTCGCCACATGAATTAGACGCTTACAAAACTATTTACATGAAAAGGAACAGAAATTTGGTAAATGCAGAAAATGGATCTCTATTCTATTCAAGTCTTTTTGATTTATTAGGGTAAGGCGAACACAAGTTTCATAGTATAATGATAAGCGACCCTTTCGTCTATTTTATAAAAGTAAATACTTGTACTACGGTTGATAATGAGAGTCCGCGCATTCTCGAAACAGCTGTACTGAACTAATTAATTAAACTTGTGTAGCGCGAAATGTGCCGATACACAAGTGATATTTAGCATCTGAGTGTATCATTGATTCTAATTTTTCAAAGCTTTTTTCATATTTGTTTCAACGAAATAGTCTCTGCATAATATGCGTTAAACATGTAAACAATAGATGTGTAAACCATAATTTACACATCTGTTACAATCCGTAGACCGACATGTAAAACTGATACTTAATACGAGAACTACTTCTTTGGCATATTTCCATCGTTGTTTACCATATATCATAAGGATTTGTGAACGTAGGGCGTTAAGACGGGTGGAAAACAAAATAGCAGCACAGTTGTAAAATAATTTTAATATTTGTAATTAAAGAAATCGCCAGGAATGTAACATAAATGTTTAGAATTTAAGCGTGATGTATTAATAACGGTTCGTCGAACGACAGTCCCTACTAGATTCAAACGTACCGTGGTTTACTTACCAAACAAAATTTTGGGTGCGGACTATAAATTGCCATCATTATGATTTTGATATTCTTGATTTCTCTAGAGAAATCGATCAATTATGCCCATTATTTTGATATAAGCGTTCAACACTGTTCCTGAAAAACAAACTCTTGTGAGTTTTCATCGAAGATAAAATCTGCCATTAAGGGAGTAAACAGTACTGCGGTGAATTTTATTACGTTGTATAGGATTTATTTGAAACACATTGTAACAAATTTTACAACTATAATACCTGAAGTAACTCTTAATCCTAATTCGGTATTTATTTTAGTCGATTGAACAACATCAAAAAGGGGAAATTTCAAATTTTGCAGAAATTAACGAAAAATGTTTTTTCCTATCTTTTAAATTATTCAGCTAAGTAAGACTGAGTATATTGATATTCTTCAACTAAAGTTACATTTTAATGCGTGTAGTAAATATTCAAAACATCTCTTTCGTACTTCCAAACAGTTATCACTAGAGCTGGTGATTTTTATTGCCACGCAGCAGCGCAGACTGTACAAGGTCGCCCGCATTATGTATGCCGTTATGCCGTGCACATTGCATACTTTCTGCGTCCAGGCATATATTGTAATTTTTTTAAGTAGCGACATGTGGAGTTTTCTTTCCTATATCTCCCACAAAAACCGCGTTCAATATACACCAGTAGTTCCTTAGTTGTTTAGGTTTGTACATTTACCACCTTTCTGCCTCATCAGATCTTACAATGTTTTCTGCGTCCGGCATATATTCATAAAATATTTTATACGATACCGCCCTTTCGACGTCCGAAAATATACACTTGCACATTTTACTAACAATTTTGCGCAATTACTGCCGGGACGTTTAGTATTTACACTTCACATTTATACTCATTCATGACAATAGCCAATTGGACGTATCCTAGGAAGTAACTGACCATCTTTCTGAAGTTTTGGTGAACGATATTATGGACAAAGTTTTATTTTTTAAACATATTTTCGGTTTGATTGTTCCCTTAAACTGGAAGCGGGGCTTAACTTTTTAGTTCGGATCAAACGTTAGGTGTCTTATGGATTCTTTACATAGCGCACATAAATGCAAATTAAACAAAATTCAAGCGAGTTTTGTATAAATCAGATTGCCACGAATACTTTTTACTTGTTGATCAATAGCACGTGCCAATTTTATTCCTTATCCAGACTGCATATAGTGAACTCTATAGGTACATCTTACGTTACTAAAATTGATACCTTCAGAAATATGAAAATAGGTGTCGGGGAACCTTTCGTTGCCGAGAAAAGCATTGAAAAGTGACTGGACGCAGAAAGATATGTAATTTGGAAATGTATTGGTGCAGAAAAGGCGGTAAGATTTATATATATATACTTGTAAACAGTACGTTAATGAGCCCGATGTATTGTCGGGTCGCGGATGATGCCGTCCTTAATAGATGAGATAGAGGAGTATATCTCAGCTCATTTTCTATTTCTATTAGATATAACCCAGCGCAACAAGAGAGGGGGAAGAAATTTCTATAAACTAAAAAGTTAGGTATGAACATGTCCTTATAGATCCCAGATATACCCACGGTATCAACTGGAATCCGATTGTATATTTGTATAAACCTTGGATATGTTATGGAGCTCGGCAACGTTGCCACACCTCCAGTTTGTATTTCTTTTTTAGTTTTCAGCTACGATCTATCTTGCGCAGCGTTCGCAAGTGGAATGCGCTGCGTGCCTGAATTGCACTCTAAATACGATTTACTAGCAATGCATTTATTAAATATTTCAATACTTCAATAATAATGGTGTTACGTACGGTAGTTTGTAAATAGTGTTGGATTTCATTTATCTAGTTCGCTATTTTTAAAAGTTTGACAAAGTTTTTTTTTTTTAATGTTGACACGTTAAGTGTGGAATAAATCCATCTTTATATTGAATATATTGAATACATTGCCTGAGTTGTTTGTCTTTGAGCCCCGACAACGTTTTTAAAGGCAGAAAAACGTTACAATAGCCAATGTAAAATTTTACGAAAATAGTAATATAAAATCTCAATAGCGTCATCTAGTGGTCGTTTGTAAAAACTTAAGAATTTACCCCCGTATATATAAAATAGAATTTTCAAATTATTTTTTTAAATAATAAAACAAAACAATGCTATTTTATGGGTTTTATTTCTTCCGTAAAATGGCCGTTTGGTGCTCCTCTCCCATCAGGTTTATTTTTATTTAATTTTATAGTTATCCGTATGTTATTTCAAATGGCGTTCTTCTAAAAACTTTGTTTAACGATCAATTGAGGGAGTTTCATTTCTGTTTATCGCATTGACTAGCGTCATCTATGATCTAGATTACTTTAACCGGGAGCTAACTATAGTTGATACAAACGCGCCTTTTCTCTAATTAAATAGGTACTTAAAAATGAAATTTTAGTTGATTATAAAAATAAAATTTATTATCTTTGTTTATTCTAGTGCCGAAATAACTGCTTATGTTATAATATCTTCAAAAAAACGATGCATATTATCAAACTATTAAAGGAGCGCCTGCATTCATTGCCATATAATACACCTTTGCATACTTGAAAACAGGTCCTACTTCCACTCACATGTATGTAAGTACATATGTATATGCTTACATCTAGCTGGAGCTCGTATACATAACTAAAAGTAACAGTAAAACTTACATATTTGCATATTACACAAACATTAAAAATCATGCTCGTTGTTTTACAAAAAAGGAAGCAAGTAGTAAAGGAAGTTTATGTAATTGTGACGAATAAAGGAAACGTGTATAACTACGTATATACTAAATATCTAACATGAGTAAAAATATGCATATGTGGAAATAGATGCATGCACACATAAGAAATCCATTTTTCAAACATTTTATTTCCCCATGTCGCATTTTATCAGTAATTGTTGTACGCAACCGGCAATTATCCCTTTTAATATTTGCGTTACATAAATGCAGGTATACTTATTAAACATGAATTGACGGATACTGCCTTACTTTTATGGAAATATAATTGATAATTACAACCGGCAGTGGTATTGTTTTTGCATAAAATTTCCGGTAATAACTATTAACAATGTATGCGTAGGTATGCACATTACACTTACATGCTTTAACAGCTATACATAAACAATTACGGCACGAATTTGTTTGGTTCTATTTATTATCCATGTCGCAAGTTTAATTGCCAATAAATGTTCTTATACTTACGTTTAGCAAATGTGCAGAAAAAACCACTTCTGCAATCTCATTCCGTATATTGATACTTTTTCTGAATAAAACAAGTTTTATGTTCTCTGCAAAACTGAAGTAAAGACAGACTCTGATTATACAATAGATACTGCAAACTGTCCGAGATGGTATGTCCACTCTTTATGATACATTACCGTGCTTTACACTACGTTATGAATAGTTCTTATTAGGGGTACACTGTACCTGTGTTTACACTAGAAAAGAGTCAACCAAATTACGGTATAATTGATTCAATTAAGTTCTAGAGCAAACAAATACCATGTTGTCACAAGCAAATAATTTTGTTGTTTATCCCAAACATATATGCACTCCACGTCAACTGATTACAATGTTCATCATCTGGCATCATGGCAAAGACTCTTTACCTGATTTCCTAAACCATCTCAATCGTCAACACCCGGATATCAGCTTCACTATGGAGGTAGAACATAACGGTTCACTCACGTTCCTTGACGTAATAGTCATGCGTAACTGGGATGGTAGTTTAGGTCACCCAGTTTATCGAAAACGCACAGACACGAATAGGTATCTCATTGCCACCTCATATCATCACCCGGCGCAAAAGTTCTCACTTATCAACTCGTTAGTTCACTAAGCGGTGACAGTCTCTGAACCCAACAATCTTCCCACCGAGCTAAATCATGTACGGAAGACATTTCTCAATAATGGTTTTCATAATAAGGATATCAACAGAAGTATCAACAAACATCTTCATCCAGCCAGTAAACTAACGAACGATAACACTACAACTAATCTAGCTACCACTTATGTTCCCTATATCCATAATGTAACGGATAGAATCGGTAAAATTTTGAAAAGACAAAACATCAAAACGATCTTCAAACTCCTTTTAAACGCTTCAGAAATTCTTCCTTTCGCAAAAACAAATTTCCTCCCTTAGCGAGTAAAGGTATTCCCTTGTTTAGTGTATATCGGCACAGGACGCTCTGTCAAAACTCGTCTGACACAGCACGGACGTTGCGTTAGAACACGCCTCCCCTCGAATTCGGCCATCGCTGAACACCATCTAGACACTGACCACCAGATATTATTCAACACTTTCTGATTCTTCCCACTATTACAATCGAAAAATTGGAGTATCCATAGAGATCCTTAAACATCCCAAGACTATCAATAGAGGTACAGGTTCTCTCCTCGCAGAGATCCGTATCGACCAATCTTCGACTATCCGTGACCGCGACAATCAACCAATCAGCGGCAGGTCCAAACCACCGCCAGCATAAAAGCATGCTGCTCCCTTCGCATCCGAACAGTTGATTTTCGCCTCAAGCATGTTTCACATGCTGATTTACCGTGGTCAACTGCTTTCCTCTCAGTCAGTTTCGCCTCTGGCGTGGTTTCTACGTTGAGTTAGCGTGCTAACTGTTACCTACCACACTTCCTTCGCCTGAAGAAGCCCCATATGATTATGGTTGAAACGTCAAGTTTTGACACGGTCTAAACCCGGAACAGTTTAGTTTTTTTAGTTTTAAGATACAACTTACAGAATTGTTTTAGGTATAAAGGCAAGTGTAGTATTGTTATTATTACGTTGCTTGAAACTGTCATCAAATTAAACTATTGAAAATAATTTTTATCATTAATCGCACTTTTAAAGAGCTATTAAAAGAGCTGGCGTAGCCACCGCGATATCTGAATAGATTCTGTATGGAAGTCTTAGTGTACTACAACATTGAAAACTGAGGAAATAACGTTTAACTTAAAACAATATCAATAATGACTGTGACTTCCACTCTTGGGAATATCCTCAAATATTAGATTTGGTAACAAACTGAACAACCTGACTAAATATTCTTGGGGTGTGACGTTCGAAGTCCTATTGCATTGAACAGAATTACGATACTATCGGCCATCACTATGTAATCGTGACGTAAGCCTTCCCCGGACATTTTCAATAATATTTAAGTCAGGTAATACACTAGGCCATTCTAGGACTTTGATATTTTGGTTTTCAAACCAGGTGATTCGCTACCTGATCATATTAGAAATCACTCCTATTAGTAGGTCTTTGTGTGTTCGGGCATTTTGAACACCATTTAAAATTTCTAGGTGTACCAAACCGTCAGAAGAAGTAGGTGCCCCATATCATTACACCGATTTGCATGTTATGATAACGAGCCGCAAACTTTTCTTCTTTTAGCAGGTTCTGTCGGGACCACCCAGACAAAATTTTTCATCCGTGAAAATAACTGTTTGCACTGTCCCCAAAGTAGTCGTAGATTGCACGGCTTGTTTGTTATTCTGGAAGCACAACAAGAATTAGAAGCTTCGCGAAGAATATTTCTTATTTTTCGCTCGGTAGTTGCAGTATGAATGCCGCCTCTCTAATTGTTTCTATAGTTTTTTTTTTTCGTACAAAATTATTCAAAACTCGCGAACTTCTGTCAATGTTTCTATCGGAGTAACTTTCTTCACGAAATACTTAAATTCTTCCTATTTCTTCCGCGCTCAACCTTCTACCGCGTCCCATCGTATTTCACTGACATCCAAATTAACTACACATTACTGTTTTCGATAGATAACGTGCGTGTGATGTACTTGCCAGTTTTGATACAGTATGCAAGGTTTCCTGTTCCAAGCGACAACGAGTTAGCTTCACCAATACCTGCCGTTGTCACTTGTAACAGCAAAACTTGTATACTGTATCAAAACTGGCAAGTACATCACACGCACTTGTTATCTAAGCTTTCTTTGTTATATAAAAACACTATACCTGCTTTTATACCTAAAATAATTGTGTAAATTGTGCGAGGCAAATTAGTTGACGCCGAATGGTATGTTGTTAACCTAAATAAACTCAGATTCATTCAAACATAAAGTATAATTAAAACAACTACCTACAATAATCAAATAGCTAAATATTTTGTTGAACCCGACTAACTATATTTATTTATCTTCTTAACTATTTTTGCCAGGTAAATTCTAGGCAGACCGATTCATTTTTAACCCTCGTTATGGTGACCCCGCTTATTATTACAGAGAGTAAACTTAAATTTCGGGAAGTTGGTGGAACCTGTGACAAATGATGCTCGTTTTCTGCTTTTGCCTCTAGCATCTTTATTTAGGCTTAGCGTAGAAAAACTAAAACCACATTCTCAAATCCACTTTCGGTTCTATCTAATGATGCACTCGATTTTTTTATGGCATTTCACCTCTCTCTGGCCATTATCAACTTTCTTATTTCTTATCGGCGCCATATTGAACTTTAACACAGTCAGAAAATATTATACAGGAACTTGAGTGAGAATCAACGGAATAGTTCACAAGTAGTAAATTAAATGTGCGTTTCTCCAAAGTTTATGTAAATCTTGTATTTTCTAGATATGGAAATGCTAATTCATCAACATCTACACGCGAAATGGCATTTGTACTTTAGGTTGAAACGACTTTAAACCATACAAGATTCATGCTGCAACGATAATTTCCTTGCGACTAATCAGTGAGAAGATTAGAAGACAGTGAATACTTTTTAAAGAAAATCATCTGCTCAGGCAAATCCAAATTTATCAATTCTAGAATCTTTCACAGAAAAACGGATATCTATTGGGCAGTACAGAATCCCCGACAAAATAGGGCAAGGAGACCACAACATCGTCTTGGATTAAACGTTTGTGTGAGCATTTTAGGAAATCATTTCATAGAGCTAGATATGTATAAAAAATCTTACTTCTTAGATAACAATATTCGATACTACAACATTGATGGTGGCAATAAAACGGCACACAGGCTCACAGTGCGGCAATTCTAAGCAAACACAGAAGTCAAGAGTTTCCAGACAGTTAGATAAAAGACAGTGACATTATTAAATGTCTGTATTATTTTTTGTGGAGAGCTGTTAAATATAATACTTATAAAATTGAGATTTGATGAACCAAAAACACTTAATATATCTCGTTTCTCTTCGTTTGTGTAGGACGTTCTCTGTCACTAACGAACGATCATTGAAGAATTTGACAGTTTCAAATTTCGTAGCTACAAATTCACTTTTTAAATGGCACGCTGTATTTTTATATTATTAAAGATCCTAACTACACTTCATTCAGCCTCAGGTTATGAAAGTAACTTGTTTTGTGGTTTTAGAGAGAAAAAAATTAAAAAGCACATATCCCAAATAATGTATTCCGTCGTTCAAACGCTTTCAAATTTAGCAGTAAAATTTGTTGTGTGAATTAGTTAAGATTGGGTGACAATGTCAGTAAATTGTTTTTATCACCGGATGTACGTGGTATTAATCAGAAAAGTATAGACCGTACCAATTTCAAAATGATTTTTTTCCATTTTGCTAAATGGAATGAATCGATCTATATTACGTTCCCCTATATCTCATTTATTACTTATTAAGTACAATTGATTTTGTGTTTTTCTCAACCTTATGGTAAGAATTTATAGCGTATCAATGCGATCAATGCAGAAATACGTATGCATGCTAATATTTATATAAATGTGAGTAGCATTATATGTCACGCAGTTATGATTAACTGTGCTGCACAGTTGACCCAATTGGCCGTTCCGGTTCTTTTGAACGTAAAGGGGGCAATACATATACACATAAATTTAAATAATTTTTTTTAAATGAGCAGCATTAATAAGTAAAATTGTACCACTTCTGGAATTGTGGCTGTGACACTTATAAAATCAATAACTGAGAATCCAGCAGAGAACTTAACAAAAATATATAACTAGAAAAACGTTCTATCGGAGATTCTTGGAATATTCTTGTAAAAAATACGATTTATCAACAAGTTTGTAAAGTCGTAGTAGCAATTTTATCAACAACTTATCTTCTATTTTCATCACATCGGTCACACATTTTTTAGCTTCCGCCGAACATTGCTACATAAAGTAATATACACAAATAAAGAAAAAAAGCAAATATTGCAATTTCTGAGCAGGTAGGGTTAGTAGACACGGTGGAGGTCATATTTCTACAACAACAAACAATCTTAATCACTTACCATTACGTCACACGAAACACAACTTACATGTTTTTAAATGGAATGTATATTTTATTTTGCGTTTATTAAAAACATTATGGTTTATGCTAATAAACCACAATGTTTATTAATGAAAAATAAGAGTCGGTAATTTTTTAATTCACTCCAATATTTAATATTGTTAAGCGGGCGAATGATGTTCCTTACCGTACGCGTAAATCGCGTAAAACGTTAAATATGTTTGAAAGTTATTTACCTTTGTCTCTGTATCCGTTATTGTTAGTTTATTGTCTTCGTTTAGAATCTAAATCAGTTTTCAGTGGTAGCTTAATAGAATTGGTTTACGTTAAATGTGAGTGAAATAATGTAGGAAAAGGATTACATTGCATGCTTAGATACAAAATTAAATGGCATTGTCATTGTTAACAAAGGTATTAAATGAGTCATATAGGCATGGTACTCTGCTATTAAACATCTAAAAGCTATAGAATAAACTACATTTTATCATTATTGATAATGATATTTGTTTCTGGTTACATATCTGCAATGGTAGTGTCCCTAGCCCATCTGAGATAGTTGATATAATCTTAGTTTTAGGTTTTGTACTTCATAGTACACCTTTATGATACACGTTACTAAATATCTATTTGTTATAGGTGAACGTCACTTAAACTATCCCCAAGGTTCCTTGCTCTATGCAAAGTGATATCCCAATCGCACTATTCTAAATTCTAGAACTCGGGAAAAGAAACTACAAGCTAGGAAACGAATTCGTATTAATCGTATTGCTAATGAGAACAAACAAATAGACGTACGAGCTGCTATTGGAAATACAATTATCTATCTACAAAGAAATTGACTGAAGATTCTGGACTAAGCCAATCAAGAAACATCATTACCATGGATATCATATAACGCTGTTGCAAGAATTGACTGAAAGAGATTTTCAAGAGAGAGTAGGTTGGAATTTTGTAACCGAAGTATTGCACTGCGACAAAACGATGACAACACCAGTGTTTGGACTCAGACACACCTATAAGCATGGAACATAGCAATTAAGCAAATTTAGACTTAAGATTCATTACTTTATGTTATTTTATTGCACATTTACTTATTCTACTTGTTACATGAAACCTTTTTAATATTCGAAAATTCCAATAATACGCAGATTTAATAATTTATAGTGTTGCACACGTTTTAATCTGGTTGTAGATGATTCAGAGTAAGAATTTTTAATATTCAGTGAAATTCCCAGCCAATTCTACCTGCTAGAGACAATAATTCTAATCGTAATATCGGCTACAACCTGAATGTTTCATATTAAATGATGTTAGATTTATAACTATCGACAAATTTCCCTGTCATTTAGAAATTAAGGTTTTTACCCATAGTATAATTGTACTTTTAAGGTAAATTGCATTTTGCTGCACTTCATTGGTCAGCACGGAATTGTGGGCGGAACAACGCTCATTTAAATAGTATTCAAGTAGTACTGAAATAGTATTCAAGAAGCAGTCTACGCCAGAAATGTAACAGATAGACTCTCATCACGATTCTTTAGTTGTTAGTTTGCTAATAAACGTATGAAGCGTTAAGTACGAAAGTGTTTCATTTCACAAGTGTCCATTTTCTTCAATTTCACATTATAACTAATAGTTATATGGTTCTTTGAACCTCGAAATAAGAGACGTGCCACCGATAAATCCATCGGAACCGTCAAGACACCCAGTTGCAACAACCAGTATAGTAAATAAACACAATTTGCCAGTAGCCGAAATCCACATTGGACAAGAGAAAATATGCAGAATCGATGGGAAATAAATGTTTGGTGTGGTATTTTGAACCAACAGATAATAAGACCCTACTTTTTTGAAGCGATATTAAGATCTATTAGGTATGCCGATTTCCTAAGAAATATTTTACCGCGATTACTGGAAAATGTAAACTTAGAAACATGAAGACAACTGATTTTCCAGCAAGACGGATCTCCTGTGCACGCCGCACGCATAAGCAGCCAGCTAAATCACAGGATTTAACACCTTTACATTTTTTCCTATCGGCTCTCATTAGACAGAGAGCCGCCAACAACTCTAGATGTTATGAAGAATAAGACCTAAAATGTTAGATAATGTTCATCACAAATTTACAAACAATCTGCGAGAGTGTATTGCTGCTAATGGAGGACACTTCTGAAATATTGTTTTTGTATTTTAAAATTCACCCAAACTACTAAGTGTGCGGATTGTTAAATTTATACAAATATTGCATAAATTTAACAATGTTATTAACAAAATGTACTTGCTACTCGGCAGTAGCAACAAAGTGTATGAAGTACGAAATAACCATTTTCAGTTGAGAACATAAAATTACATGCTTTAATTTTAAATCATTATAATTAAAATTTCCCGACTGTGACTGTTACGTTCTCCTAGTTTGAAGAACAATGCCGCTAGTCGTCTGCTTCGGTGTATCTTTCTTGTGAGGCGAAAGGACCAATTGCTTGTATGTAATTGTTATGTGTTTACTCGCTTAATCAGTTGATCTCAAATTAAACACAGTACGTAGATATACAAAATATATTTATTAAATAATTCCCTTATATATCTATATATATAAATTCAAATACATAAATAGCATACTATATGGATTTCTTTATATGGCGTATTTTTATTGAATATTTAATTAGGATATGTGCGCCTGTTGTTTTATGCATGTGTGCCTTTGTACACTGTTCGGCAACATGTTGTTTTGCAACGGTCTTCCCTTATTTTATAATGCGTCTACGTCCATCCAGTCATAGTCGGACTAATCGAACTCAATGGTAAACGTAAAAGCGACATTTTTTTGTTGCATTGAAGTGTTTTCTATTATTATATCTAAGATATAATTTAATTCACTTTGATGCTTTATTTTTGTCTTCGGTTCGTCTGAATCTAAAATGGTTTCCTGAGTAGTAAGTGTCAAGATTTTCTTGTGTCGCACACTGAAAAAGAAGTATTTATCTATATTAGTATTTGACACAATAAGGAAGTATATTAAAACGATATTACCGTGCTACTTCCTTCAAAATGTAAATATTGACTATTGATAAAGACTTAAAATAGACGAGAATGGCGAAAAGCGGATGTTCTTATCTATTTTCCTTTCGAGGTTACAGCTGTGGGAATATTTGCATTGTTTATACTACGCAATCGTAGAAGGACTGGCCAGCTAGGGCAGACAAAGTTTAAGCTACACGGAGAAACTTAAACAAAAAAAATTCTTTACAGTATTTTCTTAAAACAACAGTGAGAACGTTTTAATGTGAGAATTTCTTCTTCTAGAAAAAATGTAAATATAATCGCGTAAAGAAAATAAATTTCTTACTATAATCTTCTTAATCTAAGAAAAGCATAATTTTAAATTTTACTTTAAAGGTTTAAAAAGTATGTGCTTGATTTATATCGGATGTTCATTTGAAAACTTCCCACCCTAAATTTCTTGAAATCTAGAAATTTATCAAAAACTTCCTGTAGTACTATCGAGGAGGACAACTTTTTATGCAAAAATTGACTCACCCACTGGTACCCCCTGGGAGCTACCCCGTTAAACTCAATGGTCTTTTGAGACAATACATTTTGCATTAAGCATATCTTAAAACTTAAGTAACCATAAGATTATTTATTTTCTTTGTTTGTCAGAAACTTATAAAGGTTTTTAATATTGGTTTTTATTCCGATGGTCCTAAAATAGATTGACCAGCTAGAAATGCAAAGAAAACCAAACCAAAAGATTTTCTTAAAAATCTCGAAAACAAATCGATCAATTTCAAAAAACTAAACACCAAAATGTACTTGGTGTGTTTCAAAAAGGTCATTAAAATGATATATTACTCGATATCCCATTCCATTTAAGATTTTTAAAAGGGTAGCTCCCGAAGGCAGGGGGTTAACGTGGGTGAGTTAATTTTTACATAAAAAGTTGTCGCCCTCGATAATACTTCTTACGTGTTTCAGGAAATTTTTCATAAATTTCCAAATTTCCAGAAATTTTGAGTGGGAAGTTTTCAAATGAACACCCAGTATATACATGTTTCACTGATTATTACTGTTGTTCAAACGAGATCAAAAAATAAAATGGACGCGTTTGTTAAAGCATATTAGCCGAATGGAACTTAACAAGATTGGAACACCTTTGATCGTAAGTGTTAGGAAACTAGCAACTAAACGCTCATTTAATTTGTAGTTTATATATTTTCCTTTCCCAACCTGTTTTAATATCTACAGCCTAACAAAATATCTGTTTTTTCCCGGTTCCCTTTCCTTTTCATCGGAATATAAGTACTAAGCCTGCAGAAACGAATACACTTTCTGTACCCTTCACGAAATTAGCAGAAACTAGACAGACTCGTGTTTTGTCGACTCTCGGAAAAACCAGTAGGTAACACGAATCCGTTCTCATGAGACGAATAAACCCGAGTCTGTCTAGTGTCTACTAATTTCAAGCTTAACAAGTACATTATACAGTATGTGCACAACAACAGTAAAGAAACTGTATAAGTTTCTGTTTTACATTTAAATTTAGCACAAATACGCATGCAGCTTAATTAAAAGATGTTAGGGGCAACAATCTTAAATATTCCAGCAAAAAATTACATAAAGAAAACATTTGGTACATGAAAGAGCGTTAAAAAAGTTCAAAGTAAACAAGCGTGAAGCACGACTTCTACACTGGCTGTATTCTCTACCTATCCAAAGCGTTCATGGAAGAACCGTGCAGAGTATCGAAGTAGTTGAAATGAAGCAGGACGAAGCTGTTGCAAAGAAGACAATTGCAAGACCTAGGACCACTGGTACCTAGTACCACTTTGCTTGGTATAGAATATCTAATTTCTTTCATTTCCAGAAAAATTACTACAGAACAACATTATACAGCAACAAAAAAAGGAGCATTAGCTGTCGTTGGTAGCAAATAAAATTTAAATTTTGCAGCGTAGGTCGAAAATTTAGTACAAAGTAATAATAAAACACTATCATCGATTTGAAAGACAAGAATTTTGAATAGCAAAATTTAATGTAGGAATTGAGAAAATTCCTTAAACTAGTAGATAAAATAAAATTGCGTGTGACAAATAGTAAAAAAAAGCGCTACAATGAGTACCTAGACGAGTTAAACAAATTTAATAAAAATAATTTATATTCCTCTAGTAAGAGACGTATTTAAAACCAAAAATTACGCATTTAGTATCTCGAATGATTAAAACTTCGCAAAACTAGTGTTACAATAGCAAATTGCCAACAAGAACTAACCAATAAATCTAGAACACACTCAAAAAACGAGCCGCAGTTGGTAATTAAAGAATTTATTGCCAAACTACTACCGCAGCTGTATTTCCATTAACAGTTTTGATCAACGCAAACGTCGAATTCAGAAAAAAAAAACATGGAACACTTTTCAGAGCTAACTCAGCATCGACCGGCATGAAATATGAGTGAAAGTATCCACCTTACGTGAATAACGATCCAACGGAGGGAAAAATAGTAACTATCACCAGTACAAGCCCGTTAACAACCCTCTCCTTGTATTATTTTATTTTCGATCCTCAAAAACGTATGAAATATACGGGGTCTAGCGAAATAATGTGTCAAACTAGACTATCTAGCAAGATCCGAAATGATCAAATATTTAAATATTGCTATTTATGTATTATATATGTTTAAATATTTTACCTGGAAATCAGAAAATACATGTATAGCATTAAACTATCATAACAAGACAAGATCAGAAGTGTGCGCAGAAAAAAGAGAAGAACTGAAAATACAGCCAATGTTGGAGAACAAGGCGAAACAAGTATATGAAGCGAGAACTCAAAACAAGAAATTAATAAAGTGATAAAGAAGAAGCAGAGTGACAGAGGAGAAGGGGAAAAATTGGAGGGACAAAAATAATAGGCACAGGAAACTATAGAGGACACACTCGACACCATATTGTATAAGGAATATTGATAAATATATTTTTATGATATTGTTCATCTAGGTTGGAGAGCGTTCCAAGTTGACATGTTTACATTTTAGTTCCTTTTAATTGCGAGACTAAGCAGTCCTCTCTTCCCTCCAATTTTCCCCAGATTGAATTTTTATCCTCGTCTTACACAATATAGTAAGATAAGTTTTGTAAAAGAAAAGTCTATTAAACAATTTGTGTTGCCAGAAATCTAATGAAATCCAATGTGAGTTGTTATTAAAAATAAATTAAAATAAAAACAACATTCTGATGAACGACTATTGGTTCTTGGTATAGAGAAGTTTAGCTGCTAAAGCAACCACGGACAATGCAATTTAAAACATACCAAACTACACAGAAATTTAATTCCCGAAACCATTCTCCTCACCTGCAACCAACTTAAGCTAAAGTTAATCTTATTTATAAAATAAAGGAGTAATTGCAGCCTCTTTGGAGGTAAAAGCCTTCAAGTAGATAGTCATACATATCAGAAATTTCCTGTGAATAAACTCAATAGAGGTATGCGTAATAATAGGAAATCTATATATATTTAACCACAATCAAATTGCAAACATTTCAAAACTATCTAAACGAAAAAGCTTAAAACATTTGGTGATGATGTCTGAAATATGATTCCCGAATAACAATGCGGCGTCAAACAAAATTGCACCTACCAACTAATGGAATACGACAAATTACAGGATTAACTTTCGTAGTGTAAGTCAAACAGTTTTAACAACGCATACGAAACTATTTAAAGTTGTCAGTAAACATAGATCTCTAACAGTTGATGTGAGACAACACATCGTTGATAGAGGTTGGAAATAATAGAAATCTGTGATTCGAACCCTGAGAAACACCAAAAGAAGAGTGAAAAGCGGTCGAAGAGTGATATAGATACCTTACATAATACTTGCAAATTAACAAATAAGATTCTAAACATGTGACTAGTGAATCAGAGAAATCGTAAGAAGGATGATAAAGCCCTAAGATATCCTAAAATATTGGGATTTTCTAAACATATATGAGACTATGAGACAAAAAATTATCATACGTCCCTTCAAACCAATTCAGAAGTATTAAGAAGCTCCACAAGTAAACCACTGCCGAGACTATCAACAGCCTCGTCCATATTTGTAATGGGTACAAACGCCAAAAAAGTTAGCACCTTAGCGTTCACAAATTATGGTTACAATATTCCGTATACGCACTTATTACCTCGTTGCCTCTTAAAATATTTTGTATACGACGAATTAGATCTGATCTACTAAGAAACCACAAAACTTCTAAAATTAGGTGCTCAGATTACCTGCTACAACTGCAGATAGTAGAAGGAGTATGGCTACATTTAAGAATATTAAAAACTAAATGGAGAATTCTGATTGAAGATGACTGATTATCGAATTTAGGAATATTGTCCATCGAAAACTAAGCGAAATAACTTATGATTACACAAGAAAATGTAACAGACTTTTGTCTTAGATCCCCAACGCTTTGCCATTGTTAATAGGGATTCGGCAAATTATTAAGGCTTACTTTAGACGTATTACTAGAATTTAAACTGCAATAAATTTTGCTCTAATACCTGTTAAACTACAATTTTGTTCCGCTAATAGCCCCATCTGCGATCACTCAAATAGGAGGAGTGCTATCTGTGCCTGGAAGACGACCAAACAGTCGTACACATTATTTAGCACTATCCTGCCCTCTACAGAATCAGATCTTTTCTGTTTGGTGGGGTTCTTATGTCGCGTGAGATTATAAAAAGAATTTCGCTGAGTAAACTGCTGAAAATTCCCGAACAGCTCTACTCAGCAAACTTCAGAATTATATTGCCAGCCTACAATAAACTTTGTAGCCTATCATTCACTATGCTCTTATTATTAACAGATACGCATAAAAAAATTCTATATAAAAACTTATCTACATTTTCCGTTTTACATGTTACTTATGCAAAAGCAGAAGTGTAACATGGGCATAGATAATTTTTCAATATAATCTCATCTATTTTCAATACGCTTGGTCTAGCAATCTACAAGCTTATATACTCTTTTCAAGAAGAAGGTTATCGTTTTTGTTTAAATGTTTTGTTAATGTTGCGATCCACAGCCCGTCTCTCAATCGCTCGCGCAATTTAAAATCTGTCTCCATCAAGAACAACTGCACCTCAGAGTATAGCTCAAGTAATCTGCTTAACATTCCTCCTGTATGTAGCAGTAAATTAATGTAACCGCTATCCATTTCAGGTCATCTCAGAATCCTTGAAGATCCCGAAAATTATCTGATGTACATTGCAAAGAACACGATCCCTATCCAATACAATTTTGCTAAGTTTTATGAGGTGACCATTGAAAGCTGTACTGATGAGACATCCGATGAGCATCAAAGCAGAAGATGTATTTTGGCTTGGTACACGGACAGCTCGAGAATAGAAGATGTTGGAACAGGTACAGGCATGAATGGACGTAACTACTACCTAAAAACACAGAACTAAACACGAACATATTTCACAGACATTTCTATCTTAAACCTGTGTCCTATAAAGAATCTCGAGATAGGGATATGAGATGCAACTATAAATATATTCAGCAACAGTCAGACAGTTCTAAAGGCTATTAAGGCCTACACATACGAATCTGGCCTAATACACGAATTAGTACGCAATTGAAAGTAATTAGGGCGCAACAGAGCCGCATAAAACAAGCAATAAAAATATTGGAGGACAATCAAAAGGCCTCGTACTGGGAAAGTGTCCCAGAAAAAAAAAACAGGCGAAAGTCATACACACAAGACATGAAAAATAGCACTATCGTCCAAGAAAGGGGACCTTAGGTTACTGGCTGGATTTCTGACAGATCAAGTTATCACCTATTTAAACTAGGAAAAGCTGAAGATGAAATCTGTCGCCTATGCCAAGAGGATTTAGAGACAGCACATTCTATACAAATGTGTTGCAATTAGTCGCACACGACACCAATATTTCCTTAGGATATTTCTACTGAACTGAAGGAAGAAGAAGATCGTAGAATTTTACTGCGATTTCTTAAACGCCTCCATCTATGCTGACACATACAAGAGCATTTTGTTACAATAGCTCTATTGGTCGCAATTACCAAGGATGGCCCGGCTAGAATAATAATAATAATAATCCATTTAGTTTGGAATATAAACGAAAGTTTAGTAGATTTTGAACGTGAACACGAACCAGACGTGTACACGTATGTATGAACATTTGATACATATCTGTTTATACAGGATGTCGACCTTTACGGGTACAGACGCGGGTTTTGAACGCACTGCACGTACACTGCCGTTCAGAGAAGTTCGGTCGGTTAGTAAAAAACATGAAAAGGTTACAGAAACAAACGAAACTAAAAACAAATGCAATTTTATTGTATGTACAGGTAAAAAAGACAAAAATAAATAAATAAAAAGTTATTCTGGCCTAATATAACATACTGAACATTATTTTTTTTTTCATCGAAAAAGCCTCCTTTACGAACTATTCTAGGCATTCTTTCGATAAGTTTTGTTAAAACGAATTGTGGAATATTAATCCATTCATGTTGTAGAATATTCCATAAATGTTCTTGTGAAGTTGGGGATATTTTTCGGATCCTCCTGTCCAGTTCATCCCACAACAACTCTATAGGGTTCAAATCTGGGCTTTGTGGGGACCATGTCATTATTTTCAGGGTGTGCTGTTCTTCTTACTCCTTTAGATAGTTCTTGCACACTAACGCAGTGAGTTTTGGGTCGTTGTCATGCCTTAATGTAAAGTTACGGCCTATTATACGTAATCCTGATGGCACTGCATGATTCTGGAGTATTGCAAAATAATTTTCCTTCCTCATTACACCCTGCACTCTGCATGAATCGTCCCCCGTCCCAGCAAAGGAGAAACATCCCCACACTAACACAGAACTACGCCCTTGCTTCACTGTTGGCACAATGCAGTCCGAGAACATTTTTTCGGTTTTAGATCTTCGGACATAAACTCGTCGATTTTGCCCATAAACTTCAAACTTTGACTCGTCAGTCCAAAGCACCTGTTTCCAATCATCTAACGACCAATCTAGATGAGAACGGGCCCACTGTAGCCGTTTTGCTCTGTTGCCCCGGCGTAATAAGGGTTTTCGAATGGCAATGCGTCCATGAAGGTCCGCTTGTGGAAGTCGAGGTTTTACCGTACTCGCCGAAACTTGTTCTTCACGGCCGCGATTGACTTCGGCTGCTATTTGTGGCGCTGTTAATTTTCTATTGCGTTTGCTTAATAATACAATTCTCAAATCTTCAGCTGTTGTTCTTTTCCTAGATGCTCCAGGACGAACACGATTTTCTATAGTTCCAGTTGTCCGATATCGCTTTATGATGTCATTTACTGTTGAACTTCTCATATTTTTTTTTCGGCAATTTGTCGCCCCGAATATCCTTCTTCAAACAGCGTAATAATGCGTGAACGTTTTTCTATACTGGTAGGCTTGCCATGTGCCATTTTGAAGTAAATTTTCTTAAAACTTTCGCGCAAAAACGACAGATGCACACCAACACACGTTCAACAGTAAAATAAAGCAAATTTATATCTTCACGCCTGTGATAAATAAACAGGAATGATACTGCGGTATATTTCCTTTTTATTGTATGACCGAACTTCACTGAACGGCAGTGTACATATGCCCTACACGCACAATGCGTATGCATATAGGTATATAAGATCTATTTGCATTGCAGTATATTTAGGCATTGAATACATAACTTACAAGATGAATACAGAACACCAATTTGATTGGAACATGCTTCATATAAAAGGGCAAACTAATTATAAGTGTGTAGAAAGGGTTTCAGTAGGTAGGTCTTAATTTTTAAAGAAATTAGTATATGTAATAATATGCATATCGGTAATAGAAGACGCTCAATATCGGGTTCGGTGGCCGAGATAGTCACTTAATTATTCACTCGGACTAGAGACTCCTTTTGGAGGACAATATGCCAGAGTTTATCAATGCCTTCGCATAACGTGAGTAAAATATTGAACTAGGTATATAATATTACATTGAATGAAACATCAAAATTATTCAACAGCGGATCTTATTTATAGCGAACGTAATTAGATCAATACTTCTTTTTTTGACGATATTGTTTTACTTACACAGTTGAAAAAAGTAATATTCGGCAAAATGCTAATAAAACACGAACCGTTCGTCTAGGTCGCACTTTCACGTAAATTAACAATACACGTACATTGCGTACCTTAGATACCGTGCAGTTCGCATACGTGCCGTTCAGAAAAAGTTCGAACTAGTTCGTGTACACGTATTCGTACACGTTATCAAGTTCTAGAGTTCAAACCCCGAGACCTTATAAAATTGACCACCTTGACGGCTTCCTGCAGTACACGTTTAACTTGCTCAGACATACGGTTTACTATCAAAACTTTTACTTTGGTAGCAATACTTCCATATGTCCCTGTGACAGCTCGAGCACTATCCAAACATAAACCAACGCGCGCGCATGCACATACTTAATTGTTAAGATTCTGTGCTTTCGCAATTAGTTATTGCTTCATCGGAGAATATCGCTACAATTATAAACAAATTACAATGTGCACTGTAACAAATTCAAGATCACTTACAAATAAACGTCAATTGGCAAAAAAATAGAAAACTAGACATTACAATTAATTATGTCATAACATTTTAGAGCTATTAAAACAATTTGAAAATTAAATTACGAAGAAAACAATTTCTATGATTAGACGCGTATACAGAGAGCGGCAAAAGCAAACAATTGGGAAGTAACGTAGAAAGGTTGGAAACGAAAAGATCACTAGATACAAGAGGAACTGGATGACATGCAGAAATGCTCAAAAGAAACCGCCCAATAAGAAAGGAGCTAAACAATTGAAGTGTGCCAAAAACAAAAAAAATCGCAACCCCGATGTGGGATATAATTAAATTTATTTGTTATTTTTATCGTTATTGCTTAACTTATCGATATCACTGCACCGTTGAGAGAATTTTTAATCATATTTATGTAATACATTTCCATGTGGACTATTCTGTAATTAATACAGATACTTCGTCAAAATTATGCGCGGTAGTATTGAAGTCAGTTAACGTTGGTTTGTCACTACTTTCAGGTAAAGGTTGCAATCGCTTCTTTGTTGTCTCAATCTCTTTTTCAGGTATTGTGGCGTTTGTTTTACAATGTGAGCAGGAAATGGAATATAGATAGATAGATTCCGTTTATAAACATGATAAAATACTCATATAAATTGTATATAACAATACAAAGAAATATCACAGAATTAAAATAAAATATACATATCTAGAAAATAGAAGACTAGTGAAAATCTAGTATAATTTAATGGCTTTTGGGAAAGCTATACATAAGGTTGCATTAAAGATAGTGATCTTTTAAAGGCGATATTGTTTTTTTTTTGTTTCAGTTCCGTAAGTAAGTGATTGTAAATCTTTGTAATTCGCGTTACAACACTTTTGTTAATAAAAGTTTTGAAGTAGAAGATTTTGTAGCACGCGTATTATATAGCTCCTGTTTGTTAAAAAACTGAAAATTTTCTTTCACAAACACCGCAATCTCCAAGATGTATGTGACTGGAAGAGTAAGTATATTATGACTGAAAAATTAGTCTCTACTGCTAGTACCCTCATAGCATTGTTGAAGGAAAACTTCGAACAAAGACGATCAACGTAAGCTTTGCAATTCAGCTGGCTGTCCACAGCAAAAACAAGAAAAATAGAAAAGTTTCCACAAATGAATGTTGTAAATAAATGACTGCGGCGCCTTTTTTAAATAACTGAATTCCACGAAGTTCGTTTTTGAGATCTTTAATTCCATATCATGATTTTTGAATAATTTGTTAGTCATTTAAAAGTCATTTGTAATAATTTCATTATCCATGGGAATTTTTGTTTTTATAATTATGAAGGTGGTCCTAAACGATGTAATCTCTGTGAGATCGTTCCCATAAACCAAAAAAAGTAGTGGTCCCAACGCAGATCCCTGCGGAACGCCTCTCTCTACTGGCAGTCAATCCGAGTAACGGTTTGTAGTCATCAAGGTTCATTTTCCATAACTATCTGTTGTCAGATACCCCTCAGACCCAGAATATCCATTTTTAAATATCAAACGCTTTTGTTAAATCTAAGAATGTTACAACAGTACGATGCTCCTCGTTGGTATCTCCTTGATCGTTTCATAAATGGCCCTATTAGTGCCAACAACATGCGCTTTTCAAGAAAATTCTAGATTCTATTGTATATTATTTTTTAATAAACTTTGGAAATGTTGAACAGAGTTGATATGGGACGATAGTTGTTGTTCTCACACCCATATTCACCCTTGTAAATTAATGTTGCCGTTGATTTCTTTAAAGAATCTCGAAAAGTTCCGGCTTGTATACTAAGATTTATAAGATGGTACAATGAAGGAGCCAACTACTTGTTTCATGCTTTCAGGACCTTCACCGGAGCTTCGTCGTGACCTACAGAATTGGAACTTATCAAATTTTTGATAGTAGAACATACCTCACTGATACTAGTAGGTTCCATAAATATTGAGCAAGGGTATTTATTTCCATTTAATTGGAGATCTTGATTGTTTTCCCAGCTTTTACAAATATTTGTGAAGTATTCGTTAATAGACATTAAAGCTTCGTGAGCCGCAATATTGGTTATACTGTCATTACCATTTTGTATTTCTGAACTTGTACAGTAACTTATTTTATTAGTATCCAGGTAGCTTTTACTTTATTCTGAGCGTTTAGAATGTACTCACTTGCTATGGTCTTCCGGTTTTCTATTTGATTTTGTAAATTTTTACAAAATGCCATTCAACATACATTCATATAAAAAATGTTTTGTTTGCAGTATACCACACCAGATTTGGATAAAAGAAGTATGGGTACGTAATTAAATTGTTGACATACCGTATATTCGCACTTAAATTTATTAACATACATACCGTATGGAAACCATAAGTTGAGCATAGTTTGGTTAGCGCCTCCGTTATGGTATTCGCATTTACTTATGCCTTGCGTAGCACGATGGGAAGCTCTGTGTACCACCAGTCACAATTTGGGAACTCCTACTGTGGAGGATCAAAGTACAATTAATGCTAAATGGTATACAACAATTTGTTTGCTAGAAGTCATCGATGAAATCAGGAAAACTAGTCGACAACGTCGCATCATCCTTTATCATGACAATCCCAGCTCTTACAGAACATGCTAGACAATTGATTATTTGCAGGAGAAAAACATCGAATTAATGTCTCGTTGCCCGTAATTACCTGACTTGTTCCCGAATGTTAAATACAAAATGCATGGACAGTGATTCTTGTCACTTCAAGAAGCTGCTTCAGAGTGGAAAGAATGCTTCGAGAATTGATTCGAACACATGCAAAAGTGTATAAATCTTAATCGCGAATATATTGAAAAACAATAAAACGATTTATATCAATTTTTTTCTTTCATTATTATGTACTATCTCGAAACATCTCAATGTATTACTTTTGCGGTAAGAAATAAGTGCTGTACGTATTTTTGAAAATGAAAACTTCCGTTGCGAGTAACTTCTAATAGCGAGAACGGCCCCTACCGAGATGAATGACAACATATAATTAAACACGAAAAAAATCCGAAAACAGATAGTTCTCTAACGTGCAGGTAGGTCTAACCTTGGAACTATTAACACTGAAGTTCGTCGTAAATACGCAACTGATGCATACACAACAACAACAAAACCACAAATTATGCTTCGCATGATTATGTTGCCCTCGGTCTACAATCCGTCGACATTTTTTCATCCGTCATCTATAATTTCTGCTGTCTGTCCGTTTTTGGATGATCCCAGGCAGAAATATCTGAAAGATATCCGAAAAAACGACCGACCTCAGTTATAACTGACACATTTCGTGATTGGAACGATGCAATGGGCTGAGATATTACTAATTTTGAATGTACGAATTTCAAAGATCCAACTCGAAATTATACGTATTACTTCTTACCCCGTGGTTATCGTAGTTTACACTATCATTATGTTAACAGTTCTCTTGCGTTTAAAGCAGTACTAAATTGCAGACCTTCCATTTAGTACGGGCTAACTTTCGATGAAAAAGGTATTACTTTAAGGTTAAACCTTAAGGCAAGTTTTCTTAGAGCAAAAAATTCTTCGCTTAGTTACACCGTTTATTTCGCTATTTTCTTTTATTTAATATTTATAAATAACTTCCATTCTACGTCTTAGTTCGTTCTTTTTAATAAAATAGGACACCACACGTAACCACATACAAATGTGTAGCTACATGCTTTGCAAATCGTCTGTCCAGAATAATGTTGTTCTAACTCCATTTTAGCAACAGTGAAGTTAGAGCACTGTTAATGTCGCCAGTCGAAATATTGGAACGAACAATGCAATTCATTTTCCTATCAAATCGCTAATATTAATGGTATTTAAAACATTTTGTCTGTCGTTTAGCATTTCCAGAAATCGACATCATTCTAATATCTTAATGTTTTCTTTTTTGATCCGATCCTTCTACTAACAATAGGCGTAGCATTGACCCCATTCTACACAAACATGAATATTCCTTACAAAGGCTTACGTACAACATGCACATAATGCAACTTAGCGCAATAGTAATTTTATATTAACGAATAAAAATAATTAACCTAAATAAAACCACTAGTGGAGTAGCTTTAAGGAAGATTGTTGGTTTCGTGAATGTTAACTTAAAATTTAATCGCCTATTTAAGTGAAATTCTTAGTGTTTAAATAATAACGTATTTACTCACGTAAAAAATCCTGAATTACGTATATACAAGTATCAGTATTACAGGCTCGGGCCGGGACGGGCCTATCCGAAATATTGAAAATGTAAACTTTTTTATAAATCACTATATATATATCTATAAATATATATATAAAGCACTATTTATATTGACTAATGTAGTGTACATACCTACAGCTAGGTATGTTTTATTAATATGAAGTGCTTAATAAAATTGCACCCAATTAATTTGTGACCATTTATGTACACTGCCCTTCAGAGAAGTTCGGTCGGTTATTAAAAAACATGAAAAGGTTACAGAAACAAAAGAAACTAAAAACAAAATGCAATTTTATTGTATGTACAGGTAAAAAAGACAAAAATAAATAAATAAAAAGTTATTCTGGCCTAATATAACATACTGAACATTATTTTTTTTTTCGTCGAAAAAACCTCCTTTGCTGTTAATCACCGCTCGAACTATTCTAGGCATTCTTTCGATAAGTTTTGTTAAAACGGATTACGGAACATTAATCCATTCATGTTGCAGAATATTCCATAAATGTTCTTGTGAAGTTGGGCATATTTTTCGGATCCTCCTGTCTAGTTCATCCCACAACAACTCTATAGGGTTCAAATCTGGGCTTTGTGGGAGCTTTGTGTCATTACTTTCAGGGTGTGCTGTTCTTCTTGCTCCTTTAGATAGTTCTTACACACTAACGCAGTGTGTTTTGGGTCGTTGTCATGCATGAATGTACAGTTATGGCCTATTATACGCAATCCTGATGGCATTGCATGATTTTGGAATATTGTAAAATAATTTTCCTTCCTCGTTACACCTTGCACTCTGCATAAATCTCCCGTCCCAGCAAAAGAGAAACATCCCCACACTAACACAGAACTACGCCCTTGCTTCACTGTAGGCACAATGCAGTTCGGGATCACTTTTCGGTTTTAGATCTTCGGACATAAACTTGTCGATTTTGCCCAAAAACCTCAAATTTTGACTCGTCACTCCAAAGCACGTGTTTCCAATCATCTAACGACCAATCGAGATGAGAACGGGCCCACTGTAGCTGTTTTGCTCTGTTGTCCCGACGTAATAAGGGTGTTCGAATGGCAATGCGTCCATGAAGGTCCGCTTGTTGAAGTCGACGTTTTACCGTACTCGCCGAAACTTGTTCTTCACGGCCGCGATTGACTTCGGCTGCTATTTGTGGCGCTGTTAATTTTCTATTGCGTTTGCTTAATAATACAATTCTCAAATCTTCAGAAGTGAAGTAAATTTTCTTAAAACTTTCGCGCAAAAACGACAGACAGAGCACACCAACAGCTGGTTCAACAGTAAAATAAAGCAAATTTATATCTTTACGCCAGTGATAAATAAACAAGGATGATACTGCGGTATATTTCCTAAATGTATTGTTCGTTAATAATCCCCAAACGACCCGTTTCAAAAGATCGGTACTTCCGAGAAATTCTTGGAATGATAATAAAAGGGACTTTATTGTGGTTGTCGCAATATTTCTACTTTACATAATAATTTATGGCTTTAACCCCTTAGAGAAGAGTGTATGCTTAATATTTGTCTAATTTTATGTATTAATAATTGTATACAGTGTGATATAATAGATTTTTATTGTATGACCGAACTTCACTGAACGGCAGTGTACATATACATATATACCACTGTACTTGTAATTAACAATATTAACTTAATGCGGATCTTTCGCCACTAAAATAAACAACGCAAAACATAATTTCATTGTTATCTATATATACAGGGTGTTCAGTTCGAACACTGTCCTATGGCTAACTTTTTGTTAGAAATAACCTAACTTTAGTCTCTTAAATAGGTACTTTGTATATTTACATTTTCGAAATCTGCGGGCCATTCTACATCTGAATGCATCATTTTAGAAAACAAATACTTTCACTTGTTTTTACTGTATTAAGAAGTGTAAATTACAACAACACAACCAGAAAATACAACGGATAGATAGTAAAATTCTAATCTAAAGGTATTCAACATTTTCATCTTTATGAACTAAACGCATAGTAGCACTTCTTAAAATATTGTTCGTTACTTTTCGTAAAATTCTATCATCAATATTTAGTAATAAATTTTGCAAATAAAAACATCGCACTAGATTTATGTCTTTAATCGGCTCTTTTAAAAAAAGAAGTGGAAGCATTTTATTAAAATGATTCATTCAGTTCAGAATGACTCGTGATTTCCGAAAATGTAAAAATATAGAAGGTGTTCCATTTAAAAACCAAAGTTGGAGTATTTTCCGGTAAACTGGTACAAGCAATTGTTTTTCCCATACGAGATTCTAAATCTACACCAAAAATTCAATTGTTTTGTAATTTGACTGCCGTTATATCTTTAGAAACAAAAAAGTTACTCATAAAACAGGGTTCAAACTGAACAGCCTGTATAACTATATGCTGGCATTATACGAAATAACAGAGTCTCATTCGAAAGATTGTTCGATTGTTTTTGTTTGCTTTTCTTTGTGTATTATAACGAGAAAAAATTGATGTTTACGCTATGAATGTCTGTTGTACTCTCATGTCTTTTAACTTCCCTTGTACGCGTGACACCTCGTACAAAACCTAAGCTGAGTCTGCGCATGCATAAACAATTCTTAATATGCCTCCCGCCTCTTTCAAGTATGGGCAGATTTTGAGAAGTATCTGCCTGATTACTTTGATTCCAATTTTGATGTCTGCAACTCTGGCGACTCCATCAAGTCGGCTGTATGCAATTGGTTAAGGCGGGTAAATAATGGCATTGGGATGGAATATAGGGCAGTTTCCGGAAGACCGCGCAAAATTCGGGGACGTAGTCTGTTCACTCTAGTGCAACTGGGTCGGAAAAACCTCCGTCTAAAATTCCTAAAACTGGCTAGTAGTACTTAAATTTACTAGATAAAAGGGAACACATATTTGCTGCGAAACTGTTTGTCAAGCAATGGCTACAAAGCAAGGGTACCCAGGAAGATACCAGCTATTATAGAAGAACAGATTCAAATAATCAGATTCTGCGATGATTTTCCAGAAGACAAAGTATTTATCTCGGATGAAGCCTGCTTTTAGTTGATTGATAATCGGTTACAGGTCTTAAGTAGAGAGAGACCTACAGAAATCAAGACTTCGCAAAAAAATAATCGCCAAAACAGTAGACAGCACACGTTACTGTGCTTCTTCAAACAGCGAATACTTTGTACCCTGAAGGTTGGAGGTTGCAGCAAGGTAATGGCAGATCCCATTTCTCCAGCAAAAAATTGATTACAAGAAAATAGAGTCGAAGCAATCCCGCAGTCAGCAGCCTCTTCAGACTTAAGTACAATTGAAAATATTTAGGGAATCATAAAAATCGAATCAGACTTAAGCTCAGGTCTGTTTGGAGGTGCCACAAGTTCTACCACTAGCTAATGACCGTCCAGCAAGTTACTAAGGAGAAGTATGCATACGACCTACTTGTCAGTATTCCCCAATAACAAATGTCTTTCGTGTAGTATTAAGATTTGTTTAATAAAGGTAATTTGTATATGCCGCAAATCATTCAATTCCGCATACTTTCTAGGCACATTATACAAACATTCTATAAAATTTTGAGTTGCTTTCTACTTTTTTCGGTCTTTGCAATACTTGATTTGTTGATAAAACTTTACTTTCTGAAAAAAAGGCAACCACAACGACGCAAATTTCTAAAGCTGGAAAATATGTGCATCAATCGCGCGCAAAAAACAAAATAGGCATTTTAACGGACGTTGCAATTCTATTAATTCTGCGGACGAATAATAAAGAAACACTACGGTTACAATGTACACCTTTGGGTAACAGGTAAATAGAATTGTTAATCAAGTCACAATGCCCCTGCGATAGGGGACACCCGTCATATATTGCACTTGCTGTCGGGGCTGGTTTACACCCTCTTCCCTAACTGCAGCGCCGCATGATTGATGGTAGCGAATGGGGGAAACTGCACCCCACGCTCATAAATTACAGGAGCAGTGCACCCTTTCTGTCCCCTTCGCATGTATGTGCGTACAAGTTATATATGTATACGTTACATTGGTGTTGCACGCACCACGCACCCCATACACTGCATTCTACATACATGCATACATGAACGGAACATTATGCATGTAGGTATTCTAGTCCATTGTTATAATTAAAGGTAGGCAGTGAATGCACGTTGCATTTGCTATAAATATCGCATTTATGTGCTCTTTTAGTAGTAATCGAATGGTGAACATATCCTTTCAGCAATTGCATACGTTACAGAATCGATGTATTACACACTTGAATTTTTGAATTAAATTTCGCTGGGCTAGAAGAATTTAAATTAAATTTTCAAGACACATCCCGATATGCCGGAAATTTTCAGCAAATATCCAGACAATGCACATATTGTATATTATTCTCGTGACGTAGACGACAAATTAAATAAAACATTCTGTAATATTTCTAAATATTATATAAGGACGCTTTGAAGCCTGGTAATAAAATATCTTAGATATGGACTATATATTCTACAAGACGCGAGGATCAAGAGAAAGTAAATACAATAATAATCTGGAATCTTGAAATAAAAGAATATGCATATAAGAACAAAAAATGTTTAAGGAAATACACCTTGTGGATGATTGGAAAAGAATTCATTTGCTATACAATTTAAAGGAAAGCTTTCTAATTAAAAATATTCGAGTTCCACACAATGCAAAACTCTGGATGCCTTTCCTAAATAAAGAAATAACGAAAATAAACCAAAATGTTGGTTGTTATTCAGCACACAAGACTTCGGACATTATACGCAGTATTACTCCTGAAATATTAGTGATACTACAAAGAATCACATTACTGTATGCGGTCACTACAAGGAGGTGTTGGAATTGTACACATAAAATAACCTTTATTATTTGTATAATTATTTTATATGAATATCCCTAACGATGCAGAAGTTCATAATAATTCGCTTTGAACCAAAGAAATTTGCCTGCAAACTTTTACTTAATTTACTAAAGAACGTTGTGACATAGAAAGTAATTAGTAGAATTTCTCTGTTAGATTCTGGAAAAATATACAGGATGCTCCATTTAAGAAAATTAAAATAACCTCTATCAAACTTGTATACAGTTTCTAGCATGTAAGGCGTTTGATGTAACAGCCATTAAGGAAAACTCTTGCTCTGGAAATGAGTTATCTTCCACTAGGTAGGACACGTTGTGTAGCGACATTACCAAAAACTGTTGATTGGACTGCCACAATTTAAAAAAATATTAATTTGTGTTAATATTTTTGTGAATATTTTAAGTGATGTTTTGTTATGAATAAAACTAATTTATCATATCGTTTTAACGAATTTGTTTTGTTTATCACAAAAATATCCGATGCAATATCAGCTAGAGCGCAAAAATATTAGGCTCACTACAGTATTCCGTTTTAAAGTAAACTTAATTATTTTCTGTATCTTAAAATGAGCAGGGATGTCCCTGCCATAATAATAATAATTCATGCATTCATATCCCCCACAACTCTCGTCAATTACAGGGGGCATCGGCCGGCCACGAATTGTTATTATGCCTACGCCTGTAGAGCGTCTTGAGATGCTTACTATCATCATTCATCAAATTTCAAGTAAGAAAAACCACGGAAAATTATCGCTGTTTTAAAAAATTATTGTTCGCTCAAAAGATAACACGATTCGCGATTACCGAATATCACATAATAATTTCTTAATATATCGTAAATAACTGAATCTCTTAATTTATAGACACAGTAATATGTGTTTACTAACTTTTGACAAGTTACCTTTGTATGTTCGTTTTCAATTGTTCGTTGCAACCATATGTGCATTTTGCTAAAATGGACTCCTTCGCTTCCACAATTTAACAAATCAACAAAGTAACATATTTGCTGCATCGGCATCCGTAATTATCGGCCTAGTATTATCTGCGAATCGCCATGACGAAAACAAGTCGCACGTGCTTTAAAAAAGATAGGCTACCAAGTAGAAACCTGTGGTGCATCCCTTTCCATCAAAAACCACTCTCTCTACTACGTACACAAAAGATACTCACTCAAATAGGAAACTGTTTCCCCTTAGTAAGTCCCCCTGTCTTTGGTAAAAAAAATCGAAAATTAAAAAATTTTTAGTGTGTGGGGGTTACAGTTACAGTTAATTTTATGAAGTTCCAAATTATATTTCCTTTTACAACATTTCGAATCTTTCTTTATACATTCCTATTCGAGCGCTATCTTTTTGAATAAAATCTTAAAATAAAAATTTTTTGATTTCAAATTGGATCTCTGTTTATTAAGCCAAATAATAGATTTTTCGATGCTTGTACACTGATGTTCTTCTAAAATTGTTCGATTGGAAGTCCCACCTTAATATCCTGAGCTTGGAGCTGTACTCGATTTACAATCTCTCTACAATTCTCGCTGTGATCCCTATTCTGTGGATGGAAATTTTGATAACGACTTTGCGGAGACCAACCAGATTTAATTATCAATCGACTTATCTACGGAGATGAAACCCAAGTGCATCATTTTAACCGTGAGGATTCCAGCACTCACAAGAAGTTTAAAGTCACCCCTTCTGCTGGCTTTTTTTCGAATTGTCCAGGAATTTTAATGATTGATTATCTAAATAAGGGTATTACAGCAACAAGAGTATTGTACAAGCTCAAAGGTGCCCTGTTGCTCCACGGCAATGTACCAGCCCACAAGTCAAACCTTTCAGAAGCGGCCGTTGCTGAACTTGCTGGCTTCATAGAAATTGACCATCCATCTTATAGTCTAGATCTAGCTTCTTGTGACTATTTTTTGTCTCCAATTCTCAAAAAAACACAAAGGGGAACAAAATTTATGGACAGTGACAAACTTATAGTGGCTCTTAAAAGATATTTTTCAGACAAACCAAAAGAATTTTTTTTAATGAATTAGAGATGTTATTGAAACGATGTAAACTTTCACTTCTTTTTCATGCTTACTCCGGTAATATAAAAACGACTCCTCGTAAAAAATCCTAATTTAGTATAGATTTAACGTAAGGACCATCCAATCACCATCTGCTATTCTTTAATGACAGCGTTAATCATAGAAAAGGAAAATGTGATAACGTAGAAGGTTTGAGTTAGGTTAGAAAAACGAAAATTTCATTTTGTACTTGAAAATAATTTGGGCGCTTTTATAAAAATTTTATAGAAATTTCTGACAGATTATTAACATACAGGCCCTGTCCTGGTAAGCATAGCAGTGAATATAATGTGCACAAGGATATGTGCGTCTGAACGCCACCCATCCTTAATTTGCTTAAATCCCAAAAGTGCCTGTAAATTCTACAATTGACAATATATCTAAATAAAATTACCATCTGACACCAATTTGTTGCATCTGTAATTTCGTCATACAACAAATCGAAATTTTTTATTTGTCTTGAAATTTCTATTATTTAAATAGCAAACATAGAATCTAAAATCTATTATCCCATTCCTATAAAAACACACATTATTTAAAAAAGTCAAATGTTATCGATCGTCAGATCTAAATTATCAGAAAAAACGATTAATTCCTTAAATATACCACGAAATTCGGATAAGCGGACCTGAGCTCCATCAGAATATTTGTTTTACCAAGTAAAGCAAATGCCATACAGGCCTCAATATGACCATGAGATTCTTTATGTTTCTTTAATTTAGTGATTAAATAATGTAAATCTTAAACACCGGCCCTAGTCTAACTGAAATCTAATGATCCAAACGCAGTATTATAGGATAACGAGGGAAAACAACATAATAAATAGGATTAAATGCGAAATGGCAGAATATTTAAACTGTATTTTCACAATAATTACCTAATATAAATTTGAATAATTTTGTTTATGAATTCGATTGAATTTTAGAGGATATATCAGGGTGGACACGCGGTCCTTTTGGACCCACCGCCCCGGCCACCAAATAATAGCCATTAATGAATTTACCCCTCGTTTCTGTTAATTAGTTTCTAGAAGTTCAACGCAGTGTGTTCCTTACTTATTAACATTTGTATTCGGTTAAAAATTAATTCCAAACAGCGAAAAAGTACAAACACATATTTCAGGGAAAGAATAAACATACATAGGTATAACACGGATTAGTACAATGTTCTTAATATAAGAACATTTAAGCATTTTAATTGCTACTGCATCATTTGCGCGAAACAGAATAAGCCGTAAGTGTTTAACGTAAAACTGCATGTTGAAATTAATTCTTGAAGTGCTCGCATTTCAAAACAAACGGTCGCATCTCATAACAAGTCGGATGAATGTGATAACATCTGATTACGCTGATTAAGAGAAACACAATGGCACTTGTAATTAGTAGCTCCTCAATTATTGTGCTCCAGTAGCTTTGAAGTGAGCTGACTGACTGTGATGCTGTTATATTTTCGTTTTGAAACTGGAAGTTTATTAAGTGTTTTAATAAGCAATCCCGCTTCAAAAATGTAACATTATTTCTTGTGTATTTACAAGGAGATGAGATGGAGCAATAGATGTTACACAGCATCGCAAAGTAAATGAGATCTTTAAGGAGAATTTCCGAGGTTAAAAAACCCTAAAACGTAATAATCAGCCATATTAACAGGCATCACGTAATTGGTGAATAACACTGAAAAGTGGATTCTAGGAGATTTGATAAAATGTCATGCTTGTTCAGTACTTATAAAGCTATCACACGAATTGATGACAACGTTCTTTGTTACCGCAAACTAGATGGAAATTCTGTGTGAATTGAAATTTACCTATACTGCCACACAACAAGCCAAAACTTGCGTATTACTTCTTATGCTCTATATCAAATAGTAATTACCAAATAACTAGTTACTTTTTTAACATGATCCACGGCCCCTTTTTCAACTCATTCTTTTACACTACACCCCATCTTTCAATAAGTAAGAGTTTCTTAGTTCCATACTTGTTCGTTAGAGAAGCTATTGTAACAAACCCCTGTACGAGATCACTGCTTTTTTTGAATACAAGTACCACATCTACGTTCGGTATATCACGCTCTACGTATTTTTCAAAATCTGATAGAGAAGCTTTTCTACAAATGTTTTCTTAAATATTTACCTACACCTAAAATGCACCTGTGTCCTTCTTTACCTAGTAAATTAAGTGCGAAATCAGGCAAATAACGAAAATAAGCAGTCACACGTTGATTACAATTTAACATAAAACGAATAAATTTTCTAAATCATCGCACACGGAGCTTTTTTCAGCAGTAAAAAAGATCAGAACATACAGAAAATTACACAAAATATTACTTTGAGATGTAAGTAACGTGGTAAGTAAAGTAAAGTAAAGTGGTCAACAAAACACAAAGAATCTCATAGTTGAGTGTAGGCTTTCACGACCGTAATCCATAGTAGAAATGTCTTTCGGGTGATGTCGCGTAGTTAAAATTTTACTTGACGTTTCGCTGACCATGCTGTCAGCTTCTTCAAAAGATTTCTAAAGACTGGTGTTGTTGTTTCTTGCTCCTCGTTATATATCCCATTTCTGTTCCGCTTTGCTGATCCATAACCGTTCCGCTTTGCTGATCCATAACCGTTCCG
>LR737384.1:14677255-14687526 GCA_902655005.2 Marronus borbonicus | reverse complement strand
TTTGCTGATCCATAACCGTTCCGCTTTGCTGATCCATAACCGTTCCGTTCCGCTGAATCGCGTCGTTCGTTGTATGGCGACTCCGTAGTGCAACGCGTGGAAGTTACTACACAAAGAATCTCATTCCAGTTTGTGTACAGGCAAATAGTTACTTCAAATAAGTATTGTTATTCTTATTATAACTTTTTATAAATACATTATTTTGAATAAACATGAACCAATTATGAAGGCCACCATAGGAGAGCCAGCGTCTATCATCAAGCGATTCCCCAATAAATAAGCTCCCAGCCACGATAAAATCACAAATCGGACAAAAGTTTTCCCTCAGTCGCGCTTCATTTTCATTTGCTTGCCTACAATACAGCGTTGAGTCTGTGTTACTTTTCCACCTAGATGCGATCGTGGTGTTGAGACCAGGCAAAGATCCACTTCGCCCTCAGAAATACCTCTCTCAAAACTCCTGACTCGTCTTAGGGATGTACTGGATGCATGTACATATGTCATATAGCCGTTCCCCGACGAACAATTTGGTTTTCGCGGCGGACTGTCAGAACAACAATTCCGACTGTCCGAATTTATCGGAGATGCCTTTAAACAAAGGGAGACAACTGGGGCGGTATTTCTGGAGGGCTTTCGATACAGTCTGGCATCGCGAACTAATCATTTGTGGGGTCATGCTTAACGGATCGAAGTTTCTCAGTAGGAAATGGCCATATACAATCACCACAAACGTCATGTCACAGGGTTCCTTGTTGGCACCTGAACTCTTTATTTATATACAGGTGATATTCCCCATGTCTTACATATATCATCAAGAAGCGAGGGGCTAGTAGTCAGATGACTGCAGTTAGCATAGTTAACAAGATGGAAACTCATAGTTAATCATAGCAAAAGTATATAGAAGGAGGTTACCTCCGAAAGGTATTATCATTAGGGGCAGATATTCTTGAGTTCGTCTGTCCGATATTTGAGAGTCTTATTTGAACAACTCCTCATATAGAGCATGTCAGGAGGCTCTATATGAGGAGGAGAAAATTTCCTCATTTAATCTAGAAACCAAAAAGTTAATTTAAATCCCGCCTAAGGCACCATCATATCGTACGGTATATTAGCTGCGGTAAGTAACTTACACAGATTGAAGGATCTACAAAATAGAATCCTCAGGATCATTGCAAACGCTTCTTGGTTTATTCGAAGCGTACAATTCCGCGAGGACGTTCAAATCATATCATTACAAGACCATCTGCGCTAGCTATCTACGTCCCTAGATTCGTCCTCCGCTCAGGTAGAATTCGCGACATTCTTTCAAAATAGTGAACTAAGAACTGTGTTAGGGAGATAATAATTAGAAATTCGGACAGAACTCATAGGAATGGTTAAGGAGCAGCCACCCCGCCGTAAGATATCTAAATAAATACTTAGAGAAAGAAAAGTTTATGGTTTTCCTTTGTAGCGCTTTCTGCATTTAAATGTAAAACCTTATCTTTAGGGTAGGCAAATGTTTATAAAAAACATCTAAAATAGCTTTTCTATCAGATTCTGAAGAAATATATTGATTACTCCATTAAGAAATTAATATAGCTTATACCCCTACTTATTATTAACATACATAAATAATTGTCAATCTTAATGAAACTAAGTACACATGGGGGTAGATTCCGTATCTTTTGCAAAATAAAACTCTACCGAGTTTTTAAAGGACCTCGATCCTTTATCCACATATAACACTCTTATACCACTCAATGGTGAAGAAAACGATTGTAGCTTAATAATACTACTTCTCTGATGCAAATCTGTGTTGCAGTTCATAGGAATCACTCTACACCTGAATAAATTCTAATAAATTTTTTCCAGAAACTGAAGCCAAACTCATATAATGTAACCTACTGCCTTTGTTTTTTTGGATACGTATAAAATAGGTGCAGCTTTATCTTTTGGTACCAATTTCTGAAATTTGGCAACACAATGTTTATTCAGAGAATCAACCGAGAGAATTGTTTTATGCGTTTTATTGTTTTGTGATATTTATTTAAAATGATGATTACCTTCGTACATTAGTCAATGCAACCGTCTTTTACGCAAAAGCGTCTTTAATATGATAATTAAAAAAAAAGAAATCATAACAAAAACGGAAAAATAATTTACATAATCCTTGAGACTATACAACATGTGCCTGAATTATTTGGTCAAACTTTACTTTACTAACGTGAGGAAACTATAAAAAAGTTCATAAACATGATACACCAAACCTGCATTGCTGCGGAAGAAGTATATTTCTAACAATTCCTCCAATGTTTAATTATAGGACATTAAATGAGCTGTGTTAACAACAAATCGTATTCGATATGAAATTTATTCTTGCTGTTCTAATAAAAATTGTCACTGATTATTTGCAATTTTGAAACTCGCGCGTAATAAAAACGTAGGCTTCCACGGCCAGAGTCAGTTGAAACTAAACGTGTTCCGGGTTTGAACCGTGTCATGTCGTTGGTTAAAATAAAACTCGACGTTTCGCCCACAATTGCAGTTGGTTTTCGACTCTGGCATGGTTCACATGCTGAATTACCGTGATCAACTGCTTCCCGCTCAGTTAATTTCGTTTCTGGCGTGGTTCACACGTTGAGTTACCGTGCTAACTGTTGCCACCACTCTCCTGAAGAAGCCCCATACGATTGTGGGCGAAACGTCGAGATTTATTTTAGCCAACGACATGACACGGTTCAAACCCGGAACACGTTTAGTTTCAATTCGCGCGTAATGTTTTAACGAAGCATTTTTAGGCACATGAAATATGAATTTTCGAATCGCCGGTATTCTGTTTTAAGATACGATATTTGTAAAAAAAAAAACAAATGAATATGATAAAAATTCAGTAAAAAGTCGGTAACTAATTAGAAAATTGAAGACGCATATCAGACGAAAATAGGGATGATAGAATCTTCATAATTAGAAATATGTGTGTTCAGTATCGCCAAAATAAAGTTGATGTAAATGTTCATTAACTTGGTTTGTAACGTGACTTCGTTATACTTAAATATAGTTTTAACTGAATTGCCTATTAAAAAAGATTGATAATACCAGGTGTAAGAGATGACTGCTAAAAACATTGACGTTGGTCACTCAACAAATACTATTCAGAGTATAAGAAAAAAAATACAAATTTTTATCACATTAGTAATTTAATCACCGTATACATACATTTTCTGCTTTCAAATGAATAATCGCAGACCCCGTGGCGAGCGACCACGGTCAAACCCAATCAACTCTTACGTGCTTGTATGTGGCTGTGCCTGTCAGTTTTGTCTACTGCAGGAAACAGCTGCAACAGCGTCACGTGTTCCCCAAGATGGTAGGTTATCAGCGTTTTCTTTGCACAGGTGTTCATTACAATAAGGGCGTCTATAACAATTTTTCTTTGTTGGATGTATTTTTTTTTTGAGATAAACGCTCCTAAATGATAAGTAAAATATCCTTCAGAGTTCATAAAATCGGTCGTATTTCATTAGAACTCGCAATGAGTTACGTCTCCGGTTTCAGATATATTTATTATTTCCGATTCCAAGTCAATGTGAAGAATAGAAAAATAACATAATGGTAGTGATTATTCAATCCTTTCCAAAGATCTCGAATACGCAGAAATATAACATTAATTAATATAATTAGATACCAATGTTTAATAATTGGGATTATATAATTGAAACTTTACATAACGTTTGACGTATTTTACAGTAATTACGCAAATAAGTTTCTATTTAAAGCTAGCGAAAGGAAACGAATATTTCCTAGTAAAGGTATAAGAAGAATAAGCGAACAACTGTAGCAATTGCTCAAAGTGATCTCCTTCGGTATCAATATAAATCCTTACTCGTCACTTCATATTATTAAATGTCACTAAATGCGTTGTCGAGGTATTGAGGCGTTATCAAGTCATAAACATGTTGAATTACGTCCGTTTTTTTTATCCAACACATTTGATTCACACTAGATTCCACCAATGATGGTTTTACGATGGATTTACAATGATCTATCAATATGAAAAATACACAGTAACGGACATTTGAGTAAGTTCCCCACTTACCACCCACCGACATTAAAGGCAGACGGAAAATGTTGAAATTTTTTGCGCTCGTCCCAGTAATACAAACCAAAATGATAAGAAAAGCCTCCATCGCAAACCCGATTGCTATCTAACTAAAAACGTGTTGGTTTACAACTGATGCCATCATTGCCTCCATCCGATGGATAAAAAAACGCATTGCTTCGGTAAGTTCTTATATTGTGCAGTGTATTTTTAGAAACTAATTTTTGGGTCTGGAAAAATAAAATAATCTAAAGCAGTTAACCCAGGAGACTGTCGAGGAAAATCTACTACATCGTTATCAAAATATTCATGTAAGAGGTTAATTGCATGTAGCTATGACATTGGTGGTATCCATCCTTTAGTTCATCATCATGATTTTAGAAAAGGTTACAATACGTTTTCATGAAAAAATAATGAACTGATAATTATTGAAGCTGCTAATCAACCTTGTGCGTATGGTTTATTTGTTAATAAAAGCCATTAAGGAGGAACCAAGCTTCGTCTAAGAAGAAGGATTTGGCAATGATATTCATGTGATTTTCAAACCAATTGCAGTATTGCACCCTCACTATGTGATCAATGGGCCTGTGTTCTTATATTTTTATATATATTATTAATATTTTTTGAGATCTTTTCCAAAAATATGCTGACAAGCACTATGTAACAAATTAGTGTCCTGCAAAAGCTTTTTAAGATTGTTTTAGGTAAATCATCTATACCCCTCCTCGCAACAGTTTCAACGGCTCTCTTCTTGAGCACTACCGAGTTTACAACTTGCTGCACCAGTTTCATGCAGTTTAACAACGCAGGGAACTATTTATTGATTCGAATCAAGATATAATACTGTAGATGTAGACATAAAAGATAATTAAAAAAACATAGCCCTTTCAATTACGTTTGCTTATGATGAAAATTGGACAAAAACAAAAGTTTATTCTCACTTAAGTTAATAATGTGAGAATTCTTAGCCTTTTCTTTCCCAAAGACCAAAATTGAATTTTAATTACCATTTAAAGTCTGTCGACTTGAAGCCTTATTTCCCCGTTGAACAGATTTATAAAAATACATGCAATTGTTTAACTATATTTTCTAAAAAAATCATCATAATTCTCTGATAACGACATTCTTCATTAAACAGGAAATTTCATATTGCTTGGAATGGTACCTCAACAGATATAAAATGGCAAATAATCGACGCAAACGAGGTTTGCATTTAAAGAACCCTCTAATTGTGCCAGAAGTCCCTCACTATTTTTCTAAGGTGAAAACCGTAAAATTGTGTACAATTAATTTGGCCTTAAAAATAAACTGCTATGGCTTTAAGTATGGGGCAAAGAAGAACCGACTGTAAATCCATCGTGTTCACGAATTTTGCATTCCACTTATCTCATTCTTTGACTCGCCTGGCCTCGTTTTTTCTTGTTTAATGTATATCATATTGTTTTCTGTATTGTAGCCTCTTTCTGTATTCTGTAGTGTAAGTAAAAATGCTTAAGTTTTGTTTGTTGGGCACATCTTCAAAATATTGATTTAATTGGTATTATGTTTTTTCAATATAATTCTCGCTCCGCTAGTTTCGTCTCTAGCGTGGTTTACACGTTCAGTTACAGTGCTATCTGTTACCTACTACCTTTCCCTCTCCTGTACGATTGTGAGCGAAACGTCGAGTTTTAGTGTAACCATGACACGGTCCGAACCCGGAACACGTTTAGCTTTAACTGACTCTGGCCATGGAAGCCTACGTTATTAGACTGCCATTATTTTAAATTATTCAAAAATCGTTAGAAATTGTTAATTTTCAACAGTTTTCCATTTTAAAGTTTTATATCTTCTGTAAATCTACCAACTTTTCTCCGAAATTGGCAGTACTGTTACATAATCTGACGATGGTGCTTTCATTTATGAAAGTATACAGATTACTAGCACGCGCAGAAATTTAGAATGTGCAAGCAACACCACGTATCGTGTTCGAGTTTATAGAGTTTATTAGATGGAAACTTATTTGAAAGCTCAAACTTGTAGGCCTGTTATTTTATGTGTAACGTACAACGTTTGCAATAGTAAGTACGTTTTAAATATAGAAATAACTCAAAAACCCCCCCAAAGATCACTGGTTCACGAAATATCTTTAACTTCTTTTACGCTATGGATAACATATGTGCATCGCAAATAATTCATTGGAAAATCTATTACTAATTAACTTTATGACGCACTGTTATAATTAGAGTGGCGACGTTGCGTGCAGTTTGTCATTAGCGTTACGTTTGGTGGCGGGCTAAGTCTCGCATGTGTGTAACTCGCCACGTAGGAGATAGGCAGAGAGCGACGACAGTATTGGCCAACGAAACCAATTTACAACGAACAATTTAGACAAATATATCATAGTTAGTTCCTATTTACAGTCGTATCGAAAACGTACTTGACGATAACTTACAATTTATCTACACTATGGCATATACCCGATCATTGCTTGGCTGACTAACACTCGCTAGCAAACTGCACCGAACATCCTCACTCTAGTTATAATCCGTAATAATTCAATAAAACTTGCATTTATCAGCACGGAATAACTTCTCTATATATAGTTTTATTGAATTATATATATATATATATATATATATATATATATATATATATACGAACGGTGTACTACAGTTAATTACTTGATTATTTCCAAATTAAAAGTTGCAACCGCAAAAACAAACATCATCAAAGCAACACCGACAAATTAACAAGAAAATTCTCATTTCTATGGAACGTTAATCTAAACTAGCGGTTTTTCAACGTAAGAAAGATTAAATTTTTATCACCCGCTTCACCGATCACACGTGAAAATAACCGGAAATGAATTAATCAAGTGACGTCTATACCCGGAAATCAATTCACCGTTGACGATGCTCATAACACCTAGAAGAAAATTATAGACATCATTGATGGTGCATGGGCTATAAATAATTTTTTTTTAAGAAAACATTTGCGTAAATAACGCTTAAAAAAACAAAATTAAATTTCCAATATATTACTGACAAGTTTCCTTTTGCAGTAAATGAAGTGTACAAGTATAACTGAAGCCCTAATGGCAAGTATATATATACGTATATATATATACCGCATAAAAAAGAAAATTATGTGCTTGGGCAACGAGAAAATCACAGATGGGTAAGTTTAATTTGAAAACAAACGTGAGATATAGAATATAAGTTGCTACTTTGCTGCTACTAACTGCCTGCTGAAATTACAAATTACACGTTCAATTCGTTCAACCAATCACAATCCAGAATGCATTACATTGTAAAACCTACTTGGGATAAAAATAAACCGATTTTTATGTTTTTCACTAAAAATAGAGGATTCGAGTAGAGTAGCGAGTATTGTGATACCTGCGTACCTGTACTACCTGTTTTAACTGCACAGGATACAAATACCAGAAGTAACGACAAGTATCGAAAAGTAACGACATTTTAATTGAGACAACTCAAATGAGCTGAAGAATTAGCCTGCTGGAACGGAACGGCTCATCGATTTAATTTCTCTAATTTCTAAAGTTTTTTATTGTATTTAACAACGAAAGTGTAGGCTAGAGTTGCCAAATTATCGTGAATACTCGTTGTAAAATTCTAACATTTAATATCAAAAACGCTATGGAAAAAGTAAAATTCTAAACTTACTCTTTAACAGATTCATAATATTCCGTTAACGCAATTTTTTTTTAATCTAACGTAGAGCAATTTTTTTATCTATTTTATATCAATTCGAGAGGAGCACAAATATAAATTAAAACGGCATCAATTTTCAAGATCAAAAGGATGCTATTCAACGCAATATGACTATTCTATGCATATTGATCACAAATTGCCAGTGCCAATGTGGTGCCAATCAGCCGGCATAGAAGTATGGACCTTTTTACACATTGGGTAAAGTTCGCACGGTAAATAAACAACATATGTATGTGTAATATATCCTGTGAAATTTCATATCACCCTGAGTGTTAACAGATATTATACATGCGTATTCTACTCACAGAGAAAAATTAAATCTAAGTACGACCCACAAAGCTAATTTGAACAATAGTTACAGATTTAGTCGATTAAGTTGGTACGGATCAAAACAGAAAAGCTAAAGTTAGCTAAAAAACAGAAGCATGTAGAATTCATTTTGTTTTATATGAACTGTACAGGCTAAGTCAACGATTTAAGACGTTTATTCTCCAAAGAAGTATACAGACATAACATAAAAATAGTTCCAAATTCGCAGGGCGATCATTTTATTGGCGCCATATTATACCCTGACTAATAGTCTCGGAAATATTTTCAATTTTTTAAAAAGTTCTGTTTTGCAGCTATTTAGTAGTAGTATTATCACTGCGACCTTGATAGATCTATTGCAATAATATATGTTAGAGTAGTAATAAACCTTAGTATTACTCTAGGATCTTCATCCCTTACTTCAGTAGAAATCAGAAATGACACCGTTTCATTGAGCGGAATAAATTACATATTATTCATGTAGCGCAATAGCTACCCTTTCAATTATAAATGTAAATTTCATCCTATCTCTTTTGTTTTTCTTTTTAGCACTGATACTATAAGGATATTTTACGCAAAGTTTTATTTCCTATCTAATGATTGAAAAATATACAGAGTGTTCAATTAAAAAAATATAAACAATTCAAGTTCAATCGCTGAAATGCGATGTGTCTTTTTTTCTCAACATCAGTACAATCAACGGAAAAATCACATGTTTGGTAATTTAATCCTGTATATAAACAACGTGATACTCTTTTGCAACGTTGCCACGCACTTAACAATCCTTAGTTATTGTATCTTGTGAAGGCTAAGGAGACGTATTTAAATTTTCTAAGGAACCACGCTATGCTAAATTTTGTAACACTCCAAGTTATATTAAATACTGTTAAAGTCGTTGAGGTACATCAAAAACACTCCAATTGCTGAAATCGATTTCGAAATAACTTCATGAAACAGTTCCTTTTTGCTTTTATATAAATTTATATGAAAAAAAATAGATAAAACGTACGAAATATAAAGTAAAAGTTCATAACACACAATTGTAGCTGTGTGTATACTATTTCCGGAATAATACTACTTCATTAAAACAAAGCATGCGTTACTACCTGCATGTATGTATACTGGTCCAATATAAGTCTTACGCGTGACGGAGTAGTCTGTTACCGTAATACTTGACTGGTCAACCGAATAATATATAATTTCACGGCAAATCCAATATACATGCGTGTGTTCCATTTCGGCCTGCATGCATGAATATGTGTATGCACCTTTGAGCGCGGACGACTCGGTTAGAGGGACTCCTGAATACAAATGTATTAGGTTACCACGACATATTTTGATTTTGTTACTCATATTGAATGCGAAACCACTAGAGGTGTTTTTTTGCATCAATAAACTATGTCATAGTAACATCAAGAAGTGATCTTCACTCTTTGAGCAAAAAAAAAGCAGCAAAAATCGTTTGTGCAGATGAAATTATAGTTTTAGTAAAAGTTAGGAAGTTAGGAAAGTTTTTAAATAGTAGCCTTTAAAATTGTGTAAGGAACTGCACTTTAAAAACAATAAAGGGGCTATCATAGACAAGCGAAAATAACCTTTTCTGGACAGAGTGAGCATATATGTATCCTTTCTTTACATATAGAAATGAAAGAAGATACATATACACCACTCTGCCCCAAAAGCAACCAGTGGAACTAAACCTAAACTTACCTGTTTCCAAATTATTTTCAAAAAATCCTAAAGTTTCGTCATTTTGCAATAAAAATCAGATGAATGTGAAATCTGCAAAATAAATTGCGTGTTCACCTAGTGTGTGAGTTCAAACCAATTTAGACGACAACAAATCCGGTACAACATGAAAATATATTCAAGTATACAGAATGCTTGGTTTTCTCTGCACATGATATAAGTTTAATTTTTTAAATAGGGCACTGTATATTATGACGTTTTTAGATGTTCATTTTCAATTTATATTAATTTTCTCTTAATATCCCGTAGCTTACTTTTTGAAATATTTGCGAAATGCCATTGATTCTTTGGCACCTGATATCTTGCACGACTTGCCGGTTTGTAGATATAGGATCGCTTAGGTTGCAAACTTGATGTTCATAGGAATATACCGAAATAAAATTGATATTTTGGAGTGGTTAATGCCTTTTTTTACT
>LR737384.1:14628230-14667255 GCA_902655005.2 Marronus borbonicus | reverse complement strand
AGTAAAAAAAGGCATTAACCACTCCAAAATATCAATTTTATTTCGGTGTATTCCTATGAACATCAAGTTTGCAACCTAAGCGATCCTATATCTACAAACTTGCGTGGTACAAGTTTAATGTGCCAACATTATATTTAAATGAAAAAAACTTGTCTGCATATTTTTATAGTTAATCTACTAAACAATAACACATTTTAGGCAAAGGGAATTTACAAAAAAAATCCAGTAAAGCTTGCTTATCAGATTCGGGTAAAATATACAATAAATGTCGGCATTTCCCAAAAATGTCAAATTATATGAAAAGGTACGTTAGATACGGAAACGGTATCCGTGAAGGGTGTCAATTGAATTAATTGATTATCTAAAAATTAAATAATCCTTTAATAATCTTTTCCGAAATAGTATTAATTTCTGATATAAGTAATCGTGTGCTGCCATCTATACGAGAAAGCGCTAATAATTATCGTAAGACCATAATCTTTGCTGAAGCCTGTAAAGTAATGTAGATTTCTTACTTTAAGTAGATAATTATACGTCCTGATAGAAAGTTTGGGAACATGATTATTAGTCAAAATATGAAATTGTGAATGAAACACGTAACTAAAAAAAAACTTAAGTCACCAAAAGTAATGTATTTGATAAAATAAGAATTACACAACGACGCAAATTGCACGGTTTTTATGATTTTTATCACCCTGTAAATTGCAAAATACGTTCAAGATACGAGGGTCGTACAATAAATCATTAGAAAAAAAAAAAAAAAAAACATTTTCCTGTAGATTCTTATTTACTTTTAAGTTTAATCCTTCCAAAAAGTAGAATTTCGGTTCGACGTGAACCGTTGTCCGCCGAGCCATTTTTTTCAAATTTGTAAATAAAAAGAAGTCTCTCTAATTCCATAATTTTGGCCATCGAAACTGCGCAATTGTACACCCGTGTATTGTCTTGGTGGAAGAGGATATTTTTCTTTTTCAAATGAGAACGTTTTTCCTCGATTTCTTCTTTCAAAAGGTCCAATAACAACGCATAATACTTTCCAGTCATTGTTTTTCGTGCAAAATTGAAAACACTGTACCTTGTGATATGGCTATGGCCTCTACTACTTCGGGCACTGTGATTCATCTATCATTCAAAATCATGTCGTGGATTTTGTCAATCATTTCGGGGGTAGTCACTTCCAATGGACGGCCAGAACGATGTTCATCTTTTGTGGATGTACGGCCACGTTTTAACCCAACCGTAAACAGTTGCTCATCCAACTCAGCTTTCAGCAGATCTCTTTCGGCGTTAAGCCTTTTGAATATAAGTGTTTAACCCTAGAAACTCACGTTTTTCCATTTTTTTTACATAAACAAAAATTCTTTATTTAAATCGACAATAAAAATGAAACCGTGAGATGGATTATAACCAAAATGGTACTCCTTGTGCCTCCAACTAGAGCAGTGTTTAAGGTGGGTATGGCAGAGGTCCATCAAAGTTCTTATTTAATAAAAAATTAGAAGGGCGCCAGTTTTGTTATAAAAAAAAAAACTACAAAAAAAAAACTACAAAAAAAAAACTTTGTTGCACCTCCTTTTAGTTTGTGGGAAGATATAACTTGTCACTAATATAAACTTAAGCAAAAATTTATTTTCTTTGAATATGTTAAAAAAAAGAGATAAAATAAATAAAACACCAATGATCCCAGGTATTTGCTGGCACCTCTTTATTTAGGTTTACCTTCCTTTATTTGTTCCAACCACAGAATAAACTCCTTCACTGCATCTGCTTCAGGTTTTGTATCCAGAACAAATACAAATTCATTGAATTCAAATTTAGATGAGTAAGCTACAACATTTAATATTCTGTCATTAATTTGGAAACCGGTTCTAATCATTGCCCATTATATTATTGCAATTTCACTGGAAAAATTTACAACTGCGCTTTCATTTACTTCAGAACCTTGAGAGGGATTACTATTTATTTTTTTTATATCCAATAATGCTTTTACTTCATCAGTTTCATTTCTTTCCTTTGATACCTACAAATTATAATCGTCACTATCCTAAAATCGAAAGAAAGTAATCAATAATACCTGTAGTTTTGTATTAGAATTTAATTCTTTTGCATTAACATTTTTAATATACCCCTTGATCAAAGAGGCAAAAACACAACTCAGCTATTGGCAATGCTCTTTTGAGACTGTACTGCTGTTCAAAAAGATGTTTTGATACATTGAATAAAGTACATTCGAAATAATCCTTATAAATTCCATTACATATATCGTAATAATTCACAAGACCACTTACAATATTAAAAAACCGATTTGTCAAATTGCACCTGTGCAATGATTGCAGTAAGACTTCCTGTAGATGATAGCCATACTCATCGTAGCACAATAAAATAATTGGATTTGAAAAGCGTTTATGCAATGTATCTAACCAAGTCAAAAAACTTTTCAGTGCATAACTTTCTGTCTTTGTACTGAAAACGTTATTTTTATTAGAGTTTATTAGAAACCGAAGTCTCTTAGTATTGTATTCCCTTGACTCATGTTTTTGCCAATGTTTTCACGTGACATCACCATAAGGCATTATATACTGATGAAATGATGGAGCGGATTGTATGCAGCCAGTTCACATATTTCATCAGTTTTTTGATCACCTGTTGTTTGCAGCTCAAGCTATTACTTTACAATCATCCACTTGCATATCACAATTTTCTAACTTCAATTCCATCACTAATAAAATATTTTCTTAATAACGCTGCTAGTAGACTTCACTCCTCAATTACGAAAATTCTCCTAACAGATATTGCTGTTAAACAAAAATTATTACCTTTTCAATCCAATAACGCGCTTAATAGACACTTTCATATAACAGCTTATAATCTCAACTACTGCAAACTAATAGTCTTTGTTAAATATTAACAATGCAAAAATACGTACGCTTATCTCTGTAATATTAGACGCAAGTTATTTTTGTGGGAATACCCGTAATCATTTCAGCAATTTAATATCGTCTCGATAAGGTCTTTCTTTAATAAACAGCGCGCATAGCTACTTCACGTATATCTTGAGGACATGAAATGGGAACAACCCATTTAGTAACAAACATATGTGAATCATCCGATACATACACTGTAGCGAAGCGAAAGGGAAAGTCCCTTATTACATACTTTACCAATTATAATTGTAAAATACTTACTTAAAGGCGTAGGAATATGCGGGGAATCACAAACAACCGGTGACGGTTACACTATACACATCCCTCTCAAAGTACAAATCTTAGTTTTTGCAGATTTATTATTAAAAAAACCAATATTAGAAATAAATTTATTTATTAAATATTAATCTTCAATAAATAACAGGTATAAGTAACAACACTTGAAAATGATGTAACCACCTATTATCACAAACTTAAAAAGACTTATTATCACGATCAGCATGACTAACTTAAATTATCATTCTTTTTTCCTTTATAAGGTTTCCTCAGCAGGTTATTACTCTGACAGTTCGAACAAGTTTATATAGTTAAAATGTTTGGTTAAATTATGCTATGTGGTAGTAATGGTGATGTTAAATTAAGAAAAAATCATTCAACAATTTAAAACAAACTTTCGTCAAGTAAAAAAAGTAAAACCAAAATTCATATACTGAAGTAATAATTCAAATTAATACAGAAACAATGTTTCCTAAACGAAAGTTTGTTCATTTGCTAATTAAAGGCACCCGTTCATTTTAGTATTACGCTGTGGCTGAAGACATATTATTAACAGTAGTATCTGATACCGAAGATGCTTCAAGTGATTCCGTTTTCATTTCAGATTTAATTTCGGATTTAATTTCAGATTTATTTTCGGCTTTAATTTCAGATGTACTTTCGGCTTTAATTTCAGATGTACTTTCGGCTTTAATTTCAGATGTACTTTCGGCTTTAATTTCAGATGTATTTTCGGCTTTAATTTCCGTAACTTCAGTAAGTGGCGGTGTCTTTGTCATGTTAGCATTCTTGTCTCTATTCTCTTTATTTATCCTCAATCCCTTCCTATTATTTTGAAAGTATCTTGGTTTTGGCTGAACTGGCTTCTTTTCTGGATCAAAAAAGCAATCCAAAATTTCTAATAAATTTGCTAGATCTTCTTCTTTGGCGTTTGAAATCTAAAAACATTTCACCTCGCATATAATAACTACAAATTTATGGAAAAACAATTACTTACTTCTGCTTTAAGAAGCTTCTCCAATCCATCTTTAGAACCTGTTTCAAAAGCATTTTTCAATTTATCGTAATCTATTTTATTCTCAGCCAAAATCCTTCTAAGATGGCTAGCATGCTGTCTTTCCACAGGTGTTGCTCGCAATAATGCACCAAATACTGGTTTAAAAGTGTTTTGGCGTTCTAATAGAACCTACACAGAAGTTTAGGAGTTTTAGAAGATATCTAAAAAAAACCTTAGAATTTAATACAACAAAAATTGTTTATAGTTTAATCTCGTTCATACGCGTGTAACTAAAAACTACAAATTAAATAATACATTCCACAAATTGCAATAATTAAAATAAAATTTAATTAGAGAAATATGTTGTTTCTACCAACATTTAATAAGGAGTAGGTAAATCGTATGAATTGTTTGAAGACTCGAGCTCAAATAATTACTCAGAAGATTATTAAAAATATATTTTTTTTAGTTGTAAAAATGTACCACTTTGTGCTTGGAAGTTACATTGCCATGTCTAGATTACTGATATATCTGCCAACCTTGAAAGCAAATTTAGTTGTAATTAACTTAAAGAAATTGAGGGTTCCAAAAGAATAAAAAACAAGCATTATTACGGTGGTACCTAAACCAAATCAAATGTATTAAACAACATCTGGATATTGTTCGATCATTTTGTTACCTATTATTGGAAAAAAATGTAAAAGCTCTTATCGGGAAGAAGAAGCCTAATGAGGAAATAGGATATCAAATACATTCTAATCAATGTGGATTTGGAGAGAAACGAGGGTTTTTGAGCTTTTGCAACAAATTCATAAATTAAAACAAGCAGATGAAAACAAATAACTTCCCTAAGTTGGAAAATAAACTGAAGTACTTCTTAAAATTGACTCCTGCTTGAGTATTTAAGTGATTATTATTATTCGTTCTTTTTCAGTTAAAGGCATGTTGCGCAAATTAATTAATAAATGTCGCCACTTTCCGCGGGCGTCTCGAAGCAGAGACTAGACAGGCTCGTGTTTATTCGTCTCAGGAGAATAGGTTCATGTTGCCTACTGGTTTTCCTGAGAATCGACAAAGCACGAGTCTGTCTAGTCTCTGCTGATTTCGCAAAACGAACAGAAAGTGCCGAAGTTTACTAACTAATAATCACTTAGGTTAGCAGAGTTTTTTGAATTGTCGAGTTGATTTTCCACCTTAGACAAGTTATTATTTGTGTTTAGTTATAATTTCTACACAATATTTCATAAACTATTTACAATAAATTCGTATGTGTGAGGTATACTGAAAAGTGTATCTATTCGCCTATCTCAAATTGGTAAAATATACAGGCTGTTCTATTTAAAATAAGACTTATTGCCATTAGATTTTTTAATCTACATTACAACCTGGTATTACTTTGGCAAATCAAAATTATAAATTGATATATCAGAATATGTCTATGCAGTAATCGTAGGTAGGTATTTATTGAATATATTTCTTTCGTTACGGACGCATTGTATATTGCAATATAGCGACAATACTACTTTAATCTCTCACTGCATTATGGTAAGTAATACCACTAATACTGCAATAACTAAACAACAAACTAATAACATTGTTTGTGGAGACCACAAATAAATATTTGGGCATCGTACTGAATTCTAAACTGAATTTTAAGTCACATGAACGGAATGAGAAAACATTTCAACTTTCTTGATTTTTAAAGAGAAGGGAATACATCTTCAGACAACACTGCCAACATATAAACTGATTTGTGCCATCCTGGGCTATGGCTTTTCCTTATTTGTAAACATTGAATCCAGAGAAGAAGGTGCATTAAAACAGCATTCTTGAGGTTGATAACCACGATTTGTAATTCCAGAAATCCTTTATATAAATTTTCAGGTCTCCTACTTTACCAAACAACACTTATGCAGCACATTACGCCCAGAATAAATAAGATACCTATCTACTTCTTTTGCCACCAACAAACACAACCTCGAAATATTAAATCCGCACATTCTTAACAACTTCCTTCTAAACTCTTTCGTTGCGGCAATATTTCAGCCGCCACGTAAATTACATGGTAGCATGTGCAAATACATTTGTCTAAAGCAGCGAAAAGGTTAAATGGAAACATCCTACCCATTCCATAATAAAAGTTCTTTCAACTTTAATTACATAATGATCTATTTTTTAAGTTTCTTTTCACAAATACCAATCTCTTTTGTGTATTACGAGCAAAAAGACCTGAGTCGACAACCTTTAGAAAACGAATAATTGTTAGAAATTTAATTGATTAACAAATTATATTCTTATGAAAAGTATTATATCTTCGCATTTGAATTAAAACATTTAAGAATTAATATTTGTGACTAAAATAAAATTATCTCTAAAGATGTTATTTGGTAGAGGTTTTATCCTGCTCTAGGATTATCAACTTAAGTACAAATATAATTCTAATAAAAATTACTACCTTGAACTCTGCAATTTCCTCTTCTTCGGCAGAAACTGGGTTTGTGTATGGTTTAACTAAGTTGATAAGATGTACTTCGTTGCCTGTACAATCTCCACTACCTTTAGAATCTAAATCTTGTATTTCACCTTGTCCTAAATGTACAACAATTTCGTAACATGTTTGAGCCCTTGTCACGGCACTACTAATATCTTCTTCCTTGTTTAACAGCACTTTTGACATAGTGCGCAAAGTGTAAGATTTGGTAGTATTTGCACATTTGTCTTGAGAAATATCGTAGCAGTTTGCAAAACCCTTTACAACATTAGCAAAACGCTCAGATAAACCATGTCTTCGAAAAGATTCTAGCAACATAGCCGGAGTATACTTATGAACGTCATGAAATAATAATATGATGCCATCAGTAGCATCACCTTTTACTTGTTCTAGCCAGACAATAAAATCTGTTAAAGCTGATATCTCACTCTTAGTCTTAACAAACTTATTTGTACGCAAATCTTTGAGCATTCTATATCTACCCATATTTATCACACGAATGCTGTGCCTTCTTCTATATATCAATCTAATATCACTAAAAGGCATTATATATTGAGAAAATTTAGAATCAGGGGTATACCCTGCAATTTGACATATTTCATCAATTAACCGTCGACCTGTAGTATCTACTGCCCATCCTACAAGTCTATAACGGCCTTCTTCAACACCTTTGACTGGATTTTCAATTTTTACCACTGGTGTCTCATTGGTTATTTCGTTTTGTACCATTTTTGGTGCCTATCTATAAAAAAAAAAAAAAAAAAAAATGCGGGCATGTAAATTCCATATTTGACAATTTCTAAAGGTAAGTCTATGAGTACAGTTTTAGAATCATTAGCACCAAAGAATTGTGATACTTATGATCTATAAACAAAAGAAATAATAATCTACTTGGCAAAATATGAAGGAAGATAATATTCAACATTCTTATATCTATTTTTTTTTTTTGTTATTTTCGCAAGTGACTAAGAAAGGTGATTCGAGATTTTTTTCTTTAAAAACGAGTAAAATTTCGCATAAATAATGATGTCACACTATTTAGCCTTATGATGTCATTCTCTATAAAATGAATGCATCTAAATTGAAATTGTGGGCAATTTGGTTGACCGAAAATGAGACCAGGCACATTCCGAAATAAACAAAAAAATAGAAAAAAAAATTTAACATATTGCGTTAATTTTCAACACGTGGCGAAAAAAAAATACTATCTACTGTAAAACCGCACCCTTCAAACTAAAAATGCCGCAAACTATAGTAACTAGGAAAATAATATAAGCGCAGCTTACCACAATCAGTAGTACAGTTCGTTTAGAGCAGATTTTAAATGCAATCCGACAAGACTAGAAATTCTTATCAGACTCTTGTAAGCTCAGACCTTATACGAAGATTGAATAATTTGTTGCAAATGCATTTCGCACGTGTGTCCCGAAAATATAGTGGGAGGTTGACCGCGCATCCACGGAAGATACGTGATACGTACAATATGTTAGATTAAACCGCCTTTAATTTGAAATAATCTAAAATTCTTAATTCATTTTTATTGTAACTTACCAGATAGAAGTTCGCTATTCTGTAACTTCGTTTTTAAATTAATTTAAAAAACTGACAACCAAATAAACACCGTGGCGGAATGGTTACCATGCTCACTTAACATAACATGTCATGCTATCAGCTAATAGAAAAAAAGTAACGTTATCAAGATTGTTATATTTCGATTCATAATTTGTTTACGTTTTTTTGGTTTTCTGGTTAAGGATAAGAGATTTTTGCTAATGTAAGCATGTAAGCTCGGCTTTTCGCGATTATAGCGAAAAATTAATGTTGGCAGATATAAAACTTAAAATTCTTATCATGCATGCATACAAATCCAACATTTATTTGTTAAAAATATAAAGTTTACAAGTTATAAAGTTCAAATTTGTTATTTGGGTTGCATACGTACACTCATTGGACTGTATATATGCAACCCAAATTACAAATTTCCTAACCCTTCTGAGCATTACACAGCTGATTTTTTAAATAATTAATTAAATATAACATAATCAATAAAAATATATATAAATAGGGGCTAGACTACCAATCATATTTGTTAAATCGTCTTAATTTACTAACCTTTCACATTTTAAAGAAATTTTAATTTAGGAATTAAAACGATATTGAACTTTGTAGTTTGTTTAAATGATAACGATAAGTTATGGCAACGTTGGAGCCTAGATTAATAATAAATAATTACAAGTGCAGAAGTGGAGGTGGTTTACTCTGCACCACACTCCTCACACTTGCTTGAGTTTGCCCTCATAAGAAAGTTCTTTATTTGAATTGTTTAAGTTGTATTTGACAACAGTAGTTCGTTATGAAGGAATTAAGATTTGACGGACGAGTTGTAGCTATCACTGGAGCTGGAGCCGGTTTAGGAAAAACCTATGCGTTATTGTTTGCATCAAAGGGAGCAAAAGTTGTAGTTAATGATCTTGGCGGAGGAAGACATGGCGAAGGAAAATCATCAAAAGCAGCTGATGATGTAGTAGCCGAAATTAAAAGAAATGGTACATTAAATTTAATTAATAATGTATTGTCATACTAAAAGTATGAATTTTAGGAGGTATCGCTGTTGCTGATTATAATTCAGTTGTCGAAGGGGAGAAAATCATTAAAACTGCGTTAGATAATTTTGGTCGGATTGATGTGCTGGTGAATAATGCTGGAATATTAAGAGATAAAAGTTTCCCAAGAATATCGAACCTTGATTGGGGTGTGTGTGCAAAAATATTCTTTAAAGTCTCATATGTTTCATTCTTTCATTTTCTTGTAGACCTTATCCAGGATGTACACTTGAAAGGAAGCTTTAAAACAACACAAGCTGCTTTTACGTTATTTAAAAAACAAGGGTATGGACGTATCATAATGACAACATCTAATTCGGGCCTTTACGGTAATTTTGGACAAGCAAATTATTCTGCGGCAAAATTAGGATTAGTGGGGTTATCAAATACAATTGCTATCGAAGGTGCCAAATATAACATCCATTGCAATTGTATAACACCGACAGCAGCTAGTCGTCTCACTGAAGATATTATACCACCAGATATTTTCAATGAATTAAAACCTGAATTTATTGCACCAGTTGTGGTAAGTGTTTTGAATCGTATAAAATGATAAACATATTTTTTTTTTGTTTATTGAAAGAGTAATCTTATGCTAATAAAAGAAATTAAGGTGTAGATATGATTTTAAATGATAAAGCTCACATGATGTATATTTTGTTTTTTAAGATATTAGAGTTGTTGTAAAAGTTGCTATGTAATGCTTTATATCTAGTTGATTAACATATGTATATGGCATGTACCATGCAAAGGTCACTGATATGGCAAACAGGTTTAAATATTTTTAAAATCAAATTCTTGTTAATTATAAGATAGCTGAATACGTTCATTCACTTTAATAATATTAGATAGAAACTAAAAAATTTTTGTTTATGAAATAAAATAAGGTCTCCTATTACTGTTAGGGTATTATACACAATTATAGTAGCTATTCTATTTTTGTCTTACATTATGTTCAAGATAAGGTAGCCTTTTAACCTTTTTGCCTTTTTCTTAGTGACTGTAATATTGATAATTTTGTCTTGACATCACTCCTTTTGATCATAATATTTTTGTTTTGAGTTTTACATGTTTATTACATCTATATTTAACCCTTTATCCTTTCAAATTTACTATGACTTCCCTTTTTCTCGAGTTTATAGTAATAATTAGGGTTGTTGCTTGAAATCGGGTATCCAGTTTTAGAAATGGATAGTCGAACAACCGGTTCCTGATATCCGGATAATCCAGAATCGGATGTACCGGTTTCGAGTACCCGAAAACGGTTCTAGAACCGGCTAGTGCGGTTAGTCCTCTGGACGGGTACCCGGTTCCTGAATAAGACGGTTTTCAGCAGCCACAGTAATAATCAATAATGAAACGGAATCGGTCAAGTATTGCAGAAAGTCTCACAAGGATTAATTAAATAGAAATGGAGTACTAACTAAATATAAACATATAATGTTGTGAAGCGTCTCGGTGGTCGAGTGCTAAAAGGGCTTGCGCCTGGCCGGGCAGAGTTAGGCGCTGTGCGTTTAAACCATACTAGGGTCAGATTTTCTCAGTGGGTTCGGGACGATCCTAAGTCACCATCGGCTTAGTTGGAAACAGCGCTTCACCTTTTATGGTGATTGTGTGATAGTAACAAAGCCACGGAACACTTTACACGCGCAATTTGCATACTAAAGGCTCCTTACATTATGACAAACTGTAAAAATTTATATAACCCGTTGGGTCCTCACCATGACCAGAGATAAATGACCAGAAAAAGGATCAGTGATGGCTATGGTAGGGGAAGTTGTTAGTCTCATGAGAAGAGATTGGTGTTGCTCACCGGTTTTCTCGAGAGTCAACAAAGCACGAGTCTATCTAGTCGCATTAAAAATGTTGTAATTTCCCCTATCTTGCTCAATACTGAAAATATTTTAGTGTTCGGAGACAGGTTCTGCACAACCTAAACGTAACGATCGATAACGTAAGGTTATCGATTTGAATGCCCTTTTTCAATTTGTGCCAACTTTCTACAACATTCCCTATATCGAATCTAAGTTCTTGAAATAATTTGAGATTTTTACGGAATGCCGTTGTTTATCTAACGAGTGACACATACCCATTACAGTGATTCAAATTTTATTCGATTCTATTATTCTAGTATTTCTTACAGTTTTCACCATATATATAAAACACTTTCTTGTATTAATTCTATAAGACAGCCATTGAAATCCTTACCATATATAATCTGTGTTAATACACTTTTCTTGAATGGAACAATCCAGAATTTGATAGGGAAGCTTTTCTAAAAGTTTTTATGTTGTAACATTTCAGTTGTAAATGTTGGTCAGAAATACTGGACGGGGCAATAGTGCTTGGCGTATTTACTTTGGCAATAGGAAAAATGTTCTATACAAAACTCGTAGATACACATTTAGCACAAGCTAAAAATTATTTTAACATATTGGTGCGGAGTGTGTCGATACTTTTGTGTTGTTTGCCGTACATACTTAACTATTTCAAACTATTACGAATAATTTTGGGAATTACTTACCACAGTTAACTAGCGTTCGTAGTCTGTCTAAACATGAATGTATTCTTACACTTATGATAAAAGAATTTAATTTCAGGCTTATTTGTGCCATGAGAGTTGTGAAGAGAATGGTTCGATTATCGATTCAGGTGCCGGTTGGGCAGGGAAATGCCACCTAATTCGATCCAATGGTGCCCTCCTAAGATCCAATATGGCAGATGCCGTAACAATTGAAAAAGTCCAAGAAAATTGGTCAAAAATTACTAATATGGAAAATGCTCAACATTTTAGTAAACCCTCAGAAGCAACTATGTCTTTAGTAAGCGCCTTAGAATCGATCAGAGAAGGCACTAAAACCTCCAGCAACAATGATGATGTAAATATAGTTGATTACACAGAGAAAGATGTAATATTGTATGCACTGGGAGGTAAGATCCTATTTTAATTGTATATTTATATATATATATTGAAATTTTGATTTTCTTCCAGTCGGTGCGTCACTTGCAAATGAATCTGATCTTCAATTCCTGTACGAAAATCACGAAAATTTCTCTGCTCTACCCACTTATTTTGTTTGTCCTGCGCTAACAGCAATATATATGTCTAGGAATTCTGGCATTACCACTATTCCCGGTAAAGAAGTTTCTTTGGAAAAAGTACTACATGGTGAGCAGTATTTGGAGATACTGGGTAGTATGAAAACTTCTGGCCGTCTCACTACGAAGGTTGAAGTTGCAGAAGTTCTGGATAAAGGCTCGGGAGCACTTATTGTGACAAACGGTAATTATAACCACGTAATTAAACGCATTACTTGCTAAGGATTTTGATTTTAGTTGATTCTTATGACGAAGAAGGAAATCTTGTTGTTAGAAACCAACTAGCCACCTTTGCTATCGGAGCTGGTAATTTTGGTGGTCCCAGAATAGGCAGTAAACTAGTTTCATGTGTTACTAAACCTACAAGAAGTCCCGATATGGCACTCAGTTACAAAACTGCAGTCGACCAAGCAGCACTCTATCGCTTGTCTGGTAAAATATGTTTACATTTTTATTGTACTTTCACCACATACCTTCTCTGTTAAATACGTAATTATTAATGTAGTTTGTCAACCTGTGTATTTGAAGTTAGTGCAGTAAAATAATTTTCAGGCGACTTTAATCCTTTACATATCGATCCAAATCTGGCAGCATTGGGCGGATTTGAAAAACCTATTCTCCATGGTCTTTGTAGTTTGGGTATCTCAGTCAGATTAGTTTTGATGGCGTACGCAGGCTCAGATACATCGCTTTTTAAAGCTTTAAAGGTAGTTTAATCTCATGGCGGGTCTAATAAAGGTTACAACGCTTTTTCATTCAATAGGCACGTTTCGTGAAACCAGTACTCCCAGGTCAAACGTTAACAGTCAACATGTGGCGAGACGGCAATAGAATTCTATTTGAAACTTTTGTAGCAGAAACAAATGTGATTGTCATTTCTGGTAAGTACTTGTTTTATTCAATCGAAGGATTATCTTAATGTTAATAATTTTACAATAAACGATTTTTGACTGCGATGATTCTTAAATTTGCTCCAAACAGCGGTTTTAGCACGGTACGCCTATCAGTTGTTCTCACGTCAGTTATTGAGCGTGCATTGAATGTGCTTCTGTTATGAAGTGGAGAATGATATCGTAGATGTTGAAGCTTTTTTTTGAATTGATTCAACTACAAATTGCGCATTTCAATATAACAGTGTTGCTTGATACGATATATCGACTCGACCCTATAGTAACTTATACTTGTACAATACAATCGAAACACTTATTGTAACATGAACACTTTCGCCTCGTTGAAAACTTTTATGATTGTGTTAAAAAAAAACAGCTTTTTATAGGGGATATAAATTTAAATTAATTAAATTAACATTCACATTTACAAGATTACGCATAGCTTGGTTCAAGCAATACATTCATTAAATTATTATTATGGATCATGGGCAATATATAGTTATGTGTTCTGCCTAACCTTTGTGTCTAATGTTAGGCTAGTATCAACTAGCAACATAATCGATAGGAACATGATCTCCCATTTCTTAAAATACCTATGATAAAATCTTAATATATCTAGCTGTTATTAAAGTGTGAAGTTAGCTCATATTCGTTTTATTTAAATTTTCTTATTATTATTATTAATTATTACCCGCAGTGCTTTTGGCACCTGTTGATGATTGATGGGTAGAGTGGCCAAATTCGGGTGCGCACCATCGGCGTAGCTAACGAATGGACTCTTGCATGCGAAGGGAGTCAGTATGCAGAGATATATTATCGCGAACGGCGCCGTTCCGGTGCTAGATACAAAAAAGTTTTTAAGATGTTAAGATTGTTTTTGTAGATCATGAACCGATCTCGATAAATTATCTCTATTTCTAATTTTTAACATAAGGTGCGTTTCCAAAGTTATTTTTGCAAAACGTGCCCGCCGTGAGAAACATATGTTCTTGCATAAAGAAAACGATCGCTCTACATCTAGTGATGTTATATTTGCATAATTAAAAAAATCTTTGAAACAACGCATCTGTAGACGAACCTTCACAAATTTGTGAAGTGTGGCAAAATGTGAATCTTTGTTTAAAACACTTCCAAACTTAATTAGAACACACTCATTTTTTGCGTCTTCTACCGAGCAAAGCTTGTGCGTGGACATCTTCACAATTTGCAGTGATTCCTCTAACGACAGTGATGAATTTTGTAATTTTTCTATTGCTTGCACTACTGCAGTGTAATTGCTGTGAATAGTTTGTAAATCGCTTTAAACTTGACTGTCTTCCATTTTTTTGTTGTTTTGATAGCATTATTTCGGATTGAATACCACCTTGTTTATACTCTCGAAATATTTACGATAGTAAAATGCCACTTGTAACCATGTTCTCTAACGTGTAAGGATCGGTTGTGGTGGTTCGGGCGTGTGAGAACACAGTCTGTGAAATTCGCGAATACGTTTTGTGGATTTCAGAAACACTGCTTGTGTGCAATTAGCGCATCCACCTGTGGATAACATCTACGAATTGTCTCTGCCACAAGATGTAGAGCACGAATCTTATATGTAGTATGTAAAAAGTTACCACACTCTTTCCTAAGAGACCGGTCTACAGAAAGCATGGTTGCGGCACAATCTGACATAAACATTAAGACTTGATTTTTGGATATTTCAAATTTTTCCAATGTGCTTCACTTTCACTTTTGAAATTACTTGGACAGTACATTCTTTTCTTTGTCTAGAACCTAACAAAATTGAAGATGGCGATTGATGTGGTTCCATTTTGCGGACCATAACATTAAGTACAAATCTTTTTTTGCAATAAGTTGTTTCATTCACACACAAGCACATTTTTTTATTCTTCAGTTGAGCCTTAATTTTATTTTCTAAATGTACACGTACAGACGATAGATAATTTCGTAACGTTGTCCGGTAATGTAATGTTGGCGTATTTGTTCCAAAATGAAATAAATGAATCGTCGTTTAACAAAGTAAACGCCAGATTACACTGAATCATCATTGTACATAAATCAAATAAGAATTGTTCGTATTTTGCGGCGATACCGGTTTTGATCCTGTTATGGTTTGCACTTTGCACATGCCGTTTACAATGTGTTTGTGACCAACACGGATAATCCTTAATGAACCTATTCACTGTCTTTAATGATAGCTGTTTTCTCAATCCACGTACCTTCGACATTATTAAAAACAACACAGAGTACTTCGCTGCTACTATTACGTATGCTCCAGGCGGCAGTCCATTCGTTAGCTGCGTCGATGGTGCGCCCCTGAGTTTGCCTAGTCTATTTATAAGTTTTGAACATTTGGATTTTGGATAACGAAATAGAATAGAACTCTAGGAGCTACATATTTTTGTTTCCAGAGCAAATATTACGAAATATGTTCCGCCTATTCAAATGATAAACGATTAAATAATGATTTATGTTTAACCATTATACGATTGCATAGTTGAAAGCACAATTACCATTTTAAATTTCAGTATTAGTAACATGTAAGGTCAAGTGGAATAGTTTAAAGTCCATATTGTCGCACTTATATTATGAATTGTTTATTATCAGGAAAGTGGTATTGGTTCGTATTTTTTATCGCTTATACACATAACATTATCATATGGGCAAAATTACTTATTTTTTATACATTCGTGTCTTTTTAAAGAATTGTAAAATCTAAATGGAGAAAAATAGATTCTTATTTTTTGGATAAAAATTGATTGGGTTCTTTTGCCCTTTCACGCTAATGGTAAAATATTTGCAGTACTTTACAATTTCCTCAATTATAGAATATTTATTAAACTTTTTCATAATCACACCACTTCGCCTACTTCAAGACGTACTAATTTAGTTAATAATAAAATAAGTATAATTTCGTGTATTGGATCTTTTAATTAATTTCACACTGCTAAATCAGAAGTAATAGGGTGTGCGTGAATTTTTATTAAGTACGAATAGGTTGGTGAAAAAGCAACACGTAGCAATAGTTTTCATAAATTTCTTATAAATCGAAAATTAAAATATAGTGCTATGTTTCCTCTTTTCTCAGGAACTTGTTTAATTAATTACATTAATATAATAAGAAAGACTGCTGCATTACACCACCACATCTTTTTTTCGTACTGACGAAAAAGCATTTTAACGCTACAGAAAACGATTTGAAGAATCTTCTTTGTTTTAAAATAATGTAGCTGTTTTTTGTGTTTTTCAACGTTTTATTTCTTTTAATATTTGAATATAGTCCAAACTAAATCCATTTTCTTTTGTTCATTGGATTGATGTGTTCAATGCATTTTGCATTTTGCTTAAAACGTTATCTGGAAATTTTCACTAGAGCCCGTTAAACATTTTATTCATATAAAAATTTAAAAATTCCTTATTGATCTGTTTCCTTTCTTTCCATTACATGTTACCATTTTCGCGACAAGTTGCTACGATTAGCCGCATGGGCGTAGTCAGAATTTGGTCAAGGGTGACTTGTGGTGGGGACTTTTATATGACCAGCAATAAGAAACGAAAATGAAATTATTTCAGAGATTTAGGTGGGGATCATGACCTCCTTTGGCTACGCCCATGATCAGCCACATTTTTTCGACTCAATTTTGCCGACTCACCAATTTATACACATTCTGTGTAAGTTATGTTAACATTTTATTAACAGTAGGGAGTCTTTTATTTTTAATTCAACTCGTATATTATAATCTTAAATATGTATGTTTATTAATTTTTTTAAATTAATTTAAAATGTAAATTATTATACTATTATTTAGTAATTTTTTAAATTCAATTGCCGCACAGATAACTGTAATTGGTATTATGGCAACCTCGGCAACACCTTGAAACGGATGTTTCGGATCGAAACTACATGTGTAAACAGTCATAAAATTCATCTGCAGTACTATAGAGGTGTGCAGGTTAGGCTCGTTCCAACGTTTGTTTACTGTACAATTTAGATTGTAATAATTGTGTATTACGGAGGGTGAAAGGTCTCGTTTTCATTTCCAATTAGATAGCAGGAATTAAATTTCTTTATCTGCAGCGCATTAACGCTGAATAATTGAATCCTTCATACATAACCTAGAAAACATTAAATGTTTTATGTTACTGTAACTAAACTGATTTCTATAACTTTTTGCAGGTGCTTACGTTGACTTAAAATCTGTTAAATTATCATCTGTACAACCCAACAGAACATCAGCAATGAGTCTCCAAAGCGATGCAGTATTTGAAATGATTCAATCTAGAGTAAAGGAACAACCGGAGAAAGCAAAAAGTGTGAATGCAGTGTTTCTATTTAATATTACTAAGAATGGAAAGCAAGCCAAGCAATGGAGTAAGTAATACATGTTTTATAAGGAATAAAAATAAGTTGCAAATTAACGAGGAAGATAGTTATATATTATAGTTGCTGACCTTGTTCGGCATTGTCCATTTTTTATTTATACCGCTAATATGGTTACTATCAACTTAACTTTTGATGGGGATCTCCCAGCCAGAGAGCTTAGAATTTAATATGAAGAAAGTTAAATGATTAATTAATAGCATTTTTCTTTTATTCAAACAGAAATCAATAATTATATAAAGAAAGCATTCATTGAAGCTGATAACTAAAGCTAAGGTGAAACTATTTATGCTAATAAAAGCAAACTATATGATATGGGCATGGCGAAAATAACTATAATAAGTATAATTTGACGTTAAGGAATGTTTCAAAATTAAATAAATAATTTATATGAATCGCACTGAGATTTACATTTTTTATTTTGATTATGTAAATCTCGGTATTTAATAAATGTTTTGAAATTATATGTAATACAATGTCATTATTTTCAGCGATGGATTTGAAAAGTGCCACGGTACATGAAGGTGCACCAAAAGATACTAAACCACAAACCACCTTAACTATTTCTGACGCTGACTTTATCGATCTAGCAACTGGTAAATTGAATGCCCAAACTGCGTTTATGAAGGGAAAATTAAAAGTTGCTGGAAATATTATGCTGGCTCAGAAATTAGGCCCACTTCTTAAATCTGAGGCAAAATTATAACATTGTATTTTCTTCAGAGAAGAAATATTTTTTTATACAGATATGAAATAATTAACGTCTATATCCCAATCATGTAATGGTGTGGTGGTTGCGTGATATTTTTATATGCTTTATATGGTATAAATAATGATAGCAAGGACTGTGGCGTAGTATGGGAAACAACACATAAGTATCGGCACCCTCCGCACCACACAAGTTTAATTTATTATATAGTAATATAATAATTAGTCCGGGACGGTCGTTTCGAGGACACGAATGGTCAACATCAACCGGTGACCGAATGAGGTCACCGGTTGATGATGAGGACCATTCGTGTCCTCGAAACGGCCGTCCCGGACTATTTATTATATTACTATATAATAAATTAAACTTGTGTGGTGCGGAGGGTGCCGATACTTATGTGTTGTTTATATGGTATACTTTAGTTTTTATCACATTCATTTGTTGGTAATAAAGTTTAATTGTTAATTTTTGTGTTTTCTATGATTACTGTTATAATAATACGCACCCGTAAATGACTAACAAAAGAGTGGTTTTTTAAATAACAGTGAATACGTTTGTATCATAGTTATTAATCTAGGAGTGCTCTTGCACTAATACACACGGATTAATAATTATGAACTGTAATCTGTAGACCTTGTATTCCGCGTGATTCGTTGTAGTAAGTACGTATCAAACTGCTGAATGGGCGACCGGCGATGCATAAGTCTACAATTAATTTTATTTAACTCTTGCATTATATAGTAATTTCAAACATAATTTTAACTGTGATCTTTCTCAAGATATAAGAACATATTTTCATCACAGTAAACATTCTTAACCGAGAAAAATATGGAAATATTTGATGCAAACATTCCACGGATTTTATTCAGTTTGTGGTACCTAATTTTATAACGGCTATTAAAAAGGTACGTGTTTTTAAACAATCTGAATTGTTTATTTTATTATTTATGTTATTGTACCGAGCAGAGTGCTTTACTGTCATATCCATGCATCTCTGATCGGCACTCGATCGGTACTCTCTTCTCCCGGCAGTTGTGGGGCTGCACATACTACGACTCGTGGAAATGACTTAGTACAACTATCATGCTATTCTGCGTCTCTACGTAGGCTACACAAAACGTGTAGTCTGTAGTTAGTAAGTTTTTGGAAAAGATAAATCAAGATAAGTTGAATGTACATATATAGCGGCCACCGATTATTTTTGGAAAGTAATTACTCAAATCCTAAAGCAGCATACACTGAACTTCTTTTTGGACGCAAACCAAGATTATAATAATGTGATTTAAGTTGGCAATTCCAGCAATAAATATCAAAATTGCATGTAGTACGCCAAGAAATTAACGAATATGTGCTTTATTGTCGTAACTACTAACTTAAATTGTCCGCGAAAGTTAAAAATTTCCATTGCGACTATTGCTATCAAGAAGTGGTGCTAATAATTTGGTCGCCAAGCACAAGGAAGGAGATACTCCAGTTAACGCACTGTACATAATCGATTTTTAAAAATTGCTCAGAGAGATCTGAATCGATAATAAATTTCGCTCTTCTAGGCCAGACAGAATTAAACAGATTTGGTATCAAACAAATAATAATAATAATAATCTTGATTGTCCAACAGATGAAATTCCATTTACAGGATGAGTAAATATAGATATATAAAAAATAATAATAACGTAAACATTGAGACAGTGGAAGGAAAGTGAAATAGAAAGATAGAAACGACACATACTAGGTTAAACAATGAAGTAACATGTGAAATAGTAGTAATATGTTATGAGAGAAATGGATCCGGATAAAGTTTATTACGATTACCAGCCATATGATACAACGGAGCCTTCAATAACGTATTGGTTCTTGCCTTGGGTGTTAGGAACGTATCGAAGGACCGCGTTAAATGTGTTGACACTACAAAGTTTATCTGAGCTAACAAGAACGGAGAATCAACTTTATTGTGGATCAACTGTATTACAAATTTGGCGATTTGTTTTTCTCTCCTGCTACTAAGTGATTGCAACAAATGGCAATCCAAGAGACTATCGTAATCTATATTTCTCTTCGGGTATGAACCATCCAACTCAAATGACAAATACTTAAAAAAAAAAAACAAATCAAGATCTTGCAAAAAGAAACGACGAAAACCATTCGTTTACATTTATGCCAATCAGGAAATACACCAAAGCATTTATCAACCACAAATGTTACCGCTGCATATCGCATCAGACTGCTCTATAAAGTAGTGTTTACATAGGGTAGCACGAAATTAGTGAAATGCGAAACTAGGCAAACTTTCACATTATTTTCTGCATTTGTTTTTGAATTTGTATGTCATGATTACTGCAGAAACGATTAATAAACGTTTTTGTGTAATTTCGTGCTTTATAGTGCAATGGTTAGAACAAGGCAACTCAGTCTCAGTTATCAAATTCTTAGACTAATTTCGCGTTACTCTATGTGAACGCAGCCCATAACCTTACTTAAGAACGCAAACATGCCACGCTCTCCCTACACGGAATAGGTCCAACACGCTACCAAGCTAATTACGTGGCACGTTTTGCCGGTTGCATCATAAATTGCTGGGGATAGGAACTAACTGTGGTAACAGCTATAATTCCCGCTTCAATATATACTAGCATTGTCATTGCGACAAGATTAAAAAATGTCCAAATGATATTAGTTGTCCCCAATTTATCAAAGTAATGATACGATCGGGAGATATACTGTGCTCGAGTGGCCAAGCAGCGGCAGCGCACTGTTGCCACATGTGTACCTTCTACTGTAATCTACACCCAGATATTTTTCACACAATCTGCACATCCATCATACGTTTCCGATCGGCAGCTAATGTTAATATGCACTTCCCAGTCAGTTAGCTATTTGTCGGTATGCATGTACACACTACGATCCTGACGCACCGCCCGAAAGTTGCAACCCTAGTAATTACTTCTGACTTACGACGTAAATGTACTCAAGGTTAATAAATCCGTTCATGCAGATGATGAACGTAGACATAATGCTACATAGGAATTTGGCAGTTTTATTTGAATCCAATTAGAGATGAAACGCCGGTATTCTTGAACTCCTTTAAAACGTAACATTTCTGAAAACGCGCACCATTCACTCTAAGTTATAAACAAACTAAAGTATATCATCGCAAGAGTACGCATTTGTAGTATATACTTGCTTTAATTTAGTGTGTGGGCGGTTACAATACAACAATTAAGACACAATAACGTAAGATCACATCACCTCCATTCCTTATGAATTTCTCTAGTCTTTATGCGCAGGAACCCTATATTCAAATACTAACACACAAAGAGATAACTGTTCTGGTAGCTATTTGGCTACTACCGCCTCACGAAAAGCAGAGCATATCAGTTAAAGAATACCAAATTTCTAAAGTGGTACGTAAATGTTTGCCATACCGCCAAATACTAAGCGTCGATACAAAACACCAATCCAATTTTAACATATTTGTTACATCGTTCCAACAAACTCTTTGCCGAACCTACTGTGATAAAATTTTTATATTAACTATGAGTGCAGCCAAAATTTATTCGCATATCTTCTTCACTCTAGAATTTCTAAATTACAAATTAGAAATGAAATTAATTTAAATGTGATAATCTTTGATAATTATAGTAATAGATAGAAAATTCATATGAGGATCGCTTGCTTAAACCAACAGTGATCGATCGCTTTTCTCCTCCACCGCAAGGTATCTTAGTAAATGAGAGACGACAGTTTTTAATAAAGGTTAGCCAAAATATAAGTCATCTGGTTATTTGTTATTTAGTAGTAATATTTTTTTTCTTCTTTTCAACTTCACCTTACGAAATAATTATGATATTAAGAACGCAGACTTCCACGGCCAGAGTCAATTAAAACCAAATGTGTTCCGGGTTTGGACCATGTCATGTAGTTAAATGAAAACTCGACGTTTCGCCCAGTCATATGGCGCTTCTTCAGGAGAAGGAACGGTAGTAGGCAACAGGTAACTTAACGTATAAACCACGCCAGATACGAAACTAACTGAGCGGGAAGCAGTTGATCACGGTAACTCAGCATGTGAACCATGCCACAGGCGAAAATCAACTGCGCAATTGATTACCGCCTTTTCCTCTCCTGAAGAAGCCTCATATGACTGTGGGAGAAACGCAGAGTTTTCATTTAACAAAAAACGAAATGACACGGCCCAAACCCGGAGCACGTTTAGTTTGAAATTATGATATTTGTCTGAATAGATTCCTAAATTTATGACTTGCTACAATGTTAAACTTATGGTTAAATGAATCCAAATCGTTTTATAGTGAAGTGATAGATTATGTTCCATCAGAATATATCCAACTAGACCGAGAAGCGCTCATTTCGTATAGTATAAATAAAAAAAAACAAATAATGTAAATAGTAAAAATAGCTTTGATTTGGATTAAAATCAGAGAGTAAAATATCAAATTCACCAAAACAGATTCTTTTTCTATAGAATAATAAGCACAATAGTGTTAAGTAAGCAGTGTTAACAACACAAAAGGTAAGTACGACAAATGCAAGTAACCCTTTCCTGTATCGTGTATCATACTTGATAAATCATTTTGATTTGAGATATGCCATGGTATTAGATAGAGTCTCTTATATGATACTACTACGAAAATTCGAAAAAAAATTACATTTTCGTGCCAATGCAAAACTTTTGCCTGTTGGTCAATTACAAAGAAAATTTAGTTCTACAGCAAAAGGAGGAGAGTTTGTCAGTTGGAGAACAAGTGTGCGCTATCGAAGCTAGACAGTTTTTAAAGAGTTGTTAGCTGTTGTAGTCTCATAAGTGGGGCTTTTCAAATTGTTTATGTTGCGCCGTCAATCTGGGTTTACTTACGGATTCGAAATATATACTCGTCGAGAGAACAATCCACGAAATGAATCCGATTTCGATATTAGCGCCAATAAAGTTTGATAATTATTACATTTCATTGCCATTAATAGCATGTTGATCTTCCCGACAGCTTCACAGGCTAGTACAATATACAACAGTAGAAGCAAAAAAAATATTCATTTGCTGGACCTAACGCTCGTTAATTCTTGGATAACATACAAGAGTTATGCAAAACAAAAAGGATTCTAGGTATATAGATATTCAAAAACAACGATCTCTCATTGCATATTTGTGACAAGTAAAATTAAATCAATGTTTTCAAATAATTGCCTGCGTACGATGTGGACGTAAATTTTGAAGTGGTAAATGATAGTTTTGTGGTTACTGAAAAAAATAAATGCAAATTATTATTATTATTAATTACAACACTAAAATCAAGATCTACAAATATAAAAGCAATATAAAAATAACAACGGTTTATTCTAATCTTAGGACTAAGTATGAATTTTATTATTTTAAACAATTAAACATAGCTTTTAATATTGGTCCATTTTTCCCCTATCAAATAATAAAGTAATGACTGCTGTGGTGTAGGAATTTATTCCTTAGCATCGCCAATACCATCAGGTGTGATAGCAAACATTGCTTCGCTTTCAGGTAAACAGGGTGAATCATATATTTTACACACTCGTGTTTCTCCCCTACCTTTCCTCAAATATAATCGAGTCGTTGAAGCATGAGCCATAATATTTCCTCCTATAGGTTTCTTTGGATCCGCATTGAACATAGCAGCACCATCTACCTGAGCTACAACTTGATTGGTTATCACTACAGCCACACCAAACTAAGAAATATTTAATGTTAGACATATACAGTTAAGAAGTGTAATTAAAGAATCAGAGATTAACTTACTTCATCAGCTAATCGAAGCAGCATTCTTAAAAAACGTGCTAAATGCATTTGTCTAGCAGACAGTTCCCCTCTTCCTGAATAATCAGTTCTATACAAGGCAGTAGCACTATCAACAATAAGTAATGAGTATCTGAAATTGAAAATCATTGTTACACGATTATTTTGATCTAGAGTAACTTGCTACAGGTAATAACTTCAAATAAAAACGAGGGAAGCAAGTACAATGAATGTGAGATAATAAGACGTAAAGAGTACGCTTGTATTAGAATGAATAATTAGGCGCTGCAGATCTAAAAACACTATATACAGTTGTTTCTATTTCAGATTGTTACTTTCTTGTCTTCGGTTTGTATTATATTTTACACTTAGCACTTTTTTAACGGACGCGGACAGGGTAATTTTCCCAGACAGATATAAAACGACTCCAGGAGTGAACACGAAGCCTCGAAAACGGACGGAGAGAAGATTTAAAAACACGTTAAAAAAGCGTACATTGTTCGCTAGCCGTGGTATTTCACCCAAGATCGAGTCGGATTATGTTCTTCGGATTCCTCTTTGCATTTACGCAGTGCTCTCGATTTGCTTTCAACATTAGTTGAAGTGTGATAATCGTGGGAGCTACATGAAACAAAAACATGGCGCCCAAAAAAAGCTAATCTTTCTTTAAAAAATGGAAGTGATTAGTATTGTAGAGCAAAATAACTTGAACGTTCATCGGTTGGATCAACGGTATGTTTATTATAGAAAGAATAGTGAATTTTCAAAGCATCGGCTAATTCTAGTTAACCATTTTTGTTTTTGTTGCTCAAAAGCTCAGCATTCACGAAGTTTTTAAATCGGATAGAGAACTAAGGTAATACTCAGTCCGGTGAAATTATAGAAAACAAGCAAAACATTCGAAGGTAGTGGCAATCAGGTGAAAATTTTAATCAAAAAAGGAGAAAACTAAAGGCAGAGCCAACAAGTATGCTTCGAATGGTTCGTTCGTGCTAGAAGCCAGCATGTTCCCATGTCAGGACCATTAATAAAAGCCAAGGCTGAAGAGGTAGCTACAGAATTAAAGTGTGAGAAGTTTAGCAAATCTGATGGGTGACTGCGAAGATGGAGAGAGAGGCATAACATTTAACTTCAAGTGTATCTCGGGCGACTCAGCGAACGTGAATCAAGAAGATGTGGAACAGTTTTTGGAAAAGTTCTCCGGACTCTTAATACACACCGGAATGCGGATGAAAGTGGTCTGTACTTTCGAGCTTTATTCATCATTTATAAAACTTTAACATTAAAAGGTGAAAAATATGTTGGTGGTAAATTGCAAAGAAATGTTGGACAAAAAGAAAAGCTTTTAGTAATCGGGGAAACTGCTCGACCACGGGCGTTGAAAAATGTGCCACTTGCTAGTTTGCCGGCCAGGTGGACTTGAAATAAAAAGGTGTGGATGATAAGAGCTACAATGACCGACTGGCTTTTGGGCGGGACAGACGGATAGGTTTTCAGAAGGGAAAAATTTCTAAATCACTTAACGTTCTAGAGGCACTTTTTTTTTTTTTTTAAAGCATGGAACATAGTTACAGACCATTCAAAACTGCTATTCCAAAACAGGTTTTAAAAATTCTCAAGTTCAAGAGAAGGCAATCTTAGACATAGGATTTGATGCTGAAGACAATTTGGCGTTGACAACCTTGGCAGAGTTTTACAGAAACTTTGATAACATCTCCCAAGTTGAAAACTAAGACGACTTCATTAATTTGTATGAAAAAGTGCCCACAAGGAAACAGAAAAGTTGGAACTGTGGGTGTCCGCTTCTGAAGGCTTTCACTGTACTCACACAAGTCTGTTTTAGATTTATTACAATAGACTTATAATTGTATTCCTAAACATGTTAACACCTGATAAAATCTCCTGTTCACTAACCTAGTTTCTGCCATCATGGCAGATGCTTGTATTAACAACTGAGTCTGATGATCGGTATTGTATGCTCTTGCATACGCAACATTATCCAGCACATCTTGTTTAGACATTTTATACCTTTCAGCAACTGATAATAACCGTTCTGGACGAAAAGTACCTTCTGTGTCGATATACAAGCATTTACCTTCACCACCATTATGTTCAATAGGGAGCTTAAAATATAGAACTTGAATACAAATCTTTTCAATAGCTTTACACTTACTTGACAAGTAACAGCCAATGTATGACATAATTGTGTTTTACCAGTACGAAATTCTCCAAATATTTCTGTTATAGATCCCGTTTCTATTCCACCACCTAACAAGCGATCTAGTTCTTTTGATCCCGTTGTTAACTGGATTATCTCAGATCTTTTTTGATGTATGTCCGTTGCTGTTGTAAAGCCCATAGGTACCACCTTTGCAGCTTCAGCAAGTATTTTATCTGCCTTGGCTTCGGAAATCCCTTTTATAGATATCAAATATTTTTTTGGTGTGTATGCCACAGCTTCTACAGTGTGATACCCAGCTTCCTCTAACTTTTTGATGTCTCCAGTTGTAATGCCATTGCCCTAAATTGTTCAAATACATTGCCATAATTGAGCGACAGCTTAATAATACAACCTCTAATTTTCCTATTGGTTGTGGTCCATAATCTTCTGCTTCCTCATTTGCTGCAGTAGCAGTAGCAGTAACTGTAGATGTTGCACTAGCACTCATTATTCAAGGAAGAACAAATCTATGACGGATATTCTCTGGAATTGTGAAATTAAATTTTAAGGTTAATACAAATATTCGCGCTAAAAACCACTAAAAATAAACTTCAGTAACTTTTTGATTATCACTAGCGGACGCCATTACAATTTAAAATAATAACGGCGTTTATCTCCGTTTTGTACATATTTTCGAAATAAAACTAAAAGCTATATTCTCATTTTTAGTCTTTATTATTGTTTGGCTTATTAATTACATTTATTAATTATTATTCTTTATTTTAACTTATGAAACATAGAACACATTTAGCTGTAATACAATACAACAATTACATTATAAATTTATTGTACGCTTTGAACCTCAGCAGCTTTTGTACGATCTTGTTTATCGTACAGGTACGAAGTAAAGCTTTCTCCTTCAGTAAATTTTCGACGAGCCGCCCAAGGGACATATACATACTTGTAACCTGCATATGCTCCTCCAGTTAAACCAACGGCACCAGCTACTATCAGAGCGGCGCCAACCAAACGTTGTCTATCAGTTAAATTTTTATACCACATCGTTGATGATAAACTATTAAAAATTATTTGCAGTACGGTAGAACGTCTTTACCAAGCAACGCTTGAACAGAGAATGTTTATGTTAATTGTTGTCGACATTTAATTGTTTTTGTTACAGGTCGATTTGATTCTTAGAAAACAAATAGATTGCATCCGACATGCTACCTTCTGATTTTTTCTTTTGAATTATCCCGCCAAATGAGATATCTTCAATAATAGTTCAGATCACTTTAATAAGGCTAATTCCGAATTTTTTGTCAATTCAATAAATACTTCGTGATTATTACTTCCATTGTAGTTTATCTATGTCATACCTACTATTTATGTTCAATCCCATATTATATTTGTAATTAATTGCTTCTAATTTTACTACGTTTTCGCTGAATATGACAATTACAAACGTAGTAAACATCACTAAATCAACTTTTTAACTTTTAAATACTTAAATATTGCCCTAGTAAATTTTCTTTTTTGTAAACGCAAAATATTTCTTTAATTTCAAGTTTTGTACTAAACCATTCCTCTTTCCATTAGTGAATTATAAATGTTACATTGTAATACATTAAAATTTCCTGCGCTGTGCTACAAGCTGCTTTCCATTTGATCCCAAATAGTCTATTGAATCGTTCTGTAGGGTATAAATTTTAAAGATGCGTGTTCTATTTAAAAAGAACGGATAGTTCTGAACGGTACTTTTCTAAAATCCGCTTTCCATTCCCGACTCTACCTGATATACTGTTCTGTTGATGCATGCGCAAAACATAGCATTATTAATATTTTCGACAATTACATTCCCTGAGGATGGATTTTAAGTTATCCCTATATTTATAATTTGAAATCTGATTTACATTACATGCCAGCCGACGCTGAATTTCATTTTGTTTATATTTCGCAGTTTAAGTTGGAATTATATTTATCAGTGTACAGCAACAAATGCATGTTCCGTTTAGGTCATGCTAAGTATGGTTCAGTACAAACAAGAGTAAACACTTTTGTGGTATAATCCTTACATGCTGCTTGCCATTTGCTGTATTGAGCGCACCGTATCATTCTTCAGAATACTGTACTGAACCGTATTTAGGGTGAACTACTAGCTGCTTTCCATTTGTTTTATTAACTGTACCGTATCGTTCTTCAGAGTACTGTACTGAACCGTACTTAGAGTGAGCCAATAGCAGCTGAATAATCTAACCTGACTTATTCCACTGCGACCTTCCCAGATCAATTGTGTTTCGTCTCTCATTAGATCAACTACATTAGCTTTGCTTTCTTTGCTAGATTTAGCAGTTTTGTGGGTGATTCCCCTATATAGGTTTCGACCTTGGATATTCCGAACCCATTTCTGAGCCGTACTCCTGTCAGTGGTATATATTCGCACAGCGCACGGACGCCAGTCTCTTCTTCCACCCAGCAGAATCTGCATGCTATTTCCTGTCAGGCCCAAATTACTCATGTACTTCTTGACCATACTATATCCTGTAAGCAGGCCCACTATTGTCCTAACAGACTTCCTGTCTCTGCTTAGTAGATCCACTGTGGATGTAGACCTGTACCCAATCAGAAATTGCTTGGCCTGCCTCTGACCTGAAATGAACTTCCACCAGTCTTGAGACTTCTCATCTTTCCATTGTTGTTTTCCCTCGATGTCCTTCGTGTCCTGCTATCCGGGCCAGGGTTACCTTGGTTCGGCTTCCCAACCTATTAAGTGCATTTATGAAGTTCCACACCAATTTGAAATGCGCCTGTTTCGAGTCTAGCGCTCTTATTACTGCTTGACTGTCTGAATAGATAGCAACAGATCGATAGTTATCTGCTTGCCAGTCTAGTTCTTCAATACACCTCAGAACTGCTATTTCAGCTTGAAATACCCTGGCGCTTTGGATTAGACTTAAAGTTTGAAATATTTTAGGTCCACTTCTACAAATCCCGACTCCGACTTCATCCTCTGTCTGTGTACAAGATGAATTCGGCCTTTATAAGTACGGAACGTACTAAATATCAGGTAGACACGAAAGGAAAAGACATTAAAAAAAAGTACGGTTCGTAGCTACTCGTTCTTTTTAAACGGAACACATACCTACACATCAACACATTTGTACCGTACAGTATGCTTCAGTACAGTACTTGAGATCAAATGGAAAGCAGCTAATGTAACAGTTATTTACACAGCCGATTACGGTATATGAGTCTAATAATTTTTTCTTTGTACTCATATACCATAATCAACAATTTCATGCATTCAAATCAGTACCTGAAATCTTATTTTAAGCACTAGTGCGTAATGTAAAGTTGGTACCTACCGAATGTAACAGAAATAAAGTCGCTAAACTAGATATATAACGAATAAATGTGCCGTCAATGCAATGCTACTTTTTTATAAAAAAAAGAGCCATTTAAATAGATGCTATTTTCTGTTCTTCATCAGAATGCATGTCAAATTTGATTTAACTAAATGCCGATTAAATTGACAAGTACCGCAAACTTAAAATTTTGCAACTAATCTAATTACATATATATTTTTTCATTAAAAGTATTTATTCCTATAAAAAATATTGTACAAACTTCATACGGGGAACATTTCCCGAATTCGCAGCCTGCAAACTGGATGCTCATTCGTGAAATGTGTTCACGCACTCGGTCCGTAAATATTGACTAGTCTGATTGGCAAAGTGAAACATAAGGGACATAATAAATACAATAAAATTTCTAGATATTCTTCTATATTAAATATTATAAATAATTACAAATAGTATATAGTACCGCAATTTTTCATAGTTAGAGCTGCAAAAAAATAAATATATTTTTTTAAACTTCCATTATTAGAACCTGACTTTACATGACAATAGTATGAATGTATATTATTGGAGAATAGCTTAGTTTGTTTAGAGATATAAATTTCAACAACTCAATAACATAGCTGAATATATTTAATATTATTAAAAAACAAGATGTTTTGATTAAGAAATTTATTAGCGTTATAACCTACTAAGAAAAGGACACCACCAGCCATTAAAAAAAAGACACGCACTGGGAATGTTTATATTTGGTTATTATTGGTAGAATAATAATGTTATATTGCATAATTAGTACTTTCTCCTTCATAAATCCGACTCAGTCTTTGTGTAATATTTCATGATAAAAAAACGTAAAAAGATACATGATTTAATTTTAAGGCTGTTTCCTACAACTACTAACAAATTTGATGGGATAATAACAGTAAATTTTTCACAGTTCTTTATAAAAATTTGAGTAAATCACATATTTTATGGAAACAATCATCAAAAACTCCTTTTCTTACCCTGTAGCTTACGTCTAGGCTTCGCTTTTATCATATAATTAAACATCGTTATCCAAACTCAACAGCCTTAAAATATGTTAAAAATTACATTAAAAATAAAAATACACAAATAAACATTTTCATCAATAATCAATAATATACAATAATCTGTAATAGTGCATATATGAAATAAAGTATAATAGTACAAGAAAATCAATAAAATAAATAAACAAGTGAGTGTATAAAAACAAGTAATTTACAGAAGTTCTGAATACGTATAAAAAATCTTGTACTGCACTAAAAATTTAATTGAAAATATTCTATGTCACAACTATTACTTTCAGCTAGATTCAGGCACAAAAATTTCAATGCTTTGCCTTGTAGATTTGTTTTGTTGCTCTCTCATTGCTTTTCTTTTTTCTTCTAGCATTTTCTTTCGTTGAGCTTCTCTTACTTTCCTATTTTGTTCAGCAGCTGCACTGATAGGTCTATTTGATTTGATTATCTTTTTTGGTTTAGTAGACGAACCATTTGTGACGACCGATTTTTGCTAAAAAAAGAAAAACCGTTAATTATAACTGTTAAGTAATTAAATAAATAAATTACTACGTTTTCTTCTTGTTAAAAGTATGCGCACAGCAAAGGACTTTTAGAAAGTGAACTCGTAAATGTAACAAACGCGAAGCGTACTTTTAAACTCACATATCATAGTATTTACTTGGGCTTTGATTTTGAAGCTAGGCTTACAACGTAATGTGATCGTTGTGTGCGTTTGTGTGGTATTAATCACACCGTAGAGAATTAACTCCACTATTTCTCCGCTTCATACTGGCCGGTATACAATGCATAGAGCACGTCCTCGAGTACGGCTGTGTCCCGGTGAATATATTTTGTTAATGAACAAATAGCTTTAAACTGGCGCTCAACTAGTGGCCCGAAGTCGAAAATATCGAAATCGCGTGTGTAGGTAAATACGAAGAAATTTGTGTCTATCACGTGTTTAAGTCCGTGTTGGCGCAACTCTCCAAGTATATTCACATGTTCGTGCGAATTCGACAATATTACGGCACCTTCAACCTGTGTGTTGCTTTATTCGAGAATATTTCGTCGTATCTTGCGCTCTACCGTTAGGAAAAGAAAAGAAATCATGGTGGTAAATACTATGATTGTGGGAGGAACAACACGTATTTTAAAGGACGTTTTGATTTTTGTACTGTGTAGAATGTTTTATTTTATTTATTCTTATTGATGTCCAATAAAGGAATCATTATTGTTATGTTATCCCAACTTATGGAAACTAATACTAGCCTGTAGTAGCGATAGCGTTTTCTATTTCTAAAATAGACAATACTGAAATTTGTATCTTACCTCTTGCCAATTGTTTAATTTCAATATATTGAGTTCCTTAAATAATGTGTTAACTTGTTCGACTTGCAACATTATCATGTCCCAGAATCCTTGCAGATCTTCATTTGTCGTTGGAAATGCTTCTCCTTCAACCTGGAAAAGACCACATCGATAAAGAGCGTTTTGTTTAACTTTCATCAGATCTAACGGTGGTTATATTTAACTACCGTGTATTCACCGTCAGGCACTTTTACAATACAGTGAATCCTTTCAACAAGCGTGAACTAAATAAAAGAAAAATTTCATAATCCAGGGGAATAGTAAACATTAAAGATATATTTGTATATAAAAAAAGGACTTAAAAATAAAGTACATAAATGGGAAAAAATAAAGATAATATTGATACATAAAAACTGAAACATAAGTTGAAATCTTTGTTAAAATAACAGCAAAGATCATCTACATATGGTAGAAGTGACCTACTTTACTTCTTTTCTGTCACTTCCTTTTAAAAATCCGAATGTTACGATTGTTTCATGTTAATCTACTTTTTTCTTCAAAAATTAGTTCACAATTATGATCTACATGAGAGTCCTATTTTTAAGCTTACAAAATTGAATCAGAAAGCTACGAATTAGATCAAAATCCTGAAAAAATTTTGGAGATTACCAAAAAGAAGTAAATACAAGGGAAATTGAATGCTAATACATTGTGAACAAAAAGCCAGGGAACTGTGTCAACAAAATTTGAAAATACTCGTATTTTACGGGACTCAAATCTACTTAGTCCCACCGCGCCAATAAAGGGTTGTTTGGAAAAAAACCCACAACTTCTACCTGAACCGTTGAGTGAAGGAGTTGTAAAGAGATGCAACCGTATAAGTATAAGCGGAACCAAAACAGCGTTCGACATGTAGATGGCGCATCAAGTTGAATGGGAACTGAGATTCTCGAATCCCATAAAATCGAGCTCGTTCGGTCTCTCTTGAAATTGTAAATTAGATAAAGTTGCAGGAAAAGATACAAATTAAAAACTAATGTTTACCTAAGAATCTCTTCAGAGTCATTAGCTTAATATAAAAATATTTGGAGGAAGCATTTCTTATAGTTCCAGCAATGTATTCTCCAACATAATAAATAGCGTTTTCCGAAAACAAAAATTGTGTATACAGAACCTAATTAAACTTTCAACTAAAAGTGAGAGAAAGGCCTTCGAAGCTGATCGTTTACTTTGGATGTTAATTTCTTATTTTTTTCCTTTGGATTTGTAAGTAAACGATAAACTGATTAAGATCTGCAAACTTAGATTTGGATTCTTTTTCTCATCTATTGGCCATACTGCGCCGAATGGATGTTTGATTATGTTTACATATTTGCAAGAAAGTAAGAAAGTGCTATACCACATAGCTGTCTATTAATATTGAAAAATAATATGCTAACTAACCTGTTTGATATTATTCGTACATAATCCTCTAAATTGCTGCATTTTTTGAAAAACTAGCAGTTTTGCTTTTCCTGAAGCTGACCTTAGATATCCTTTAGCTTCCTCTGGTAGATCTTCTTGCTCCAGTTCCTTTTCAGCTTCATCAGCTAAGACAAGAAGCCTAGTTGCTTGCTTTTCCAATATCAAAAGGAAATAGTGACCATCTTTGGTAACTGCATTAGAATATGAATTTAAGAAGGTATTAAAAATAAACACTAATAGCTTAGAACCCATAGTGTAACATAATATAAAACTTGATAAGAACATACTAGATACTACAAAAATACAACTGACTGTTAATCATATGCATTTAGATAACAATGTATGTGATAAGATTATTGCTTGTTGTTATAATAAATTAGGTAATTCTATCAATATCTGTCCAAGAATCTACCTATCAAAAGTATTCACACATAGGTACATTATTAATAAATAAAAAAAAAAATATTTTATAGTGTCATGTATCATTTTATAGTGTCATGTATATTACTTGTACTTGTACAACATACAATATGCCGATTATATATTACCAAATAAAAAAGCTTAAACTCTTAAAACTTCTAATTAATGAGAGGCTATTTAGTGTAGGTATAATACAAGCAAAATCTCATGATACTAACTTGCGCCAATGTTATCCGCCACCGACGAGTTTCTACGCTGGTCTTAAGGCCGATCTTTAGTACTTAATTACTTTTGCATGTCACAAGCGCAAAACAAGTGTAACAAGGCATCATATGTAAACTGAACTATTTTGGCCATACGTGGAAGTAAGATAACATAGCGAATTAACAATAAAAGTGTTTGATAATTATAATCACAAGCTGCTCCAAAATAGTAATTTACGTATGCTTGTTTTTTTAACTACTTCAACCATTAACTTATCCACTTTTAAATTATCGTGTAATATTACATATGTCATAAAAAGAAATTGTGTAGATAGTATGTCCTACAAATAGAATAATGATGTAACTTACCGATTTCCTTGGAACTACTGTCCAAATTAATTTTATCACAGACGTCTTGCGTCCCATTTATCACTGCTTTACCATTAACTGGCGTACTACCATTCAGGGTTACATTTTTACTATCACAAGGTTCCCTATCAACATCATTAGAATGTCCATTAACTTTAACGCCGTCAGCAATAGTTGGAATAGTAACACTTTTCGGCATATTATTCTCTGTTGTTTTTTTCGACTTGACAATAGGTAATTGTGCCCGGAACTCTGGTCTTAAGTGCCTAAATACGGGAAGTGTTGGACTACTAGTACTTTGCTTTAAACCACTCTCTAATAAATCGTCTTGCAGGAGTTGATCGTTCATCGATTTCGAGTGTTTATCTTGATTGGTTTTCGTATTCTTTTCCAAACTCTCTGCTTCGTAGCTCTTATTTTCAGCTTCGTTATTCTTATTTTTTTGACGTTTAACTAACAAAAACCCTTGTGCTAGAAATCCGGGGCCGTACAATCGTTCCACTCGCTGCTGAATAACGGATTTCTCTCGGATACTGGAATACTCTTGAGTTGATTTTTCTGAATTCAGGTTAGTTGTCAGTACATTGGTTTCCTGCTTTACGCACTTACTAGCGGCGTTCCTGATGCCATTTTCAAGACAAGTACCTACTGTATCAGAAGAATAAGTTGTTGATGTCATTTTCTTAGATTCTGGGCTGATGAAAGTGGTAGTTGTTGTATTACTATTGGAGCTATAGTATTCTCGATGGCGATATGTCGTTGTTGCCATCGTGTTGTCTGACATGTTGTTTTTGGTGTATCTTTGCGCGCTTAGAATGCTATTATAGATAGGTAAAGGAACGAGATTCGGTGGTGAAAGAAGATTATTGTGAACGGAGTAGGCAGTTGTCAAATTATCTTGGTGAGCATTGTGTTCATTTGGTCTGTGTGGAGAAGTATCTCTGGAACGGGCTAACCTTTCCGGGTCGTAATTGGTAGTTGTAGAATATCCGTTAACGGTACAAGCCAAACTCAAGTATGAGGGTAATCTAGGTTCGGGAGATGTTGGTGGAATGCTCGCACTTCTTAATGTTCCAACTGATGAAGCTTCAGACCAATCTGAAAAATTATATCAATATTAGAAAGATTTTGTATTGGGAAAGATAAAATTGTTATTCAATTTAATTAATTATGAGAATTTTTTGCGTACGTTCTCGGTTATTACAAATACGTAAATACAACGGTACAAGAAATAGCGGTTTTATGATAATTATGACGTTAATAAGTGTTATTTTGTTTTGGAAGGAAATTAAACTCAAGGACGCTTTCCTGATACAATGCAGAGGTTATCACTAAGTAGAAGTCAACTGATAAAAATAATATAAACAATTATTTTGTTATTTTGCTCACATTTACTTTGTTCATAAAAAGACTAAAAAAATATACTTTCGCATTCTACCAAACTAATAAGTTTAAAAGTTTCAATATATGTTTAATAGCATAATACAAGGTGTTTAAAAAAAGATGAGGGATTGCATAGCCCAAAATATGCAGAAAAATATTAAGGAGCATTGGTTCACAAATGGATGGTGTCGGAGATACGAAAAATTTTCCGTCTACATGACTTTTTTTTATTATATACAAACAAACAAACAATGTCATTTATACCCAAACAACAAAGGCAAAATTTGAAATAAGCTGTTTAAAGTGCGCTCCTTGCAGTTTACAGTAGCCGCCGCAAGATCCTTCGCACTCTTTCGAAAATGCCTGCGTTGGCTTGGATTTGGTGGTATCCTTGATCTATTCGTTGTTCTAGCTCCACAAGGTCATTTATAGGCGTAGTATACATTAACATCTTCAAATATGTCGTTAAAAAAATCCCCCTTTGTATTTTGAAGAAAGTTTAGTTGTTAATAGGTTTGTCGCAAAATATACCTATTCCAGTGTTCAATGAAGAACGTACCTGATGTCTGAATTCCATATATCATGAGGATTTTCGTCAACCCATACATGTGTATTGTGGAAATTAAAAACTTAGTTGCGAGTAAACCTGGCTTCGTAAGTAAAAGCAACAAAATTTGTTATTGCATAGAAACCAGCCGCAAAAAAAAAACAAATGTGCTTGATAATCAGGTGGATTTAGGGTCTGCACTTCTTGTACATTGTCGGAGTAAAGCTAGTCGTGGAGGATTCTCCAAACAAGAAAAACTAAGCTAATATCGGGAAACCCATCTCCGGATTCTGCTCTATCCGTGCTAAATTGCCTTTTCTGCAAAGGTGAACACCGGCCTTTTCGTGCAGTCATACAAAAAGAGGAACTGAAGGAACTTAGCGGTTAGGATGAGCATCAATATAGAGACGCTGAACTTTTCTGACATTTCCTAATGTAAATGCAATGAAATTCATGTATGTTAGAATAAACAGGTATAAGGAAAATTCGTAAAACTGTAGTTACAAACTGCATGTCTGAGAGAACCTATGCCAACTACGATAAAAAAAAATGTAAGTTTTGTGAAAAAATGCGAAAATGCTACAAAAAGGAATAAGCCTTCGTAACTCAGAAACCGTCTATTTACAGATATTCTGCATATTCTGGACCATGCTATCGTCCTTTAGGATTGTGACACTTTTTAACATCCTGTACACAACACATTGTTTGTATATATTTGCTATCATTCAAAGAAGAAAAAAGAAAAGAAGAACTATTACTCACTTAATCACTATACAATACTTTCAGCACGGACAACTTACCTTTGCCATATTTGTGTCTGTGTTTGTAAATAGATACTCTTGTCGGTGCTTTGGGTAACTAATATAGTCAAATTTTATTGGTATCTACCATATAAAACAATCTATAATTGATATTTATGATATATATTGATGATATATAATATATATATGATATATATATATATTTATGATTTATTATTTTTGTTTTATACATGTAAAAACAATATGAACAGAGAATGGCAAATATTAGCAAACAATAGCTGCTTCGAAGAACCGTGGATCCCCAGTATCAACCGTATGACTAAATGATCTGAGAAAAAAATTGTAGATTAGGTGCTACGGTTACGGAGGAATGGAATCGCTTAGTGTAGTACACAAAAACGAAACCGGGCATAATCTTGACAAAATATAAATCGGCCACTGTATCATGTGGTGATATTACCAGCGATACCGTATGTATTATAGAACCAAATTGTTAAAAATAAGTATAACTGCATAGTGATTCAGTAACTTTAAAGGAAATTTTGAAATTATAAATTTTGTGCTAATTTATTGTGAGTAGGGTTCGAAGGGGTTGTAAATGATTTTGCAATAGATTTATGATGTTTCTGGAACGATATTTATCTACCAAATTTACCAAAATAAATTTGTTACAAAATAATGACATTCAAATTCAAATTTCTCAAAAACCATTGAAGATACCGCAAAATGGTCGTAATCCCTGCAATCAGCAGGGCAAACTGCATAAGGAACCATCATCAAAATATATATTTTAAAACAATTTTGAAATCGTCAAATAGTCCGAATTTCACTTTGGAAATTATTTTCATTATTTTTGAAATTTTCTATATCTCTCCAAATAACAACTTCAATTATAGATTTCGATATGCTGGATCCATTAAAAGTTACCCCGATTTTATATCTTTTGCGGTTGTTGTGAAACTTTGATCCCTATCTTTAGCCATTTTTGGGGTGTAATTCGAAAAATAAATGAGATAAGTCAATGATGGCGGCGAGAGTCGATTCTCCGAGTCCGATTTTACTCAGAAACATGTAACTGAAGCCTTTATATTGCGCTGGAAAGTCCTCAAGGGGATTTACAGTAAAACACGAGAAATTCAAATTTTGATTTTACGTTGGAATTTATTAAAAATTCGAAAAGTATCAATTTTGCGTAGAAAGCATCTAATGGTACCTAGGGATGATTTCTTTTTACTTAAATAAACGCGTATTTCAAAGAAAATTTAAACTTATACATTTTTATTATCATGATACAAATGAAACGACTTCGGATATTGTGCTAATTGTATTGTAATGCTACAACGAAAGGTCTACAAGGTTATAAGTCATCACGCTACCCCCACATTTCTTCTTGGCATTTCACATTGTCCACCTATCGAATATAAAGGGTCCATCTAGTGATAGAAAGCCCGATACCTATTAGAAAATTCCTTCTTTTAGCCAAATATCTTTAGGGAGTACAAATAAGGAAAATATTATTAGTCTTTTTTTTACACAAAAGTTTTTCATACTGCTTTCTACGGTACCTGCAAATTGTATAAGTTCTCGTATTCGTATTGCAACCCTTTTTTTTTTAAGGGAAAGGTTAATTATTACACGTACAGTGACAGCCGTAGCCGTGCGGTTGGATTATTATGGGATTCGTAGGTAAATTTTATTCCTCCCATTTTAGTTTATGATGGGTATTCCCAATAAACGCGGTTCTGTTCTTTTTTTTGCTGAACTTAAATAATTGGCCTTGCCACGCGGAAGATAATATCAATATTTTGTCGTTGCAAGGGGGAGACAAAGCATAAACCAGCCACTGTACATATAAGATATTTTTAAGATTATTATTTATAGTAGC
>LR737384.1:14590696-14627463 GCA_902655005.2 Marronus borbonicus | reverse complement strand
TCACGTAGATCGACAAAACAATGTGTGTATTTTTAGTTTTAATGTTTCACTTTGTTATACAGAATTGTTTTCTCAGTAGAAGCGATTTTATTTTTGAAAAATAAAAAAATATATAACAAAAATAGAGGGTACGGATGTGTAATAATAGAAGGAACAATTATCGTGTACAGTGAAATCTTTCTCAAACGGACACGCTCATATCTTTCAGCAGATATCTTTTTGTGGGCACGCTATATTAGTGTTTGTAATATATTCATTTATAATCTGTTTCAGAAATTTGGCTAATAGTAAACTTTAAATTTATTACACTATATAATAATAATCTATTGTGATTTTAGTTACACGTGCATTCAATAGAGTTGAGAGCTTGCGTTTATATTTTTTATATTATCCGGCATCGGGTACAGAAATTGGAGTGAGCACAGTTTAGCATAATATTTCTTTTCAACTAGACGCCGTTTTAAGTAATAGTTACGCTTTCCTGAAACCAAGGACGTCATATTAACTTCCCAACTGTAAACAATTCAAAACAATTCGAATATTGATCGATGTTTTTATTCCAAAAATACATATTGGCATATAAATAATGATAGCAAAGACAGTGGACCAGTACAGCAAATACTAAAGTATCGGCACACTCCTTACCACATAAATTAAATTAATTCTGAACGATCATTTCTGGAATACGAGGATTCCTATTGTCAACTGTACGACCGAATGATGCGAGAGGTATATGTACAGTCGGTCAGGGAAATAAGTATATAATATTGACATAATTTCGGAATAGTGCCTAATAAGTTTTTTTCTCATTTTTCTTAAAGATAGTAGGTTAAGAACAAATATAAACAGCGCTTCACAAAATTAAATTTCATTCTAAAAATCTACAAATTGTTGGTGGAAATAAGTATTAATACAGACATATACAAAATGATTTTATAAATATGTGATTGATTTTTAATATTTAGTGGGATAGCCATCTATTGCAACAATAGCTGCTAAGCATCTTGGCACAGACTCTATCAAGTACCAACTTACTATAAATATGTGAAGGAATACTTTATCATGTTTCCCATAATTAATTTTTTTTAATAATTTTTTTTTAATTAATTTTTTTTAATAATTTTTAATAACAGGCTTAACAGTCGGTGACCGTGGAGAAGTTTCGAGCAACCATCGTGTGTTGTAGAGTATCTAATCCAAAACTAAATAAAAATTATACTTTGGTAATTATCCATTTTTTTAAAGGTTTTCGTACTCATGTTTATTCACTGTTCGTTCAATTAAAAACTAACATCCGCATGCCATAAGGTTTCCTCCATCATACCCGTAGGTTACAAATTTTCTGGTCTCGACACGGCCCTTTCCATTATATAAGTCATAAATGAATGTTCGCACAAATCTCTAGTCTCTTCTTTCTATTTACAGCATTAATAAGAGGTTTTCTACGTACCGCTCGCGCATATAAATCTGATTCGTGCAGCCTACTTCGTATTGTTTTCGATGTTACACATTTCCCGATTCTTCTTTTAATACTAGTAATGCTAAATGACGTTGAATTTTCAAACGGATTTCATTGGAATACTTGAATTGTATTGAAGCTAGTGTAAATCATTTCATTCGAAATGAATAGAAGACATGTGGAATAATCATACCCTACTTGCTATACACCTAGTAAAAATCCGTTAAAATATGCTTTTAATAATTTTGTATAAATTACAATATCACGTTAGAATATCTACCAACACATTCGCCTATACGACTGAAACTATCGAGACGTTTCCTATTTCGGATTGTATGACTTTAAAATTGCATATTTTTGTGTTACTCAGTATTTGTTTAGATACCTAAAACATACATTTTTTTATTATCAATTTAATTATTCAAAATTATAAAATGACTAATTTCCACTCCCGCTGTTTCGAGAATAACCCCCTTGGTACGTCCAATATTTATGTATGAGCATTTGCTTTGTATTTAATCCCTCGCCCCTCAATTCCCAGGCACAGTGAATAAGTAACAAGTAACTGTACTGTGAAGAGACTCATACTTTGTGTTTTTTATTGTAACTATACTCGTTCCAAACAAACAACTTTAAAAATACAATAATAGACAATGCCTTCTAGATATTAATAAAAACACCAATTCCAATGAATCACTACTTCTTCAATTAGTTCTAAACATACAGATTTATTACAACAGCATAAGCAAGATGAGAAATTTATATTTTTATTTATAAGAAGATGGTTTGTTATGTTCAATACTTTAAATACCGAATGGCACGTTCCTTTGTATACCTAACGTTATTTATTACTTTATGGTTTGCATATAAATGAACTGAACATAAATTATATGAAGTTCATGTGTTCGTTTGTTACCACAGAAAGTAATTTCTTTTTGAATTTATAAATTGCTTTTTTGCTGATGTATGAAGGTATTAAATTCACTTCCTACTAAATTTTTTTCAGAATGGAAAGCAAGGCTTTTAGTCTCGAAAAATACAATTTTTGAATTTGTTTTAAACGAGTAGGCAGTTTCAAGTAAAACAGCATTATTTGATCACACTGAATTGAACAACAAGTTTGTACAATCAACATTTACTGGTTATATTGTAAAATGCAATTTTAAGATTATTTCATTTTTAAACTTCATTAAACTATGAAATTAATTATTACAAATTCATAAGAAACTATGTATATGCTCTGAATCGGTATCAAATGATTATATCATTAGTCAAAACATGTTTGTTTGAATAATTATTTGCAGTGAATCACTGATCATAAATATTAATTATATTCAACTGTTATTACGTGCATAGGGTAATGTATTGCATGTGGATAGCAGATAGATTTATATGGTAATCTCGGTATGGACCTCCTGTCACGTAACAAGACTCGTATTGGTTGCTTAATATTTTCAAATTTCTTTGAAAATTATGCGCGCTTTTCATACGGACATTATTTGTAAAGCATGATTGGTTTACATATAACTATTTTCCCATAGGGCTTAATTTCTTGCAAGCTAGGTGTCTAAATCGGCTTTTAGAGTGAAACAATAGTGAAGCGGTGGGACTAGAGGCAAAGGGATGAGAAAATAAACATTACATATTAAGAAATACAATAACACAAGCGATTCAATTTTTTAAGTGATTAATGTCTCATCCTTTTGCCTCTAGTCTCGAAGTTGTACTATGTTCCCGGCCTTTACTTTCACCAAAATTTCTTTTTTGGATAAACATATTAAGAATAAAGAAATATTTCTACTTGTCCTAAAGAAAACTACTTTCGTCTTCAAGCATTATATGTATTTGTTCTAAATCTGTTACATTTCTACGGAAAGCATTTTATTATGGCTACTATAAAACCATAGCCTTTGCTAGGACAAGCATGCTCCAGGGTTTTGTTTTTTGGTACATATTTAAAGTTAATATAAAAACGCATTGTTTTAAGTATAATAAATATTTAGCTTTTAAGTATAAAATTATATTTACGCCAAGTACACCGCATTTTATACTTAGATTTAGTCTATTTATCTTTAACTAAGTAAAAATTGTTCTCCGTGTGTATATAAAGATTACAGAATTCAGCTTAAAGAAATCTGTGCCTATCACTGTTTTTTTTTAAGTTTTAATCGTGTAACCCCTTATTTTAACCAAACTCCGCAGCTCTGGTAATCAATATCTTACTTGGAATGCACGTGCCTTCTCTGGTTTTTATTTTTTAATACAGCCGCAGTACCTCATGGCATAAGATAAACATAGCCACGGCAATTGGGAGAACTGACTCTGAATTAGGAAAATAGCTTCCGTAATTAAGATGTGAGAGTAAAAGCGTATTTACGTGCATGACACGCGGGATACGAACATAAAACATATCCCCTGCACTTGCGACGAATTTAATTATAAACAAATACTGTAAGCTTCCCCTGCAGGAGGGAATAGTTAAGGTAGCATGTTGTTGTATTAACCACCTGTGCAGGTGCACAAACCAGGTATCAAAAAAATGTTTTCTGAGATCAGATCTATTCTTTTCATTTGATGTGCCGCTTTTAAACAGGATGGTACAAATCTGGTAAAAAAAATAATTTTCTATATTTTTATTCTGTATATTTTGCACCAGTTAATAGAAAATAGTTTTTGATTTTATAAGTATCAGGCTTTTTCCTTCTAAAAAAAGAAAAATGTTCCTCCATAAAGTTTGTGTGGCCTAAATACGTTATTAATTCGTGTCAATAATGACAGATAATTCAATTAATGAGAGGAAGGTATACGATAAATTGTTATTTATCAATTAATAATTACAAGCAAGCCCTGCAATTATACCAAGAACTTCTTCAAAGCCATTCGAATTTTTTCAAATTAGAAAATACATTTTTTGTTTGGAATGAGTATAGTTATTTAAAATAAAAAAACACAGTCTCTTCACAGTATATTGTTGGATACGCATTTCGCGGCATCTTTAACAATGCACAATGACTTGTTACTTGTTCATTGAACCTGGGAATCATAGTTACTAATGCTAACATCGATTTTTTTATTCTATCGGGTGTGACAGATTAAATACAAAGCAAATGCTCATACATAAATATTGGGCGTACCAAGAGGGTTATTCTCGAAACAGCGGGAGTGGAAATTAGAAGAGATGTCACAATTGCTTCTAATTTTGAATAATTGACACTCTTGCGTTAGAATTCTCTCGATTTCTGAGAATATAATTTCTCTTGATATTTAGAAGGAAATTGTACTTAGTGTTTCTCGGCTGTGCCAACCGATCTTCGATTATTTCCATCGCTACAAAGTTACATTAGCAACAAAGTAAGAAATCTAACAAAAATGGCCTTGTTAATTTACAGCATAATTTACTACACATTCGAAACTAGATTTACTACTCGTTGACAAACTCGATGAACAGTATTTGTTAGTTATCAGGCATTTATATAAATAAAAAGGAAATCATTTTAGTTTTATTTTCAAAAACGAAAGAATATTTTTGGGAAATGTAGGCACTTTTCCAACTACATATGAACAAAACTTTATCAATAGCTAATGTAAATAATCCCTACATTATACAGCGAGGTCCTAAAGTACCCCTCTACATACTAACGGCAGAAGCTATCGCTTTTAGAAAAAAATAGGTAAATTTTTATTTTTTATGAACCAACTTTTACATTTAACGCCCATTTAATCGCATTTCCGGTGTCACTGGAGGTGGCATAACATTCTCATTTTAAATAAAACGCCCTATATATTTTCACAAATTCTACAGTACCACATATGCTATACTTTAACTTAAGGAATATGATTATATGCAGTAATAAAAGTTTGAATAATCTGTTTTTGATGCTACGTAAAGTTGGCTAAGAAAAAGTGTCAAATTGTTTCTTGTAACGCCACGCTGATCTAAAGGGCTCGTTGCTAAACAAAGAAACCATAACAATTGCTAAACTATCAATCTTAATTCCAAAAACATACGTTATTCTTGTTATTTATTTTTATTATATTATATATATATTACATATTTGTTATATTTCCGTTCTTTGTTCTCGTCATTATTTTCTCTCATTTTAACTTGTTTTATTAGCCGTTTCTTCTTTATTTTATCGAACTTTATTGTAATTAATTAATTATTGGTGGCATTGTTTAGGTTTGTTAGTGTCGCATAAACACTTTGGTTAGTCAGTTCTTTATGTTATTGATTTTGTAACGGCCTGTGCATGGATCACGTATGATAACTTTAAGAACCTAATTTTAATATTCAGTGAACTTCAGTGAACGGCAGCAATTACCAGTGGCCCTTGCACAGCCGAAGATATTTGAATTTTGCGCTAAGAATGGATAGATAGAATGATAAAATCTACAAAACGAACTGCTTTAACAGAAGATAATATAATTTGAATCATTGTACAATTTGTTACGCAATAACGGCAAATAAGGTAAATTGTTGCCAGATTGTAATGTTAAAATTGGCACAGCAATTTTGCATGCTTCATGCTAAAGGTATAATAAAAGTAACAACATAGAAAACCTAAAAAGCAGACATAATGTCCATGAAAAACTAAGTTAAAATGAGAAAAAATAATAACGAGAACAAAGAACGAAGGCATTACAAATGCAAGATGTAATAACATTAAACAACAAGCTTTTGGAATTTAGATTTGATGGTTTGGCAATTGTTATGGTTACTTTAACAGGGAACTTTCTGGATCAATCTGATGTCACAAAAACAGATCATCAATAAAACTTTTATTGCTGCATATTGCCATATTTCTTAAATTGAAGAGTATAATATTTGTGGTATTGTTAGATTGTTGGAAAGTTTAAGCCTTCGATTATTTTTCCATATAAAATGATTAGGATTCAAATTACACATAGATACACATTTTGTTGTTAATATATACTATACAAGGAAACTGCCAAGGTATTTGTTAGCGTTTTAATTAATTTGGAATTTTATACTGCGCAGAACCATAAGAAACAAAATAACTATGCAAATTTTTTACTTTCACGAAATGCTTTACAGTAGTAGATGAGGTAGTAAATAAAAACGTATACGTAAGACTACCTCACGCTAAGAATTTAACATCGAAGTGTTACACATCGCACAGCATTTTTTTTTTTTTTTGTAATTTGCATTCATAGATGACTTATTATAAATTATGCAATGCAAATATTATTCGAGTATCGAAAAGATATATATTTCATACCCAAAAATTATCTTTTTTGTATTAATAACAGAAAACATTAGCATTTGGAATTGGCAAAGGAAATAGATTGAGAGATAGAGAAATTGACTGTATTCTCAGCTATTTCATATAATTAAGTTATTTCGTTATTATTCATCTTTGCAACTAGAAATTGTAAAATTAAGAATATACAAAATGTGAAAATTGACGTATTTGTATTAAATCTATCATCACAATTGGTCATACCTATAGTAGTAATTTAATAACAATTACGTATGAGCAATGTATCATACGTAATTGTTATTAAACTACTACTATAGATATGATCAATTGTTACTTTATCTACATTATTAACTGTCCATAAAAACATAAATAATGTATATTTGAAGGGTACATCATCAGTCCTAAAATGGTATTTTGAAGATAAGTGACGTGATCGAAATGGATTTTAAAGTTCAACAAGTCGAATTTACAGTATGCGCTTTGGATGTGCATTAGGGATAACTCATTTTCAGTGAAAGTGAAAGATGAATGGAGCTCAATTTACAGTTATCCCTTTTCGATAGTTTTAAAAATGGCTGCGTGTGAATTAGCGAGTGCAGGACTTCAAATAATTAATTTTGCTCTTATAGACAATGCCCTAAAATTTTAGACAATAAAAAAGACGTCGCCCTCTTTGTATGCGAACATTTATTTTGTGATAGTTTTCACTTTTATCGTTCCAAAGACATTTGCAAGATTTTTACGATTTTAAAAATAATATTGTTCGTCTTTCCAGCGAAAGGCCATTATAAACAGAAGAAATAATTATATATAAAAAAATATAAAAATAATTATTTTAAAATCTAGGCACACTTCTAAAGAAAATGAAACGGGATAAACCATTTATTCAGTGTTAAGATGTACTACTCTATTCACTGTTCCTTTCCGATGTTGACTTTGTATGAAATGATAATGAAAATATATTTCGACATCGATTTGCATTGTTAAAATAAAATAATTAAAATACAATCACTTATACATAATCGGCTTTCTTCTCCAAAGTATCTAAATTACTGCAGTGCGTGTGGTATAAAAGCAATGATGAAAAGCCTAAGAAACTGAACCACCCAGTGACTCATCATCATTTTCAAATTTTGAGAATACAGGTGTTCTGTATGTGGTGCAGTGGTAATGGCACGCTGCGTCTGGCGCGAAAATGATGTTTGGTTTCAACATTTTTTTGAGTTGCATTTTCAACAATAGATAATTTAATAGGTACCGTTTTCTGATTAATGAATTTTTCTCTATTCTATATCTATGTATGTATACCAGAAAACATTCAGTACACATGTTCAATTCAGAGGGGCTTTTCATTAGTCTGTTGTAGTCGGTTTCATGTTGCGTTCGAAGTATCGAGTCTTATAGAGTATAGTCTTCCTTTATTAATCTATATCCACTACGAGTGTCCCAAGTAAAATGGCGAGCTTTATTCCTAGGGTAAAACATTTGTTTTGTTTACGTATATGTCGCCTGAAAATATCGGTTCATAATTTTTCTTGTAAATCATTACTTTCTTCCAGTGTCCATTTCTCCGTGATTGTATCTATGCATGTCTTACATCGGTAAAGATGTTGGACGATCTTTCTAAAGGTATAAGAACATTTTTTTCATCACGACGAATATCCTTAACCGAGAGAAATGTGGGAACATATTTGATGCTGAAAACGTTCCACGGATCTTATTCAAATATTGGTATCTAATTTTATCAGCTGTTAATGAGGTACGTGTTTTATAATATTTTTAAATACTATGAATTGTGCATTTTATTATTTACATTGTGTTATTGTACTAAGTACAGTGCTATAAGTTTACTGGCGGTGGCGGTGAGTGATGATGTAATGGGACACCGCCCACGATGATTCGACTTCTTCGTGTATTTCCGTTGCGTAGTGCAATATACTCAATATGCAAGAAAAACACACGAGGAAGTGGAATCGTCATGCGCGCCCTTCCGTGTCGTCATCACCCACATAAAGCATGCAATAAATTCCTTATTTCCTAAAATAAAGATATTTTGAAAAAATCCTCAGACAGGTCGATTTTTATTCTCAATCGTGCATCGTATTGTGCATTACATCTGCTTATGACGTCATCACTATTTTAATTATGGCGTCATCGATATATTTTTTTAATGGAACATCCTACATATTGTTTTTCTCTTAGATTGGTTTTAATGAACTTTGTTTTTCCAACATTAATGAATTTATTCCCTAGTGCAAATATTGATGAAACTCTGTGGTATCAACAAGATGGGGCGCCCCCCATTATACAGCCCACGTTTGAAGCTATCTTGACCAAGTTTTGTACATTTCAATTTCTTTTGTGCTAATTTAGTGTTACTGTTATATAATTTTGTCGTTTTCAAATTATTAAAGGTCTCCGAAAATAATGATTTTAAAATGATTGTATTTTGAAAACTGTTAATTACCCAACATAAGTATGATACATTTTTGGAATTGCCTATGATTGTACATTCCAAGAAAGAAAATACATATAGGACGTAAAATAAAAATAGACCTGTCTGAGCATTTCTTCAAAATGTCTTTATTTTTAGGAAAAAAGAAATTTGTTCCATACTTTATGAACACAGTGTACACATGCTATATATGAATATGTATATCTATCATATATCTCCGATTGGTACTCGATGCTTATTACAATCCTGGCGCGGCGCCCGTAGTGCCAGGTCTACTCATAATTCACAATAACCTATACGGTTCATTATAATTTTTACTGTCTGTGATAGGTAGCACTACTCTCTTAATTAACCTTTCTATTGGAAACTTGGCAATGTTTAAGACTATCTTATCTCCATAACAATATTTCGTTCTCAACGTGAAACCAGTTATAAAACTTTTTTTTTGCCTTAAATTCTTTAAGATTCTCGAATGTTTTTTTTCGCACTTATTATATGAATCCGCGCGACAAAACTGTGTCTTATGTCTTAATAAAGCTATACATTATTATCCGATTAACAGGTCCGTATCCAGGGTATATTACAATATTATTTACGGATAAAACGACAGTATACTATAATTCGTAAATAATATTCAATTCAATTAAACAATCTTAGGAGAGAATCAAATGTATGGATGTCATTTTCTCGAATGGTCACTTCATTTGATTCGATCAGGTGGTCTCCTACACGAAAATTCAATATGCAGCGGATGTTGTTACAAAATTTGTGAATAAGATTAACAGTTTAAAATAAGTTAAATACAAATGTACATAAATACATAATATATTGATTTTGTACTTGCGCTCAAAAAGCAAAACTGGCTCGGAGACATTGCGATGTTTAGCACGTAAAAAATCCATACATTTTGTTGTCCAATTATGTTCTTCGATGTTGTAAGTTTTTAGTTGTATAAATTCATCTTAAATGACAGAAGGCAGTCTACTACAAGCAACAATTTATAAAAAAAACATTAGTAATTTGAAATATACAGCAATTATTAGCTTTGGAAATTTATTCTAATTCTAGTTCTAACTTTCGAAGATAGTATTTCTACGGTATAACATGGAATTCTAAATACGGATCTGTTAGCTCCATTCACAATATTCACGTTTTTCCCTACTTATAGCACTTGTTTCTCAATACTTTCTATCTCTAACATACTTTATACATTGCTGTTTCAAATCCAGCTAAGGAGATATTTTTCAAGACTTTTTGAAAAATAGTATTCACTGTACAGACACACTGTATCTCTGGTAATGTAAATATGTACAAGTAATCGCTTTTTAATTTAAAAATTGAAAATAATTGACTATGTCATAAATGACAGTTTCTCTTCGGGTCACACAAAATTTAACAACCCTGCCAAATATCCAATTCTAAGTTAGATCTTCCTTGCTAAGGGTCGAAAATGAATCAGCCTAAACCTACAGATGTCCTAATGTCCCTACTGTGATAGTTCAAACCTTTCAAGTAATATAACAAACAGTGTATCCTATTTTTCAAAGATATCTCTGCATATACGGGGTGATCAATAAATAGCGAACCACTGACCCACTTTATTATTCTATATAGAATACTTTAAATTTTATCAGATTTTTAGTTTCCTCATCTAGAAAGAACCCAACGTAATATAGGTTTCCTATTTCTGACAATGTCAAGATATTTATAATTTTGTTCAATTACCTAAATATATCATCTATATGTATGTACCTATTTTTTCAAGAAATCGGAAATGCAAATACATGATAGCATAAATTTTTATGCTATTAACACGCCTTGGAAATATACAGAATTATTATTTAGCGCCAAACATTGTGCAATTCAGACACCAGATACGTGATTCTTTTAGATGGCGCCATATATTTTTTCTATATAGACCGTGTAGGAACTTTTCTGTAACATTTTTATAATGTTAAAAGTAAGAGATACTTTTAGTTAAACACTTCTTCGTTTAAGACATTGAATCCAAGTGAATTCTGGTTTTAGAATAGTTTGGTTACCATGATAACCGCAAACAAAACACACACACTACTGTTTCCCAACTGTTAATTCCAAAAGTGGCTACTTGCGCAACAAATTACATTAATATGTGATCATATGTATGACGAGGTACATTGTAAAACACAGTTTTTGAGTTGTATGTTTTCCTACAAATAACGTAAATACTATGTTGTATAAGATGGAAGATATTAATGTAGAAGTTCCCCAAAATTTTGTACGTTCTTTTAATTTACCAGGGCCCATAAAAGAATGAATATTGGATTTTATTATTTGTCAACAGCGTTTTGCATTGTACCCCATACATATAACGTAACCATTTCCGAAGTTTATTATTATTAGTTACAAATATGTATCGAGATGGAAGTACGAAATCTCGAGCGTTCCTTGTAGGTAGATATTAAATGTTGCAATAAAAATTACAGTAAAGATTATTTTGGAAAAATATTAAGAGAAGTTTTATTTTATAGTTCTTTACCGTAGCTAAAGGTCTATCGATGATCTTAATCAGTACTTGCGTTCTTTTTAATATTGGCGGGTATCGCAGTTATTAGAGAAGCCAAAATATGTTTGCTTGTTGTAAGACAATTCTTGATCAGTTGAAATCACTTAAAATGTAACAGTATGAAGCGATTTCTTTCATCGAAGAAAAAAGTAAAATTATCTCAAAAAAATTAACATTTTTACGAAAACTTTTATGCATGAGTGTACTAATATAAATGCTTTTTCGTACGAGCTTCATTGTGGTATATTTTTACACATTTCAAAGTCATACATTGCGTTAAACTACTCTTAGCTGAATGTATGAGTTTAATAAAACAATAATACAATACAGAGATGCACTATCAAAGCGTCTGCTATTAAAGCAATAGAGAGTAGGTATGCGTTTTCCTTAAATGCTTGCTGAATAAAAAGAAGATTTATAAATGGTGTAACCGTAAACAACAAGCATTTAAGAAAGTATGTTTAGAAAAATAAAGACAGAATGGTCCAAATAAAGATTCTACGTGCAGGAGAAATTGCGACTGAAGTAGATAAATCATGTAAGCCAAAAGGAGCAAGTCAACCAAAAACACAGAGTGCAAACACCATCTACCTGACGATTCCACCGACGCCTCTACATCTAGGGAGCAAGTTCCGATAGAGTCTACTGATCGATCCATCACCGCGCTCGGACTATCACCATTGGAATCGCTATTCGAAGGTGTTCCTTGTTGGCTGCTGGATCCTATGGCATTTCCAGCAATATCGTGCGAATTGGTAATGTGACTAGGACTGATTACAACGCATGGGATCGAAGTTTCCGGTTTGTTTTGTTTAAGTGTGGAGCTCCTGGAAGCGGCGTTTCGCTTCCTCAACGAACTGGAGCTTCTTCGGCGCGATGTGTTAAGAGGTGGTCTGGAGGCGGTCGGAGGTGCGGCTAGGGGTAGGGAGCAGGGACGACGAGCTGGGGTCGGCGATGTCGGAATCCTGGTGACTCCGAGTAAGAGTACGGTTGAACGATCTTCCGGTAGGTCACTGCACCCAATGTACAACAAGCTCAGCACAACATATTAACAGCAGATACACAACAATGCCACATCAGCAATAATACATATTTATACAGAGTGTTGAAATAAAAAACTGTAGCTGTTTATTTCTTGGTTAAAATACGTCTAATGCTGTATTGGATATACAGGGATATCTCTGAAAGTAATTAATACTTCTTTTATGAATTTCAGTAGACAATATTATAAGTAAGAATCTATTTTATTTTTATTTTCCATTTCATAGCGCTCTTAATTAAATCGGCAGCAAATATTCATCGTAGTTAAATAACATAGCATATCATCATGGGTCAAATATGCACTTTGAGAAATTATTTTTTTCTAAAAATGTTGGCAGATGCTTCAACTTCAATTTAAACATGAATGTATAATATAATATGTAGTAGATTATTTCCAACAAATATTTCATATACAGATATAATCTTTGCAAAGTAAACGGTGTGGAGAGATCTATCTTATCTTCTTAGATTCTCACACTATAGCTAACACCGGTGTAGCTTTGACTGAAAATTAATTTCTCATAGTTGGTACAGACTAAATCCAGTGGCGCAGCTAGGTTCTTAAAAACTCCGGTGCAGAAGGTCCAAATGGAGCCCTACTAATCTATCTAGGTACACATCATATTATAAATTAGATTTAATCATACATAAAGAATTATGCATGCGTAATACTTGGTTTTACAAATTTGAAGAATAACGGCATCAAATAATGTGATGTTATTGGCTGATTTTCTGTTAGTCTAAAAAGTTCAGTGTAACTAAAATCATTCAATCTAACTAAAGTCCAAAAGTCACAAGTCAAAGGCATTTTTGATTTCATATCGGCAAAGATATGAACGACTTGATCAACGTTAATCTGAAGTGCCTTTTCATTTTCTACTGGCAGTAGAGCCAAGCCACTAAACCGTTCTTGAGACGCCGAGCTTCTAAATAAGTTTTAATTTAAATAATGATCTTTCAGCTTTGACCACTGTAACAAGAACAATTAAATAAATACAGTAGGATAAGCAGAAGCTACAGAACTATGTTCACCTAACAGTAGCAAGCTATTCTACGTCAGGCATGTTTTTAATGTTAAATTTGAAGGAATCTCTAACTGGTAATATTTGTGATTTAAATAAGTTTGCCAGAAAAAATTTCTGTAAAATGTTCAACTTCTTTACAGATATTTGAGGTAAGACGTTGGTATCCAATCAAGAATGTTATGAAATTGAAAATATTTTTAAAAAATAGATCTTTATTCATAGTGCTGCCACTGAAATTTGAAAATTTTATATTTTAATTATTTCCAGAGATACGGGCATTGTCGCGAATGACTACATAAGCGTACTTTAGATAATATACAAATATTTCCGATTAGAGTTCGGAAGAGGGAAACCTAGATTTAGACGAAAAAATGCCTGTTTGTCTTGAAACTACAATTTCGAATATCAGATTTGCAATTGCTATACAGGGTATATAAAAAAATAATTTTAATTATTTCGATTTGTTCTGTGTCAATCTTACGAAAATATTTTAAGAATCGTGTTTATTCCACGAATTACGCGAGAAGGTCTAATAAATATTCTCCCATAGTAGTTAATTTCGTAGATAATATAAATTCTTACATGTACCATCAACTAAAGTGAAGTTAATTGGTCACTGGATCAGGGCCGTAGACTGAACACCTTTTTTTTGTTTAAAAGGTGACCGACTTCACTCTCACTTCACTCAACTGGACAATCCTAAGTCTTCGTTTATAAAATGTTTTAAAATTAAAATATTTTGCAGTTTTGATGTTCGTCTAAGGCGTTGTGTGGGGGAAAATACGAGCACGTCTCACATTATAGCAAACATAATTAACATAAAATAAACATATAAAATCAACTACCTTAAATCTAACACCAGAACAAAATAAAATTCGGCGACAACCATTTAACCAATATTTGTTTTTTTTTTAAATTATTATTTGAAAGCACACCAAAGGTAAATTTCCACATTATCTTTGTAGACAGCATTTATAATATATCCCTGGTCGTGGTTTGTGTCGGCATATTTTCTACAGATTCGGAGGATATTTTTGATTTCACATATCGTACAAATTACAAAATGTTACTTTCTAATTTTTAATAACTTATGGAAAACTTACTGTTCACATTTAACTCACGGTTGTTTATCAGTCGCTTATGCTGTTGTAAATAGAAAACAACAGATTGTTTATGTGAAAAACCTAGATTGACCGATTTCACCCCTGGTAAGCTGGGTTTAATCATTCAGAAATATTAGAATAATAAAACATCAAGTAGTCTGTTTAGCTGTGATCTTTCAAATTGATAGTAAATTTTTTCATATATCTGCATAATGGGGACAGTAAAAATCTGATTTTCTTTTTTCGTTTTTATAACGAATTAGTTTTAAAATTAATCATTCCCTTATTATTTCGACGGAAAATTCTAAAATAGACCAGAAGTGTTAGATATAAAATTATATAGTGCAATCACGAAATCTAAATACCACTGAACAGTCCAATCCTAATACATATCTCGATTACATGCGTAGCTGTCATCTAATTTAGTACACTCAGTACCTCTAATGCCACATGTATACTAATTTAATTCCAAAAATTGTTTAAATAAGTGGCGAAAAGTTTACAAAATGGTGCGAAAACACATAGTAGAACTAAAAACTAAAATATCCCTAATTTCTCTAGCAAAACAGTTTGACAGCAAGCGATTTCTCTTATTCATTTCATGTGACCTTTACTAGTCTCTATCTTTAAAGGTTTTAGATCAAATAAAAACATACATTTACGAAATCTAATTTCATTTTCTTCAAACACTCCGTAATTATTTTATACACATATATTCAAAATTCGCAATTACATTATTAAACGAAAAATATGAGAGCATTAAAGTAGAATCATACAAAACTGTATCAAATTAAAAAATGTGTTAGATAAACTTGCAAATACTGCAATAAAACAATAGCTTAAGACTGACAAAGAGTGCAAATTGACTTGTTATGATTGAAGAAAAAGATTTGAAACAGTTTACCTAAGCAAAATACTAGATAAATATCAAATTTCATTCATAAAAATAAAAATCACGCACAAACAAATGCACGACTAAATACACTATAGGTACAATGACGCACAGAAAACAATGCATTAACAGATATGCTTGAGCATGCACGCACAGTCAATCCAAATAAGTAGGCGAAGGTCATGCCTTCAATTGAATACTCCCGTAAGAGATCTTGAACTCGCTTATGATATGATGGTTTGATGATTCACCTACTTTTAAAACGGATTATGTCAAAAACATTCGTTAACCGACACTTGGGAAAACTTGGAGCTATGTACACTGTATTGGTAAGGATCACTTATACCGGGTGATCGTTTAAGGATGGGCTCAACAATGGTAAGTTAAACAGGATTCAAAAAAGTAATCAAAAGCATTTCATTAAAAATAGTTTTAAAAGCAAAAATTCTTCAAAGCGGGTTGATATTACCGTCACGTAATCTTGCCATAGGTTTGTTTTAATTCCTAATTATGAATTCCTTCAAATAAAATAAAGGCACGAGGTTATATATAACTTTGGTTTGTCTTAACGGATTCTTAAGAACTCGGATTCGTTTTAAAGAGAAATTTGAGGAGATTAAGAAACCTTATTCAATTGGAGCAGACGTTTCTCTAATGAAGCGCAAAGGGGTGTCGTTTGAAGGCAATTCTTTTTTTTTATTATTTTTAAATGGAAGGGTATATTTTTGTGGCTTATTACTAACAAGTAAAGTCCGCCACTTTCGCCACTTTGGACACATGCGTCGGTGTGGAGGTGGGTCGTTTGGGTGTGTGATTCGTAATATATGCGCAAATTTATGCTTCGCATATTATACTATGTGATGGAGTGGGGACGCGAGACCGATGTAAGTATAGAAGTAGAGAGATTTATTAATGAAATGTGCATTTGGCAAAATGCATAAACCTACGAAAAATAAGAATAGTACGAATCACACACCCGAACGACCCACCTCAACACCGACACCTGCGAAGCGCACGGAAAGTGGCGAACTTTACTGATAAGACTCACAGTAGAACAAAATGGCGAAAACCGGGTGTTACTACCTCTTTTCTTTCCAAAATTATAACATTCCGGATATTAGCATTATGTTTGCGACTACATACTTAAAATGATAAAATATAAAATTTTTTACTAAGAAAAAATAAAAAATCAGAAACAAATAGTCACGTGACAAAAAATTACAAAACAAGGAACCGTTCTAATGCCTTAAATGTTCAAACTGTCTGCCATTATTAGAAATGCAAATGTCTACTCCTCCACTTTGTGTTTGTTTTAAAACGTGCTGATAATTTATTGTTTTTGTGAGTAAGGATTTATGTGTAAATTTGAATCAAACGTGTCAGTTTATCCGCTACTGTACAATCTGTAATACTATCCAAACAATATCCACAAATTCAAGCAGAATTCGAGCTATCAAAATCTGGTATCACACGTTTAAATAAGACACTTTAAAAGGGTGAATTGCTGTATGAAAACCTTTATTGAGACAGCAAAATCGTGCAATATGCCAAAAATATTGGCATTGAATTGTTCAATTATGGAAAGGAGTATTGTGAGCAGACGAATTGAACATTCAATTGTTTGATGCTATTAAGTACTGTAGTAGTGGACGAGTGGATGAAAAGAAATATTTTATGTCGTGCCAATACTACGATTAGTTAAACAAGAAGGGGGTTCTGAGCTTGTTTGATGACCATTTTCCCTCGATAGAGTTAGGAACTTGCGTCGAGTTAATAATGGAAAACGAGGTTATTCAGAAACCTTTTTTTTTAAACTAAACGTATATCATTTTCTTAAAATTTACCTAACCATTTCTTATTTGTGGCCGGTAGTGTACGTAGTTAGAATGCATATCTGTGTCAAAAAGATTCAGCAGTTATTACAAGGTTAAATAGATATAGATAGCATCCATATTTCAAAGTCATAAATATTTATGGAAACTGGTTCAACTGTCCTTAATAAATATCTACCAAGTACGCACGGGCAATTTGTAATACGAAAGAAATGTTAATTTATGGAGATGTATTAAGAAATTATGATTATACATATCTAAATGAATGATGAAGAATTAATTTGAATTGACGTAAGATTGTTAATTTTACCGTATGCCAATAATTTTTCTAATATATTTGGACATATTATGTAAATCTGGGAAAACAGATACTCATTTTAATCTAGAAGCTACCAAAAACTAAGGAAACTAAAGAAATAACGATTGAACATTAACTGTTGAAGATCGGTGGATGGATTCAATGAACACAAAAAGAATCTTATTTTTACTCAAAAAACAGCAAAAAAATTAACCGTTTATTATATGACTGGCAAACGTATGGAAACACCTAAATATATCCAATAATAGTGCAGGTATTACTATGAAATTCAGTACTTGTAGGTAGCTGATTATGGAGACTAATTTTAATCTAGCTTCGGATTTAACCGGAAGTCGTTCTCAACACTGACATTTTAAATGAAACACCTTATATATGTATGTTTTACTTATATTTTCATAGACCACAGTATACCAATTTAAAAAATGTACAGTTTTCTCTACCTTTCCTACAAAGATAATGTTTTAAATTTGTTAAATTTGGCTACAACAATCGATATATACATTTTTGTATAAGCGCATTAGTTTGTAAACAGAACACATCAGAAAATGCCTAGAAACAATAACCAAAAAATAAAATGCTAAGATGGCTTAGCTTCCTCATGGTATTGATGGAATAATTCACGGCAACCGCATATATTTTTTTCTCTCCTTTTGTTGCGGTTGCCGTGAATTATTCCATCAATACCATGAGGAAGCTAAGCCATCTTGGCATTATATTTTTTGGCATTAGTTTGTGTTTAAAATTATCCATCTGAATGAAAGAGGATGAATTGAAATTTTGATGATTCACTGTAGAAATAGACGACCATATTAGCGCGAAATTGGTGAAATGTTCAATTATCTGCTTCCAAATCGCGAACTAATAACATGCTCCTTAGTTTGCAAAACATTAAAAAGGTATCAGTTGAGCGGAAGAGCTTGCAATTTATCCAAAATAGAACTGCCAAAAGTAGCAACAGACGACAAAAAAAAACGCAGCGTTATAATTTCCTTAAAAGAAGCACCTAACGAAAACTCTACAGCAAATCTCTCAACACTGAGTAGGAGGAATTTTAAAAGAAAAAATATCATTCATATAAAACCTCGTTGATTAAAATGCGGATATTTCCATGTTAGTTCTCTCATAACCAGTTACTTGCAAGTACCGAATTTAATAGCAATACCTGTAATCTAATTGAAGATGTTTAGGTGCTTCCAGACTTTGCCCATCACTGTAGAAGCATATGTTATAGAAGAACCTTGGTCAAAAAAGGATTAGCAGAATTTCTCCGTAACAATCCCAAACTTAGTAATTTCGTCTCATTGTTAGTGTTTGATATCGGCATTAGAATGTTTTACACCTATCAATACTGAAAGAATGTCGATTAAAAAAATCAAAATTCAATGTTTCAATTTGATACCATATTGCGTATATGGACTATCTCTAGCGGTGAATGCCGTATTGTACTTTTGAACGGTAAAGTAACAATAAAAGGTAGCCCGACATTCCAATGTACATATTTACCCAACGCCAATAGTTACAAATAAAAAAAGCAGGACACTAACCTCTATATCTAGTTCCGTTATGTAATATTATTGTTTAACGTTATAAATATATTTTGTTACACTCTTATTGTTAGTTTGTTCTGCCATTCTGTTTCATTTATTCAAATTTACTTTATTTTTGTTTGTCGGTAAAAAGTTACTTCCATGATAAGGTTAGCTAAATTTCATAGTAGAATAGAAAAACGTCCACAATTCTTTTAATTTTCAAGTGTTATACCATTGAAAGGGTGTCGTTTCTGAGACCACAGTCAACTATGATTACTATTTAAATTCATAGCTCATACTAACAACTTGGATTATTTGAAAATTATAATTATCTGCAACTTTTTCCTGGAATAGAAACAACGGAGATATTCATTTAACTAAATCCAAGAAAACTGTTTTTTCCAAAATACTTACTCGATTATAATTTTTTGAAACAAGTAAGGTGCAAAGTTAGCCCCGCAAAACTGCCTCTTAATCATCTTTTTAGCTTTACTACTTTTCGAAATTGTTGTACTAAAAAACTACACAAAAGACTCCCTCTATATAGGAAAAACTAAACTTGTTTTTAATGGGATTCGAATAAACATTATTATAAGTTGGGAACAAGATTATCGGTTTTATTCTGATCTGTCTTGTTGGTCTATCTATCTAGTATCTGGTATCTAACGTGCACGTTTATTTTTTTCAATTTTTGAATTATTGGACTTAAGTGTGCATAATGCTAAAGTATTCTTAAATAGAATAGTATCGTATCCTATTTAAAAGGTTTGTTATAAAATACGAGCAACTGAAGAACGTCTATGTAGGCAATTATCAGCGCATACCAAACATCTAAAAATCGTAATTTCTTTCTTTAGCAGTTCCTAGTCAAATTTCTTTAAAAATTCCCCGGAAGATATAGTTTGTAAACATTTCTTATTTCTGGAGGCAAATGAAGACGTGTGCTTAAAAACATACATCCTGGTAATACTAACAATCAAAAGCGGATCAAAAATTGATGAATCGCTTAAGAACTCATAATCTCGAACAGTTTACATTTAAGCGACTGATTTTATACGTAAAGTAATGCAAAGCTATAAACTATGCGATATTTAAGTATCGCAGGCGCCGGCGGCCAAGTTTATATATACAAAAAGAAAACCGCGTCGTCGTTGCGATGCTCGCACGGATTGCAAAAGGAATCGCTTAATGGATCACCGCAATGTTAGTTGGATTTGTATATCTAGCTCGAAAAGATAATCTCGTACTTACTGGGATGAGTTGATACAGCCTGTGGAGTGGTTAGAGCTAAATTAAATAACATTGACGAAATGTCAACAAACATATAAATACAAATAAGCCGAATACAATGAAACGTTCAGAAAAACTTTGTAGACGAACTACTCAGAATGAGAACGAAAACCATCATCATCCAGCAAATGACCAAAGAACAGGAAGCAAATTCATTCTAGCCCCACAATAAAGCATTATCATCAAAAACTGATTTGAGATACTTCTCATTACTATGGAGATAATAAAGCGCGAGAATTTCAGTGCTGTTGCTGCAACAATAACAGAAGAATAACCATGAACTAAACATTACCTTCCATTGAGTGAAATGCGGGCTTAAACAAACGATACTCAACAATACCTGAAATGAATCACTATGAGTTGAAAACACACAAATCGAATAGCCTCCTATCATTTGCAAGATCATTAATTTGGTGAGCAATTGGCAGTCATAAGTCTTTCAGATTGAATGGAATATCTCTTTAAATTATTCTTTATTATAATCCGCCCAACAGATTTGTTGAAGTAAACCCAAGATTATCTCTTATTTCCGTGATGAATGACGTTAACGCATTTTGCATTGGATACGCATAGAGACAGCAAATAAGTTCAAAAGAATTCGGCTACATTTTGTTAATGTAAAAAGGTAATGAAAAAATGGTGAATATAATGCATATGACCTTATGCTAACTAATGCTCTCCTAATATACACATCATTTTGGTGTAGATTATTGAAATGAATTAGTATTGTCACATAATTTGTTTTAATAAAATATGACTTGTTCGATTCGATCAAGTCAAGAGTGCAATTCCACAGGAATTAAAAGTTCAAGACGCAGGTATGTTACCATTCATCATTCTACAAAAATATAATTTTTTGGCTGTTGCTAGTAACTGTCTACACCAGCGGTTCTCAATGTGTGTTCTACTGAACCCTTTGAATTCTCAAGTATTCATCGTCGGAACATTGCAGATTTGTAGTACTTAAATAAAAATTTGGAGTTCAAGCAAAAAAAAGTCACACATTCACAGCGTTTCGTGCTAAGTAACGGATAATGTATGTCACAATCGCTGTCGATACCCGATGGCCTGTGTATTTTAGACCTTATCGTTTTCTCGTTTAGGATATCATATTAGTGACGCAAAAAAATAAAAAATTCTTTGATAGCAATTATAGATCTTTTGGGTTTGGGATTTGAAAAAGAAATAGATTTCACAAAAGGATAAAAGGATTTTCGAGAAACAGATGCGAAATGATGGAATACTTGGACGGTAACTTTTAAACTTTGAAATTTCTAGAGTGCACACGAGTCTAGAATTTTTCCTAAATTTACATAGGGGTTACTTCCAATTACTTTAACCTTTTACCTATACAACATTCGTTAAAATCTAAGTGGTTTGATGCTACGGTTTTTAAAACTATAAATTCCTAATGTAAAAATGGTCCAATGTTAAAAAATTCTTATATTTTAATAGAAACAATATATTCGTCAAATATCTTATTCCTTTACAGATACGTTTTACGTTTCATTGAATAGTGTTGTTTTAAGAAGTTGTTGAAAGGGAGCAAGTTTATGTACTGGTGGAATCATGGAAAAAGAACAATACCGGTCAGTAATTCCATTTCTTTTTTCGGATGGGAAAACAACGTATACAGAAATCAAAAAGATGTCGGGTGCAGTTTATTAGAACCATGCACCTTCGATAACTACCATCAGATATTGGTTTAGAATTTAAGTGTGGTCGAACATCCGTCTTTGAAGAGCGGCCAGGTCACCTCATTGTGGTGATTACGGACGGTATGATCAATAAAGTTTATAATATCGGGTTAGCAGACCGCTAGATGAAGACTAGGGAGATTGCTAATATGGTAATCATCTCAATTAAACGTGTGCAAAACATTCTTCACAAAAAATTAAGCATGAGAAAGCTATCAGCGAGATAGGTGCCGTGTTGACGATTGATCAAAAATAGAATCGCGCAAAGCAATATTTGGACATATTTAAGTACAATACGAGCGAGTTTCTACGACGTTATGGGACTATAATAAGTATGAGACATGCATACATCACTACATGCCAGAAACCAAAGTTAGGTCGGCAAATGATTTTTTTTTTTTCGGACAACTAAAGAAGGCGTAAACAATTCCTTCACCAGGAAAAGTTATGGTGATTTTTTGGGATTTGCAAGGCATCGTATTAATTGATTACTTTAAGAAGGGAAGGACAATTATCAATCTACCAACATCCCGACCGAATTGATGCCTCATCTACCATATTCGCCAGATTTGATTCTCTGACTGCGGATAGCAGTTCACGTCTAATGAAGTTATTCCCGAAATAAAGGCCTATTTTGTCAAGTTCGACAAAACCTATTATTTAGATAGTTTAGAAAGGTTGGAACAGCATTAAACTAAATGTAAGTCTATAAAGCTACAAGGAGATTATGTCGAGAAATAAATTTATTAAATATAAAACAATTGCGTTGTCCAGCTAAGCATAGGTATTTATCAAACCATCGTTGTGATTAGCAGTTCTGTAAATCATCATCATCAAACAGGATGTCTATAAAGGCTCTATCCATTTTAGTGAAAACGTTACTAATTGTGGTTTTTCTTCGCTCGGGGATTTATCAAAAGTCACTTTTTCAGATGAAAGTTGACTTACACGACCTTGGTCTAATTCGAATTGCACTCAATGGCATTGTAGCAGACACGTTCCCAAAAGTTTTTCCGGCTACTAACGAACGTTGGGAGCAACATCTTAAATGGTAATGTTGTTCACATTGTTGTTAATTCAAAATTTCGTAAAACAAATGGTAACTAAAAGAAAGAATACAGTTAATAATTAAATTATATCATTGTAAATTGTTATATTACAGGGCATCTTTTAAATGAACATATTGAAAAGGGAATGAAACAAGATTCCTAAACGTAAATTGATTATTATTTATAACATTTAAAACATAAACCGGCATATCCGAATAATGACTCAAACTTTAAATTAATTACAAGACCGGTTAAAGAAAAACAGAAAAAATTGTAGAAATTGTCGTTTCATTAACACGACAAAACTAATTGTCTTCAAAAATTTTGCTTTTTTCTCTAAAATGGAAGGAAGCTTTCTGGACCCAGTATTCTGTATCTACTTAAAGTATATTGCTAATACAAACTACTGTATATTTAATGAGCAAATAGGTATGTATAGGTAATAATTAAATTGGACGGATAATGGCAAAGTTAAGGCATATTCTTTTTCAAGGTGAGCAATCTGAAATTAATATGTTGGTTTAAAAGAAGTACGTGTTTGTGTCTACCGTCATTCACATGAGTCTACACGCAACACGTAATATTAACCCTAAAGTCTAACATTATCAATCAACTTGTACACAACTGTTTCTCACAGCAGAAACCACAGTATCCTTTATTCATCTATTGCTTGACACGCGTTGGGTAAATTTTTTCAACCATAAGCGTTGATATCCATGTTATACATTTTTTCTCTCACACTTCGCCTCTAATTTTCTGCGTCAATTTAGGTTGGTTTCTCAATTCAATTATTAAACTACTTAATATTAATTTGAATCCATTCATTTATTAATTTTTTTCTAGATGTATTTACAAAAACAAATGCAATTCATGTCTTAGTCCCGCATGGTAACTGTTGTAACTGACTATATAAAAACGTTTGTGATGGATTCTAGGCGACTTAATTGAGTGAAACTGTTCCACTTCACAATTCGTATACGGCTAAAAATAACGCCTTGCTAATATTACCACTCTAAAAGAAAAAATAAGCGGGCTATATATAGTATGAAAAAATAACTCTTAAAAATCTATAAAAATAGAAAACCATGAGCAATCAAATTATGTGCAGAAATTTTTTACATAGAAAGTAAAAATAAATAAATTAAAGGGAGGGATTGTGTAGGTATGTAATGCTCTATTTTTCATAGTTTTTGGTTTTCTTTATACTTCAGAAAATTAAGGAATATTCTCTGTGACGATATATGTACAATATACTTATGGAAAATACTTCAAAAGCTACTAAATACTTTGTTTTCTAAATTGGCATATCGCCGTAGTGATAAACCAGCATACTTAGAGGTGTAAAACCCGCTTGTAACTATAAGGGGTAAATCAGAAAAAATACCAACTTTTTATTTTAAATTAAACACCTTCTTTAACTCTGATTCTAATTGTTGTCTGAAATAGTGGTTTGCTACAATGACACATGAATACATATTTCAAACAAATGGGCAAGAACACAAACAAAATAAGAATCACATGAAAATTGGACAAATGCTGTTTTATGAGATGTTCAAAATGTCTGCCATTGTTCTAGACCAAGCCTTTCCCTCAATTTTAGTAAAATATTGTCGAAGGTATCTCATCGTATCTAATCTCTAATTTGAATCTTTAAACTTCCAACATTAAGCGGCCTATTTTTGGAAACTTTACTTTTTAAATCAACCCACAAATAGAAGTCCAAAGAGGGGAATCTGACCGGTCACTCAATTTCGCCTCTCCCTCCCATCCACTAATTTCGAAACATCTGATTCAAAAATTAATCAATTTATAACCTAAAATGCCAAACCAAATAATTTCTTCCAGTCTGGATAAAGGTTTTCTAGGTCTAGCCCAAACTGTCGAAGTGATCGATTTGGATTTGATCTGTCTGAGCTGCGTCTATTTTTCACACTTCCTCTTTCATTACATTTTTTAGAAGTTTGTTTATTTATTGCGGTTCCATCGAATAAATCATGATTCTGTGTCCTCTTGCGGTTGCGATATCCAATCATCATTAAGATCTCATTTTTTTCTCTTTCAGTTAGCGCTACCATCCTAATTTAGGCTTTTGGATTGCTTATGAATAAAGATTTGATAACTATCTAACTGTCTATTTGTCATCTGTCAATATTCAGCAGATTCCAAATGTGATTTCTAAGTTTTCTACTTTCTAAATATTAATATAACCAATACTTTTTTAACATAAATCCCTCATTTTAACATATAAACACATTAAACCCTATATCATTGAATTTATCTTTCAGAGGACTATTAGAATCTTCAAAAATATACGGGCTATTCTATTTAAAATAAAGAAGTTTGAAATTTTTTCTGACTCACCCAAAACCCGCCGTTTTTAACTACATCAACCTGCCAATTTTCAAATTTAGTTGTAGTTATTGAGATATTTACAATGTTCCAGAGTTTTGACTTTTTGACATTTGTATATTTATGAATTTGAAGAAGCTTATAAGAGTTAGAAATCGAGATAACAACTAACATGAAAACATTCACAATTCGCGTTCACTGATTCTAACTAATTTTAGTGATATATGTATACCCCAGTTAAAAACACATTTAAAGAGGAAAAATGTGATCTTGCAATATGTGGGCGTTTTAATAACTCTAATATTTATTAAAACATACACCCTTGTAGCATCGAGAAAGGTAACCATCACCGTGTTGAATGGAAAGGTGGTACCTGACCTACCTCGCTGCAACCATAGTGGTTCCTCAATTACTAAATCATTTACATTTTCTACCCACACCTAAAAGCTTTGTGAGTAATCCCTTTGCAGAGGTTTTGATCTATCGATATTTTAAGTTTGAAAACTCTCCAATCTGACTTTCTCTCTTTGAGTCGTCTGTGTGCGAGATAGATTCGGCTTTAATGTGAGGGGCTCTTTTATATTCCTCTCTATCTGGTATTTTTTTTTTTAATCAAAACTGTATTTGATGGTAATGGCGTCACTGGAACTGCTTATAATGGGCATCGCAATGAGTTCCTTATTATCGTAGGATGACCTACATTAGTCTGTAGGTAATTAATCTACCTTCATCTTGAACATCTGCAATGGTTCTTGAGTTAAAAATGACTTCCATAGATGCTTCGGCGTGGTTTTCATGATTCTTGTTATACACTTTATCAGGAGTTGAGTTCGAAAACTTGAATTATTCCATTTTTTAAAATTGAGGGTAAAACGTGTTTTTTATTAAATTGAGTTTTTGCATTGCTTAAAGGTGGTATAGTAAAGTGCACTGTAATTATTTATCATCAATTTTTACGATAGTCCTAATTATAATTATTAAAGTAAAGAATGATTGATATTTTCCATGTGAATTTTTATTTAGTCAACGTACTGGGATTTCAGAATTTATTTAACTTGTGGGAATAAACAATTCAAAATCTATTCACTAAAAGTTCACTAACAAAAAAAAAATTGTTAGTCAATTTCCTTAGAAGGTTGGTCAAAATTTGGGAAATACAATACATTACATGCGTTTTTAAACAGGCACCGTTCAGCCGATTTCTTAGTTTATTTTAAATAAAATGTTCAAAAATATCTGTTCGCGAAAATCGACAGAAGTCTAAATGCACAAGTTTTTCATTGAATATAAGTAACAGGTAAATTATCGAAATGAAATTGATCTTGCCTATTTCAGGCTATTTATATTGTGCGCAAAAGTAGATTTCTATATCCCTAAATCTTCTAATTCACCTTTACAATTGAAATATAAATTATATATAACTATATACAAATATATAATAAAAATATCGCAAAAAAGATCAAAAATTTAAATCAAAAATGATAAGGTCGCCTTTTCTTTTCTAAACTCTAAATCTCCCACCAAATTCCGATTTCATATAACTACAAGTGATTAGTGAAATTAATTCATGCATTTACATTCCTTAACAGCTTTCTCTAATTATGGGCGGCATGGGTCGACCACGAGTTATTATTACGCCTGCATTCGTAGAGCACTTAAGATGTTCACAATGAGCATTCCCCAATTTTGGAGTAAGGAAAACTACGGAAAATCTTACTCTGAGAGTTACCAGGCCAGTGTTCGAACCTGGTAACGTGCTTATCATTTTATTCGCTCATTCACTTAGGTATGTACTTTCTTGCTTAATTTGCATACTTCTGCAAAACATAGATATCTTCGTTTTAAGTGGTATAACCAAAGGATTGTTTTAAGGTCAAAAGAACAAATCAGCCCTGCTAAATAAGAGTGTTAGCCATTTTTTGGTACAATAAGCGATTCCAAATGCTACTTGGCTGCTCATTGAAATAATTTTTATAGAGCAATTTGATCAGAATAATTCCCGAAGAACGTAAAATACTTCGATTTTTAAGGGCACCTTTCACTCTTTTAAATGCGCTTTTAGTAGGAACAATATATAGACATATTTCTACCAGATACAATTGAAAATTGATAGAAACGGGTTGGGAATGTTCCCTTTCTAACTAGACAGCTTCTTTAACTTAATTTCGCGGAGCTTCAAATGTACGTAACTACGTCGCTATAATGAATTTGTAACAAATTAATTAAGTTTAAGAAATTAATTTGTCCGTATTAAATTGCTTTCCCTTAAAATATTAATTTCTTAATATAATTAGCGCAAAATTATAAATAAAGTTTCTCGTTTTAATCAATTCACAAGCACAAGGCAAAATAAATTTGTAATATACTGTAAACAAAAAATGGTTTACGACGGATATTTAAATTGATTGGATATGGTTTTGAAGATAAATTATCGTGTAATCATTATTTGCGTATAACATGAAACGAATTCAGCTTACGAGTTTTACAAGAAAAAAAAGGCAATTTTTATTGTTAGCATGGTAAATTAAGTCTGATGCTTTTCGCATACAATGTTTTAATATTAATTAGTACGCAATTAATAAAATAAATTATAGCATAGTATATCGTATAATATGATGACATCTATATCTGTTTACATTATTCCGTTCTTACTTGGCTCCATTAATATTATAATCAGTACTTGGGAATTTTGGATCTTCTTCAATAGAAATCTATTTTAGCAGAAAACATAAGGCCGCAAAGCCGCGTGCCCTTCCTGATATATCCTTTTCAAAAATTCAATTGAGTTCATCAACACAATTATGCAAATTTATATTACGTAATTATTGCGAAAATACATTTTGAATATCCGGCGGCTTCTTATTTATTCTGCGGTGAATGTTATGTATATAAGTTAATTACATATTTTATACTTCATACTTGCAACGTACAATAGGTTGGAATGAAACATTTGGAACACAATGAAATCGCGGCCCTGGTTGCTATGGCGACGTTACAACGCCGGATCAGGCAGCCAATCACATTCTAGCCGGTGTATAAACATTTCGGAAGCACGATTTCCACCTTCAACCTTATTTTAGCTAAGAGAGATGTCGTCGCTTACTATAGGTTTTCCCGCGTTTTTGTGCAGCATATCTCACAGCGGGAACTGCATCATTCTAGATACGAAGGACTAGACATTAGAAAACTTTGAAAAAACCGACAATTGCTATTGAACTAAAATATGTTTAATAATCTGACACTTCCGGTTATACCGGAAGTCGCTAGCAACTTTGTTATTCTAAATGCAACACCCTGCATATTATTACACGTTTGAACTCCTAATTCAATTTTAAGGTTATCCACAAAAATAGGAATAGTCACTAAACACAGTTAAAGGAATAATGCAGAATTTGAAAAACTAACGAATCGGTCAAGGTAAATATTCAAAAACGTAGATCTTATGAATTTATTTTAATATGGCCTTAATAGCACGAATTATTTTTAGACAACATTATTTCGACAAATGAAGACAAATTTACAACAGATAGACTCCCAAACAAACACAATTCTCATTTCTGGAAAAATTCAAATCCCTAATATATAGAACAGAAAAATTCAACGTTTTATTAATGCTGGATTGTTTCCTAATGGTCATGACTAACTTGGATACCTCTAAAGTAAGGCGGCATTCCCATAACTGGGTAATATTTTTTTAGAACGACATTGTGTTACAATTCTCATTCTCCTAAATATCTTGAAAAGTATCAATTTTAGATGTGTAATGAGTATGACATTTTCTTTGTTTTTTTTGTAAGCAATTTGATAAGAAAGAGAAAAATAGGTAGTTGTATTTAAAAAATAATGTCTTGGCACTTTTTCCATTTGAAAGATTAAGCGTAATTGTCGGACACGCTATATATTTTCGAAAAATTTATTTCGATATTAATACTACCCTATATGGTCAACGGTTCTGCAAAATTTCAATTTTCCCAGTTAAACACTTCGATAGTTATAAAAATTCACATTCACTCGTCAATCTAACAAAACGCCAAATATTTCAAATATGGCTAGAAATTGCGACATAGCTGTCTATCAAACAAACCTTAAAATTGAATTAGGAATTTAAAAATGTAATAATATACTGGATGTTCTATTTAAAATAACAAAGTTGATCGTTATTTCTAGTATAACCGGAAGTGTTCAATTATTAAAAATATTTTAGTTCAATAACACATGTCGGCTTTAGTATACTACCAAGTTTTCAGAATTTTCCAATATATACCTCTTTCATATATAGATCGGTGCAGATACCGGTGAGACATTCTGTATAGTATAGTAAGTGCGTTTGTAATTAATAACCTTAAAAATGAGCAGTATCAGTGTAATTTTTAAAAGAGACTAATAGACTTCCTCTGGAGGAAAAAATGAAAATAAAAGAGTTGGGTGTGCCGTAACCTCAACTAAAGTTGGAACAGATAAAGGAAAGAGGAGCTAACCACACGATGACTTTTCACGGAAATTTAATGGAAATGTGGATGTGAGGTGTCGAATTTATATTATCTTCCGTGTGTGTTGTTCTATAATACTGCAATTGGTCATCAGATTTCAGTTAGGCTAGAGGTGGTATAAAAGATCTACATCATTTAACCACTAAAATACAAAAACACGAAGAATTTCATGCTAACATTAATGCCTGTATGGTATTTACTGTACTTGGTAAAACAAATATTCTGATAGAGCTCAGTTCTATTAATTAATAGATCGGGTAGTACGTGCAATATTTATGTAGCTGTATTTAATAATACTATCCAAAAGACCAAAAAATCCAAAAAATTAGCAGTAACATTATAATTATACCTCTCAAGTTCGATAAATAGGTAACTTTCTTCATACGAAATAAATAACATTACAGACAAAAACTAGCAATGCTTTTTAGGAATGAGTAAAAACCCCAATTCAATCAATCATTACTTCGAATAATCATTTCTTGCTAATTCTCCCACAACTAAATAAAAAAATGCTGCATGTGAGTCTCGTGGGGTAGTATTGAACCACAGTTCTCCGGCCGGCCGACATATTAGAACATTTAATATGTTGTATTAAATTTGTGGTGCTTTTGAACTTGCTCTCGGAGAACATGATGGTAGCTAAAACTCGGAATTTCGTGGTGTATTAAGGATTTTTTCTGCTAATTTGAATCTAACGCTTCCGAAAAATTTAAATAATGTCTTGAAAGAAACTTCGAATATAAATGCAAAATAAAATTTTAGATTTTACGATTGCTGTTTGTAGAATAGAAATTTGAAGTCAAACTAAAAATTGCGATTTATTGTGTGACGAAACTACAGATGTAATAAACTGATGTCACACATTAAAAATAAGTATCCTTGTGCACACTATATCCAATGCTATGTCTACCAACACAGTTCGCGAATTCTTTAATAATCAGTCAGCCGCCTGCTTTTTTTTCTAAAATCATTGTAAGATTATCATCTTTTTTTAACAATCGGGCCCTTTCTCGTTAAAAAGTCACGCAATGACACTGGATGTACTATAGTCACAGAGAACTAGCTTCCAGGGTAGTATTTACTCGCAGTATATACTGAATACTTGAAGTAAATGGTGAATTACTTGACGTATTAGTATGTACTTCGTTTTATGCATGCCAGCCATCATGTGTGTTTGGCCTATTCTTTACTTGATACGTAAAATGTTTCAACACAAACAATATTATTGCCAGTACATGAAACAAATAAAGACGATTTACTCCCACGTCACATGATTGCGTCCAAAGTCTTACCGAAAGATTAAACAACGCTCACAAAAAGAAAATGCTATTTATTCCCGGACATCGAACTATGAATGTATTTTCAACTTTAATTTGTATCTATCCCGTTTACATACATTTGCATTATTAGTCGTATTTGTTCTATTGGCGAAGTACATACATGTTAAATGTTCGAATAGTCCTTTAGTATTGTAATAATTTTATTTAATTCTTGTGCAGCTGTTTTGAATAATTGGCGTAGAACTGATTTGTACACCACTCACACAGCAAATAACCTTGTGTACTCGGGAAGGAGCTGGTAACTTCAAACACTTGCTGCAATGATTACACGTGCGGTCAGCGGTTCTCAAAAGGAGTCCACCTTGGTAAATTGATAAAATTTATGAAACTATTATTTACATTAATTTGTATATATAGTTAACTTTTCCGTAAGAGGTTACAACTACCCAGTATATTTATATTGAGGGATAAGTCACTTAGGTGGATAGCATTAGCTTTTATAGTTATAATCTATTAAATAAATTATTTATTAGCAAATCAATTGTAATAAGGTACAAAGAGAAGTAAAGCCGAAAAGAAACATTATAAACATACCAACCAACGCAGTAATGAGAGAGAGTGAAGACTAGAAAGATTGATTGACCATTAATTATTTGGTTTGCTAATCCAAATATTACGTGACCACTCATAACTCAAATTTATTTTATTCGTTTTGAGCACACCTACGCTTTCTGTATAATTTAATCTTGTAAGTCTATCGATATGTACGTACATATGAGAAGTTGTCCTGTAATGCGGCTGGTATGTAAATACGAATTTTTTGCGAGTAATCATTTTAGATATTTTCTTTGTAACAACTTCAACTTGGAATGAGGCATAACACATGAATATCATTTTCTGCCGTAGACATTGATTTCTTTTTCACACAATTATTCGTGAGATTAAATAATAATTGTTATTTAAACATTAACGGCCAAAGCATCATAAAGGAAACAAAGTGTGTATTTTTCACACCCTTGTTGATACATATTGCTGATTTCAGATCATATCATATTTACTTTGTACATATTACGTCAAACGTTTCGATATAGGAAATGCAGTTTTAAAATCAAACGTCTTTATGACTGTTGTTTACATGTTGATAATTTTACGTCAGCACCCATCGCTTTATAAAAATATACAGGAAATATTGTACGAATTAAACCCTATCCAAAAAAAGACGGGGAGAATTGGGCTTTCCTTTGATACGGGTTCTAAGCACGGATGGGCCATCTAGTATCCCGCAATCCCCTTACCAACGACAACAGTTGCAACCCTGTGGACTTTCGTTTTCAACATTTAACACTTAACATTTGAAAATGTTTTATAATGTAATATATACTTATATACAGGATCCAGCAATAGGATTGAATGCTTTCAAATAGGCCACTGTAAAGAAACAAAACATATATTTGGGTCAATTATTTCTAAAATTAAAAACGCAACTCTGGAAATTTAATAATATTTTTAGCTTTTAAGGATAACGTCCCTAAGATGATCACCATCTCATTCTATGCACTGTCGCAATCTCTAATTATCTAATTTATCTCTTCGCGAAATCTCTCTTTGAGTTCAAGGAGTGTTTAAGAATGGGTCGAGTACATTTTAAACTTTGGGAATCCCTACAATTCCGGGACGGTGAGGTCCGGTGATATGCAATATCACAAAATTTTGATATCACGCGATTCGGAAACAAGCATTGTAAAACAGCAATGTTGCGTCTAACTTGTTGTGTTCATTTGAAGCTCCGCCGTCACAAATGTTCCCAACATTTAACAAAAGTCTCCGATCACACCAAATGTGGACACTCTACTCTCTTCTCTCATGTAGTGGGTTTTCGTGTATTTATCTTACATTGTTTTCTGCCCATTATCGGAAGTTCTGCTTATTGACGTACCCACTAAGGTGGATCTCGGTTTCGCCAGACATGATCAGTTTATTAAGAATTTCTGCATTGTTGTTGGACGCTTCCAAATATTACCTGCGGAAATTGATCCGACTAACTTTGTCAAAAGGATTCAATCTCTAAACTATCTGTATCTTATACGGATGAAAATTCAAATCCACATGCAAGATTCGTCGCAAGCTTAGCTCTAGAGTACCGAATTACAGGACGGTAATTCTGACCCTTTCAATATTCTCTTGTGTACGAATTGTATGGGTACGGTCGAGAAATTTTGAGGGTAACTGCCTATTTCATTGAAATCTTTTACCTGTTTCATAATGGAATTTCTTAATGGGGCATCAACGAATACTGGCAAATTAAATTAAAAAATGCCTTCGAGTTTGTACGAAAGTCAGAATAAACGATTTTGCAGCAAAGACCCGTTAATTGATAGGCCAATTTGTCATCGCAAGACAAAATCTTCAACGATAAGATATAATATTATAAGTATCTGTTAACCGCAAATGGTAACATTTTTAAAATCATTCAAACGTATTACCGGACCTTGTATAACAAACTACATACATTATTTATATGTATATATAAATTTATAAATACGTTTTTTGTGAAAACTTATGAAATGAAAAGACATATTCGTAACTGAAGGTTATTTTAGAAAATACGTCTGATGTGGATGACGAAACGGATGCTGTGGATGCTCACGCGCCAGTAGACGAAGACCACATAAATGATACTTTCCGTTGGAACAGCAAAATGTGGCAGATGTAGCTAGAATATTTGAAATACACTCACATTTTGATAGTGAAGAGTCATGAATTGGAGATGTACTTCAACCAAGTGCAAGCACAAAAGCAAAAGCCGAAAAATAAAACAAAACATTTCATTCTCTATTGGTCCAAAATATTTACGATTTGGTTTACTTTTGTATACTTTGTCTATCAATGAGCACATATTGGAAGCATTCAGCGGAAACGACTGTTATGGAACAGTTCAGTGAATAATCAATAGGAATGGGTGACTTTGGATTTTCAACTGTTTCATAGCGGTTGGATCCACTGAATGCGACCTTAATGTTCATCTAAGGAAACTATATGCAACTTGGCAAAGGAAAAAGGTTCTTTTACAGCTACAGTAATAAAAAATTGTCTCTGAATTGTTTATTACAATGCGAGAAAATAGCACAAAAAATTACTGCTATTAATATTTTTGTCTTTGGGTATTAACAGGTTAAGGTACTCATACAAGGGCCATTAAAATTGGCAATATTCCATGTCAATAATACATCAGTCTTTTAATAGTATCGAACAATATTGCAATATAAACAAAATAGTTGTCGAAATTGCATGATTCTATTCCATAGCGCTGCATTCATCGTTTGAGTATGTCCGGCGACGCAGAACAATTATAATTGCTATATAGCACCTAGAGGAAAATATGTATGTCGACTCGTGTGATGTGCATGCATACGTTCTCCTTTTATTTGCGTTATGGAAAGATGTTCGACCGCGAAATTATACAAGCGTGTGCACAACTTTTTAATCATTATATTTATTAGTACAGTGGAAAGAAGTCGGTCTAAATGAACAGTATTTTCCCATTTAAAATTACAAATTATTCACACTAATTTAAACTGTTAAATTGAGCAGCGTCAAATTATCACATTTAATGAATTTTACGTTCATCAAATACACATGTATGGGGCACTTATACATACTTATATGAGCGTAACCGTGTTACAAATGTTATTTGGCAGATATTTTTAAATTTATGTTTATAAAAATAATGAATATGTGTGAATAGCTTAAATTTATTAGTTTCTCTATCGATTTTTGTAATTCAAAACAATTTATGTATTTGCATCAAGTTTAATATACCGTTGGCAACTATTGGCATCGCATAAACCGTAATGGAAAACAGAAAAGTGGCGGCGGTAACTTTTAAATGATTTCATCGCTTGTTAAAATAATGAACCAAGTAAAATAAACGATATGAGCACTTTTTGCCTTTAATTTATCGCTGCAATATCAAATGAGAGCTCGTGAAAGATGTTAAAAAAAATAGTGGCGTAAACAATGTAGTCGCGTCTGCTTTGTTCTTGTATTAAATTAGCCTTACTCCAAATATAAGTTGATACAATTGATACAGACGTTGTTCCTGCTACGTTTAAAAATAATTAATTTTTTTCCAGTTAAAATAAAATGTCATTGTCAGATACATTGCGTTAATTATTAATATTGTATTATTGAAGGCAAGAAACGTTACTTCTTAGCCATTTAAAAAACTGCAATATTAAGAAAAACAAATCATTTCATCATATCTGCCTTTAAGCATAATGGATTTAATAACTACAAAAGGCACAAAAATAAAAAAGGCGGTTTTGGTGCCGATTTTTGGCACTGAAAAGGGCAAAGTAGGAGTTGGCCATTTTGCATCAACAGGTTCCGAAACTGGATAGTATGTCTTTGTTTCTAACCAGAAACCAGCCAGAAAAAGAAGCTAAGTATCAAATTTCGTCTTTCTAAATTGAAAAATTTTGAATCTCGCAAATGAACTTTCACTATCCATCCTTAAGTAAATTTCCTAAAATTGTCTGCCTTCACATACTGTCCAAATTTCGTATTTCTGATTTCAATAGTTTCGGTTGTGCGTTGATTGAAATTTTAGTATAGGTGGTGATGAACATTCTAATGTTTTTCTAATCTCAGATGAAGAATCCAACAAGTTGAGGAAGAAAATTATAATATACATATAATAGATAAATAATGTAAGACATTTAAAATTGAAAATATAAAATGAGAATATTTGTTTTTGAAATTATAGCTTAATCAGAAACCTCCATGTTCGGCTTCTTTTTTATGACCTTTTGCTAGAGATAAAAATGTCAAGAGAAAAATGGATTAAATGATTTAATAGTTTTTTTTTTCATGTTTGTACCTATTATTACAAAAAATGCAGTAGTCTAGATGCCTTCCTTCGACCTGTACAGTGCCTTTAATACAACGCCTACTTCCAGAAGGATATTCTACATTCTTTAACGTGGTTGACACATTTATGTATATAACATTATTACGTGAAAATTAAAGGGCGTGTAAAGCTTAAAAATATATTATGATATATTTTTAAGCCTGGCAAAATTAAAGAAATAGATAATCCACACCTTAGAAAATTGTGTAAAAGTCTATTGCACTTCGTCATTAACAATTTTCTTTGAATTGTTTAAAATATGCTATAATCAGGTATTAGTA
>LR737384.1:14572102-14585696 GCA_902655005.2 Marronus borbonicus | reverse complement strand
CTTTAGCGAAAAAACCGGAAAAGAATTACCGACACACCTGGTAGTTTATGAAAGTGAAACCAAATGTAAATGTAAAATATGCTGTAAAGTTAAAAATAACGTTATAATCGTTATTACGAATGGATAGTTAGCATTGTTTAGCCATATGATATGTAATATGAAATAGCGACGTTCAATCGACGATGCAGTAATTTATAAAGCCAAACCCCATCTATTTGCTCCTCTGTCTCTATCCCGGGCGTTTCAATAAATATATCTCTAACCAACGGTGACTCTGGAGAAACAACAATATAATTCATCGCCCTATATTTCCTCGGGCCTTAGTTTTCGAATATAAAGTACCATTCATTAAACATATAGAGAATAGTATTATTTGGTGTTAATAGTAACACTTTAGATTAACGCTAGACGGTAAATCCTTTTTTATTTTAAAAATAATAAATTATTATTTTTGATAATTATTATCAAACAATAATAAAGTTTCTTGTATATAATTTATTATGAAAGAGTTAGAAAAATATTTTCAACTATGAAGGATTGTAATGCTACAAGCTGTTGATAAGGTGCTCGTACGGAACTATGATCTTAGAAATAGGCGAGAATCTTAACTAAAACATATTCTTTATTCATGGGTTTCGTCACTCTCCGATTTGCCACTTTACTAATTTACAGCCACGGTCTTGCAAATTGCAACTAAATCTAGATATCTGATAAAAGGTGCTGATGATGTTGATACTTTAGCGATTATCATGTATAAATATCAATGTTACTTTAGCTAATAACGAGTTATTCACAGCAGTGACAGTTATAACTAAACAACAACAAAACTTGTTCACTTTGCTTTCATAACCGACTAATAGCTTACTAACTATAACGAAGTCAAAAAAATCGATTAATAGTTGAGAACGCCAACAGCTAGGTGTATAGGGACGATTAATGGAAATCACACAATGTATTTCAAAAGTGATCTACTGTGTAGAAAATCCGGAAAGTAAACTCCATTGTTTATAGCAATTGCATTTAAACATCTTTTCAAATAACTCAAACTGACACTATTATCAGTTACTTCTGGTGAAACAATAGCGCAGAATTTACAACATATTTGACTTTAAGAAACCATGAACAAACAGATCCCTTGCCAAAATATCAGATTTAATTAGCTTGTATTTTGACGTCTGTAGTAAGAGTGATAAATAGGTATAATCATTCTTTAATCGTTTGCCAGCAATAACATGTGTTACTACTATAATCAAAAAATGTAAGATATCTCTTTCATCGAATAACAATTGTACAACATATAACAATGAAAAATCTACAGGTAGATACATATTGTGGAATTCCGCTACAGATTACGTTTCAAAATTACCTGATGTGAATCGATACGAACCTTTCGCAGGTGTTTCGATTGGAAGGAAACGTAACAGAGAACAGGAAAGTTGGTCTGGCGAAAAATGTTGATGTCAGACTATAGCTAACGAACATCGAGGGTATGGCGGGGATAAGTAAGGAAGGTGAAGGTCCGTGCAAAGTGAAACCGGACCACTTAATGCAACTGGGTCAGACGTCTAATGATTTTACTCGAATGCACGTCCTTTCACAGGTGAAAAACATCACAGAAGAATAGATTACGATTTCTTTTATCCATTTTTCGAGAGGAATAACAAAAGAAAGTCATTTATTTTTAAATGAAGTGTATCAACGTTAGAAATAGAGAACTGAAAAAAAAATAGAGCAAATAATAAAGAAAAGCTATTTTTTTATTACACACCGAGTTCGTTAAGTCATCCTAATTTAACCCTAAGACGTCTAAACTAAATACTAAACCAGCCCGTATGTGTTGGCAGAGAAAGCCATAAAGGCAATACCTAAATTAATGTTATGCTGTGCCCACACCAAGCCGACTAAACGAAAACAGGGCCTCATTCTTTTTGGACGATCCTTTCATCAACACTTTATGTTGTTTCTTTTTTTTTTATAAGTCCTCGTTTTCGCATTAAGAATCGCCAAAGATCAAAACGTTTCTGTTTTGTTTCGATTGCCTCTAATAGTGTTGGTTCTATGCATGTGCTTTATCGAATACGCATGATATTAATTACAATGTGGGCAATACTCGCAATTAGCGACCAGAGTGAAAGAATCATCTTTTCGTTTTGATCAAATACACGTATTTTCTGTTTCAAAATTTTCATAATACAGAAATATAATCTCTGCTGTGGGCAACACCGTACAAAGTCGAAACTGAAACAATTATCTTATTATCTCGTGTGGCACGTAGATCTAGAAATAAGAGGCTTTTCTAAATATAGAAAAACATTTTTCGAATAGTTATAGGGATAATTATTTTTTTATCAAAGTTAATAAGACAGCAGTTTCGGTCTAAATAATTGTTTAGTTCAACTTGCGACGTTTTGACAATTAGTCAAGCGAAAACGGTTTCCACAACTGGATAGTTGAATACTCGGGTAAGCCATAACCGGTGAAAAAGACGATCTTCGACAGCCCAAATAAATGTACGTATATTTTATTTATTTATGTTATTGTTCGAAAACGACTTTTCTGTATTCGAATACCCGGTTTCGGGTACTCGAAAACGGTTCTAGAACCGAATAATTGAATACCCACTTCTTGAAAAAGACGGTTTTCGACAACCCTAATTAGAATAGTAATGGTTAACTATTCAAAGGGTTTGCCTAATTACCCATATTTTGCACGTTTTATTTTTGTAAAAGTGTGATATCTAAAAATCTGCATTTGACAGTAATACTTAAATATATGATTAACGCGTATGAGAAAAGGCACGGTAGCGAATTATTACGGTACTTTTCGAGAAATTAACAGAAATAATGTAAAACACAAGAAAATACAAAAGTGCCCGAAATACACACAAGTTCAACTTCAGAGAATTCCTCGATGTTGCTGATTTTTGAGAGAAATTCACTTTGGTGGAAGTAAAATCATTATTAACCTAAGTTGACACTGGGTGTGAAATAACGACGGTGATTCCCGTTTTTATGAAATTTTGAAATCATAGGTTAATGAAAACGTGGTGCTGTTTCATGGAAGGATTTACTCAGAAGATTAGAAACCATTGTGATAATGCAGTTGTTGGTAGTTGAGGCTTGTGTAATTACGTGCGAGATCTTGGAAATACGAACTCCGAAGGTGTTTAAATTGTGGTATGGTATATACTTTAGTAAAACCATTTAAATTTAACTCTTGGGCAAATCTTTCCACTGCTACTAAACGACATCTCTTTTATACTCTAGTTTTGTTGAATCCCATAGAATTGGTTCACTTCTATATAATTCATTCTCAAAGTGCTGGTGTTTGGAGGACCTCATCAGCTTACAAATGACAACTCTACGAGTAACGTCATAAAAAAAATAATCAAAGGTCTGATTCGATTCGTGGTCGGTCGTAAAGCGATTTTGGACGTTCGTGTTCCACGATTCAAATGTTTACACAGGTAGTGCCTCACGATCCTGTCGCAACTCGGCTTAATGCATGATGAAAAATATTGTCCACTTTCTCACAAGGATATTCGCGGCATTGCTAATTTTTACACCACAAATTTGATGAAACACCCCACGAAGTAAAATACAAGACAAAATCTAAATTCCCAGAATAAGCGTTAGTCTGGTGCGCTATTTTGGGGGAAGGCATTTCCAGACCCTACAGTGGGAGTCTCAAAGTAAAAGTAGCCAACCTTTACTGTGGACGTTACTTGCCGAAATTAGTTGGACTTTATCAATTTGCATCACCAAAATATTCTGGCCAAATTTAACTTCAAGTCGTTATGCTCTGGAAATAACAGGATGATTGGAAAAGCACAACATACCTTTTATGCCTCGCCTGCATGATCCCCTAAACATGTGTAACATTGTGAGGTTTGTTGACTAAGAAGGTTTATGAGAATGGTCGGAGAAAATTTTGTTTTTGAAAGCCCTAAAACCTTCACTTCACCCATTAATTACCCCTTGGAAACATGCAAAATAACATGACATAAGAAACTTTAATGGAATTAATAGTATGTCAAGATAAGTGGGTTAACTTGATAAATATGGTGAATTATATATTGAATGACATAATACATAAAGTTAAAGGATGCACAATACTTCTACTTTAGCATATAGTGTGCGTGGCAGCAGAAATTTGAGACACGTACATAATGCCTATATACATGTGCGCGTTTATAATTAATCTAAAAAGGAAGTTGTCTTCTAACATCTAATGTTTTTAGTTCACATGTATGTATATGCAAATTTTATATTAGAATTAATTTTTTTTGTTGACTACATGCGCTTACTCCTATACAAACCGTTTCTATCGACAAAACAAATTACAAATGAAACAATATATTCGTATTCTTAAAGTTCAAGGTTGAATATCGCATTCTTTATTGCTGTCATCTATATGACATACCTTTCAAAGAAATATGGTTGGCGGTCGCCATACTAAAATCGAAAAAATATAACATCATTTATTTCACTTTCTAGTAGCATTGAAAAAAGAAGCGTTGATATTTATTTCATACAATTATGAGAGAAATCAAATCCAGAAGTTAGTCTAATTAAGGTTTCACTTTTCTTGTGAACGACGAAACAACAAGATTTTTTTTGGTACGAAAATTTTCTCCGTGTATTGTATATCACAGCCATCAATTTGATACAATTTTATTGTCTTAAAGTAAGACAAAACACAATGTAATCTGGTTAAATGCGTGTTGAAATAATTGAAGAAGTAGAGCATCACAATTTCTCACAATTTAGTCATTGTATGGTGTTACAATGGTATAATGAATTGAAACAAATTAAAATGAAGTTTCAAATACCTATTCGATTTTCAGTTTAAAAGACATTTACTTATGGAAATATATACAGTACGTCAACGGTTTAGCAAAGTCTATTTACTCTGTAAAGAAGAAAATATCATTTGACGTATATAAACTTACACACATAGAAATTATCAAGCACACCTAAAATATTTTTAACTTCGAACTTGTAAGAGTGTATTATATCTTGGTTTTTGAGATATTTTTAAAAAGAGCTGCTTTGCAGATTTATAACGTTCCTTATACAATGACGTACCTCAAACCGGCGTGAAAAGAGCTGCCAAAGAGGGCAGCCAGTTTTTCCGATGATACCTGAACGTCCGGTGGCGGCCGTAATACAGCAGCAAATTGGAGAAATAGAAAAAAAATCATATCGACCGAAGTTCAAATGTTATCAATATCGTTCTACGACTAAAATACAGTTGCTTTGCAAAAGTTCCAAGGGATAGTTTAGCTAAAACCCTTACACAAAAAATTTCATATTTGGGGTCGTCCAAGACGTATCAAATGCAGATTTGACATACACAAAACATATTAATATACGATTCTGTCACCGGAACACAATGGGACTTACGAGGGGTAGTTTACCTATTACCCTTACACAATAAGTTCTATATCTGGGGCCGTCCAAGACATTTCGCATTTCAACCGATAAGATTTTTTTATTTCTCCAATTTGCTGCTGTACTACAGCCGCCACTGGACGTTTAAGTATCATCGGAAAAACTGGCTGTTATCGCTGGCTGCTCTTTTCACGCCGGTGTACCTCAAAGACTAAATCCCGCGGAAGACAGCTGGTAGAGGACTTGTGACACCTGTCTAGGATATGTCGTTATACATAGCGTTCTAAATTAATTGTCAAGGTGGATAAAATTTCATAAATAACTTGCATATTTTACCTTAAACATTGTACACAAAGAACATTTCCAAAACGGAAAATTTCCTACAAAATGTTAGTGTGTCCAAAACTATTATACTAAGGTATAATATACCCTTAATAAAAATATTCTAAATATGATGTGAAATATGAAACGACTATACCGGATGTAACAAGTAACTTGCTTTACACAGTAGATAATCGTCTGGCGAAGATATTACGTGAGGATGATTATTATACCTAGTGAGTCATCTATGCAGTATGCATTAGATAGATGCGATTTTTGGTACCTAGATTATGTGGCTTTTTTGTCATAGCGACTTTTGAAGGTGAACTTACTGTCAATATTTCTCTAGAAAAGAAACGAGTCATTGGAACAATTATTGTATATAATGGCATCTAATGATGTAACATTATTGTGTAATCGTGAAGTTAATTTATCTATTCGAAGTTTAAAATTAATTAAATGCTCCTTGGCAAATAATCTGAAACGTATCTACACATTTTTTTTATATAAGAAGCGGTGCATGTCATTCACAGAACAGAACAAAAAATATATAGCAAAAGTAACTATGTACGCAAGATTAAATGTTGGGACAAAATGTAATAAAGTAGTATTATTATATTTTGCCTCAGAATTTAACGAGGACTCAAAAAATGCAATAATATACAACATGTTCCATTAAAAAATACAACTTTGTGTTTAAAAGACGCGCACAATCTGTTCCCGTAACAAGAAAATAACATTTTAAGAACTTCCATTAACAAAGGCACAATCCATCTAGCACGCCGAGATAAATCTGTATACCTATATCTACCCAAGTTAAATTTTCATTTTAATTTGAAGAATAAATAAACTTGGCCAAACCGGTGACTCACCTTACCTACATACCTGGTCGTTAAGTAATAACTTACAGCCTTAATAATTTCAATACCATATGCAACAGAATAACAATTGTACATCTTAATTTAAATTATGTTGAATTTATCGCTATTGTTCGCCTGCTGAACAAATACAATAAGTAAGTCCGTGAATGATATGCATCAGGTCGTACACCTTTTGCCAATTTCTAAATTTTGCGGCATTCATGAATCAAGTATACAAGTTTACAATAAAGGAAACAGAACTTGCGAGCTGTATAGCGAGCAAGGATATACAATCGGTAGTCTAATGTCTAATACAATGACAAGCATGATATATCGACACAGCGACAAGAATTAAAAATGGAATTATGAAAAATTAAAAATATGTAAATGTAAATGTACAGACAGCAATTTTTTTTAAGATGTCAATGTACCCAACAATAAAAAGCATTACAAAGAGAACTAAAAGTATATTAACATATGAAGGTAGAACATTGTAGCGAACACACCACCAACCATATTTATATTCGTGCGAATTGCTTAGCAACAATAATAATAGAATTGGGTACTATTTTAGATTTCGACGACTCTGAGAAAATATATCTCCCTCTTTAGGAAAGAATTCCTTGCTGTTTTATTTATCATTTTATAATTTAGTTCAGATGAAACCATTCCTGCTCCAGTGAGTAACTCCAAATTGATACTTAAATCTTTCAAAAAGGGAAACTATTCATAGCCTTTCTGATGAAATTAAAGAGGCATTACAAAAACATTTTTGCACAATTCGAAAAACTATGGGATATTATCATGTTTCATTGTATTCCAATACAAATATTTCCGCATTAAATACTGAAAAGGTCACAGACGTTGAATAGTTGTTAACTCACTCTGCGGTGACTAAATACAACAACCTACATTCAAGCTATGCGAAACTGCTGCAAACGGTCTATAAATAAGACCGGTGTGTATGCACTTTAAAAGGGGGCAAAAAAAAACTCACTAGACGTTTAAGCAGCATATTTGATACTAAAAAACTTGCTAACTGGTAAAAATTCTTTTAGTCTCAGATAATGGCGTTTGCAGAAACTACAAAGCAGAAGCACGAACAATCATACCATAGACATAAAAATCATGCGTGTTCTATTTCAGCGGCATTTTACCTTCTAATCCACCTAGAAATAAGGCGGTTTAATTTCCTCCTTTTACCCATAGTCGCTGTGTTACGAAGAAATAGGTTTTGGAAAATTGATATTTTGATCAGTCAGTGTGGGGATGATGACTTAATGTGAAGGAGAACCGAAGCACGCACAATTGCGATGCACTGATTCGAAGTATGGTCTCTTTGAAACTAAACCAAATTAGAACGCAGCTAGACGCTCGGAATTCCCTTCAAGAGTTTATTTATAGACACCCTATACAGACGTTGCTACTTTGAAGCTTCATATTCTAAAGAACAACTGATGCATAATAATGACTAATTGGTAAAATTAAAAAAAGGATGAACGCATTGAAATCATAAATAATGATAACGTAAATAACCGTCTAATTCTCTATGTTTAAGGTAACTAAACTGTCGGTGCTATTAATAACGAGTTTTGTACTTTCAACAGTATTATGCAATACGTGTATTTTTTTTATCTCCAAACATACGTGGTTTTTATCTAAACATAGGGCTGACTCAAATGTTATGGCAACATATAATACTAAACAAATTTTCATTCTATCAAATTCGAATTTAAATGTCGTAATATGAAGCCTGCAAGTATAACATACAATCTTAAATTCTAGATTATAAATAAGAGCTAGTCATCACTAGATTCAATTTAAAAAGAAAGTGCACTGGTATCTCGGTTTACGGAATAAATTGGTTCCAAAAAAACATTTCGTAATCCAAAATTTGGAACTGAAATCAGTTTTTTATGTAAAAAATACAGGAAAGAAAAAAAATAACCAAAATTAATTTTGGGCAATTTGGCAATTTGACCTATAGAAAATAATTTTACATAGGGAAATCCACAAAACAATGATTGAAATTAAAGAAATAACTTCTTTTACATTTGGTACGTTTTATAAGCATTCTTTTTGGTGTATTAGCATATTGGCAATGCAACAAATAAAAAATTGCCGAATAGTAACTTTAGAACTTGGCTTTGTTCTTTGAAAAAATATTAAACATATTAATATTAAACATCATTTTCAGATGAAGTAAGAATAATATTAACTATGAACTCAAGTTAGATGTAAAACGGTGGAATAGTGGGAGGCTAACCACAAAAATGATCACATTACCTTATATACGTTGTGTAGCACAATTACAATTAGATAAATGCTGTTATTCACGAAATTAAGTAAATGTTTCTTTTAAATTAAACGTTTGAAATGACCTTTTGACAATAAGCAAATCTATGGACACATTCATTTCCTAAAATGCGAATGACGTCAGCACTAATTCGATTAATTTTACACTCAATACAGTAATCCAGTGAGCATTCTTTCTATTCCAATACGTCCAATTTTATCGATTTACTGTTCCATTTAGGCAAAATGACGATTCATCCGAAAACAGAATTTGGCGAATGAAAGGTGGATTACGGTTGCATTAGGTATATCATAGAATTGCATTCGGTGAACCCATTAAGTTCTTGCAGTAATTGTATTTTGTAAGGATGGCATTTTTCTGTTTTTAATATAAGTAATGCTGCCACAATTGATCAAAATATACCATAAGGATTCTTGCCCACACTTAACAACATATCAAATTTTACATTTCCATTCATTTTCTCAAGACGCTCTGCATTTGAAATGTATTTGATATTTGTGTCTAGATGTTTCGCATTAAACAAATTGCAAACATTTCTGTCCCGAGTTTCACTTAAATGATCTATGTTTAGTTAACTTTCAGATTTTTTTTTATAAAAATGATACCTACTTGACTTGTAAAAACCTATCTTTGCTTTTTGGTAACAGTAACACTTCTGAAGTAGTCATTTAAAGGAAACAAAAATCATTTTCATTTCTTGAATAACACTATTTACCTTTGCTCTTCGTTATTAATACTTTTCTGTTTTCCACTCTTTAAATAACCATTATTCAAAAATGTTATGCGAGGTATAAAAATGTTGATGGTACTATTTAGACCTATCGAAATAAGGAAAACCGGAAATTGTTATTTAAAAAATTGATGATGTCACTATTTAAAAACCAGCAGCAGTGGGGGAAACTTGATTCGTGCAAAAAATGTTATTATTAAGAAATAAAATTGACGTGTTCGACCATTTCTTCGAGAAACAAATTGCATGATATTTGAGGCATTTCTTCCATTGTACGGGATGAATACGAATGAAATGCCTTATTTTTGTCGCTTCCATAAACGTACCGTGCAATAGGTTTTAACGTTTTCGTTTTAGAATATGTTGGTACTTATTTACAATATTATTAAATCAAAGTCGTATCTACTACGTAAAATAATGCTCACATTTTTAATTTATAGAAAGAATGGTGAAATTAACTTTTACTAGAAGCAACTGCTCTTTTCAGCTGTTTTCAGCTGTAAAGCTAGTTTTTAATTGAAATGCAGATACTATGCATGTGACAAAAATCTGAACCTACGAATAATTTGAAAGAGAATCGAAAATATATACAGCAGAGAAACTACGTATATGTACTAATACAAATCGATATCGGAATAATGTACCACCTTCCTCTATCTGTGCGAGACTGAATTCGTGTACTCTTATCTCCTACAGATAAGCACGAAGTACGGCTATGCTAGCAGTGACGTGTTACTGTACGGCTTGATCAGCTTTGATAATTGTTTATTTCTCGCATCTACACGACTCGCACGGAAATTCTACCGAATCTGTATGTTGTAACCCGTGTTTCGTATCCGAGAGCACCTTTCGGTTTTGCACACAAAACATCATCTATTTCACTACTTTCATAACTCGAAAATTCCATAACAAAGTACTGTCGAAAACCGTGGTATTCAAGTTAATACACTTCAACAATTTCATAACCTCAGAATATTAATTTTATCAAGGTAATCATTAAATCTCAACATTTTGGCTGCATAGTATAAAGAAGAATAAGACACCCGAAAGGCAGACATGTAAAGGCGTTATTTTCGGGGTCACCACTTAACTACGGAAGAAATATATAAGTATACGGTGTAATAAAATGTATCAAAATTAATGTAAATGCGTTGATTTTTACATCACATCCACAAATTTTTGTGTACCATGAGAAATCATAAAAATAGGAGTATTATTATAAGTTGTTTTAGTTAAAGTATCGAAAATGGTTTAAAAATATTATTATTGTTGAAGAGTTATTCCAAATGCAATATGTATCGATAATTAAATAGATAGTATCTATATAACAATAAAATACATGTACACTACAAGTAATAACTGCTTTTATAGTTGTATAGGTAATTTTCCATTTTAAAAAGAAAACCTTCATTAAGAAACCATAACGAGCTCATAAGAAGTGGCGCAAGTTTACTAATAATCCACTTAGAATCCCACTTACTGCTGAATCTGAGCAAAGTTAATTTTTAAATAAAAACATCAAACATGTATTATTACTACTACAACATAATTAAACATAGACACTAATTTAATCTCCAAACTAAATTAATAAGGCGCAGTTTTCTCATACGCACATATTTTTCATATCATAGATCACAATAAAATTAGAATTTAAGGCCCAAGTAAATATTTTCCATGGCCCAAGAGATTGAAGGGAATATTGTGGCTACGAATGACGTGCTCTTTTCCAAGCGATGTGTTTAAATTATTTCTCCTTTATGTTTAATTCACTTCACTTAATACAAGTAATGGCAACCTTTCGTTGAGCAAATGTTAAACTTGGTAATTAAAATACGCAATTTTTGTAAGTCACATATAAAGTGATAATTTTAATTCTTCTTTGACATTGAAATGTAAGCTTGAGTTTAAAAATTTTCAAAAGAATGTTGGTAAAGTAACCCTTTTTTCCTCCGTTTTTCCAATTTTATTTTTCTTTTTGTTGCATAATTTTAATTCTAGGTTTTTGTTCGTATAACAAAAAAATACTGCGATTTTTTTTTCCACGAGTTCTTTATTAATTGTATGTATTTGTTTTCGTTGGCTTTCTACATCTAATACTTGTATGAATAATATAGCAAAATAGTAAGCAACTCTACAAATTTTATTCAGAAAGATAAAGTGGGTCAGAATTTATTTGTTTTCGTAATTTAGTAGATAATAGCAGTCTGTAATTATTCCAACTTCTTGGAAACGGACATCAAAATAAAAATATGTTTATCACAAAAGCAATAACTAATCTAGGGTGTTTTTATTGTTCTATATAATCGTAGATATTTTGTTTCGTTAGCACAATGACCTTTCTTGTGAAACATTGAAGACGATATCGAGCCGGTAAGTTAGAAACTTAGCTCAAATTAAACAAACGCCACAAATGAGCTGTAAATATGCTTACGTTAAAAATAAAAACAGGGGAGTAAAATATAAACAAAACTAAACTTACAAGCATAACATAAACCCAAACGGTATTATCTAACACAAAGGACGAGAAAGAGTATCTTCAAGTAAACAGTATCACGTAAAGCACTAGAGTCCCAGTTTAAATAACTATAACAAATTCTGTTCTAGATCCCGACAATGCTCGCCGAAGAATAAGCGGAACACTCAATTATTCTTGAAATTTTTAATGTGAATTAGCAAGAAATAGGTACGAGAGCGTTATTATCTCGTCAAAACCGCTATGCACTCTTCACTGTCCCTCTTCTTGCTAGCGAATATCCAGTGAATATCAACAAGTAGTTATTTGACTGGCATGGCAACCCCCACACATCTATTAAACTTTTACTTTTTACTTATTGTTATTCTACGTTCCACATGATGTACGTGTTTACATTATAGGAGTATATTATAATTAGCTGCCATTATGAAAAGCGTATTTTTTATAATACTACTGTTTTCATAAAAATGGTTTACAACTACAAATCTATTTCAAAGAATTTAAACAAAAGATTCCCAATTTGTAATATACTACTAGCATGATATTGAGTGAGTTTAAAACAATTAAATTTATACAATATTTCCTATTAGAAGCGCAGTTTCTGAAATATAACTTTTTAATCGTAAATAAAATCAATCTAATACGAGCGATAGTTTTTAAGTTTTTACAAAAACAATGAGTTAAAAAATAATGGTACAAATCGTTTTATTTTTCAAAATATATGCCTTTAAGATTTACGCGTTCAAACAATTCTCGAAACATTTTCTCCACTCCGAAGGTGGTATCTCCAGAACATCGTTTTTGAAATCTTCAACAGTTTCTTAAGATGATAAAAATCTCTGTCCAAACATTTTTTGTGTGACTTTTGGAAACAAAAAGAAGGCATTAGGCGATAAATTAGGTGAATATATCAATGTGACATTAATTCGATGTTTTTCTCCTTCAAACGGTGAATAGAGCTGACATTGTCACGATGAAGGACGATATAACGTTGTCGATTGTTTTCTTTGATTTTATCGATAACTTCTGGCAAACAAATTGTTGGATGGTATTCAGTATTAACCGTTCTTCGACCCTCCAAAGCAATGCAGTGACCAGTTATAAACAGTCTTTTCTATCGGTGCTTCGTTACCGAAAGTTGAAAGAAGCGATTCGAACAAAAACCTTAACCTTTTCGATTTAACCACAAATAGTGTTCCACTACCGCCAAATAAACAAAGAATATATAATTGTTTTTTTTATTATTTTGTAGATTTTAAGATAATAAAGTTATTGAATCCCTCTTTTTTAGCGCATAGAATGATCCGCAAGCGATGATCCTAGTACCGAATTCATACGTCTGTTTCTAACAGATTTCGGTAGGTATCTAAAATTTTGTCGTGACTATCCTAACTATCTAAATGTCTATTTTTTTCAGTTCCAGATGTAAGTACGTTTTAATGCAAATTCTTACTAATACCAGGTGTGTCGGTAATTCCTTTCCGGTTTTTCCGGCAGATG